>OX422208.1:468562841-468932841 GCA_949130495.1 Sambucus nigra | reverse complement strand
GTGTAAAGGATCTTGATTCGGACCTCCATTTTCTGAGGTGGATCAACCTGAACTTCTTCGATCAATAGGGGTTGTCCTGGCCCCCATGCCACAGCAGCTTCACCAACGATACATACATAAATGCACCACTATATTAGATAATATTGATCTTAAGTTTATTTTGTTTTTTACTTTATTTTTTCTCTTCCAAACCTTATCATTGCGACACTTTGACGAGAACAAACATTAATATATCTCTTACCTTTGCAAATAATGACCTCTCCGGTACTCCCATTTGGAGTGGACGAACCGTTCAGGTTGTGATTGTGTGAAATATCCATCTCTCTCGTTGTTATAAGATTCTGTGACTAAAGCTTGTCTGCTGCGTTGCTTATATAGGCAAGTGAATTTTTAGTAGTCAAAGGTGGATTGTGGCCCAGTGTATGTAATAATGTTCAATCTTATCGTGTCAGCCATCAAATTATGAATTCTATTATTTGATACATCCAGCTGAGCAAGTCATGTGCATTTATTTGTAAGCCCAATTCATTATATCAATACGACCCAAGACATTTTCGAGGGAAATAAATGTCTTGTTAAGCAGAATACTTTTAACGAGAGCTGCAATATTAAATTAAAGAACTTAGAAGATTGTAGAATTTTTTTAGTCGTAATTTGAAGTTAAAAAAAGTAATAAGAGAAGTAAAAAATAAGGCAAAGGGGTGGGAGGAATTAAAAAATGGATACAGGTACTTAAATTTCTATACCTAAGAACTCATTAAGTGTCGAAGAGTTTAGTGAGGAGCAGCCACAGCTCCCACAAGACATACATGCATTTATTGAGTTCAACTGTGAACTCACAACCTATTTGAGTTACCAGCAACTAACGCAAGTTGGGTCATGCGGATTCCCAGTTCCTGCCTCAACCAGCTGTGTGTAATTAGCTTACTTTCTTTTTGGGGCTATTCAAGATTGATTGGGACATGTTTCGTCAATACTTTATTAAATTACAAAACTGTCATCCTACAACGGCATATAATGCTTGAATTTTTTTTTTTTTTTTTTGTAGATTATGTAATTTTAGGACTTAAAATAATATTGAATATGAATATAGGACAACAAACATTTCGTTTCCATTTTTAGTCCCTATTTTCAAATTAAAGGGACACGTCGCATGCTGTGATTGGTTGACCTTTTATGAATATGGGTCCGCGCCAGTGACTTTATTCAAAAATAGGGACTAAAATCATAAATAAAATGTTTGTTGTCCTATTTCCAAAATACATATTACAATAGGTCCTAAATTTATAAAGCCCATTTTTTTGCTAGAATTATGAATACAATTTAATCCTTTGATATGAAACGTGTGTACACTGGCGGATCCAGAAATGTGAGTAAGACGGGGCCAAACAATATATATTTATTTTTGTAGGGGAAAAACTATAAAAATATAATTTTTTTCATAAAATTTTAAAACGTTAGGCTCAAAATTTGAAATTCTTTAAAATATAATTTTATAATTTTTTTTAGTTAGAAGTCGGGACCTATTATTTATGAGCATATTTTCAAAATATCTTACTTCGTCAAATTTTAAAATTAAAATATCCTCAAAATACAAGTCTTTTTGGAATAAAATTTATATATTTGGAAATCTTTTTACAATCACGAGAAAATTCAGGAGAAGGAAAAATGCACTTTTCTTATCTAATATCTAATATATAAAATGGTGTCTCCTTTTGAAAATGAGCCACGTGGCATATCGTTTGTGATTTATTTATTAGCGTATGGGTTATCAAGGTGCTCTATCTTACAAACAGGGCTGTACAACAAATCAAGCTATTCAAACTCGACTTGTGGTCATTCGAATAAAAGTTCATTCAAGCTCGGCTCGTAAGGTAAACAAACCAAGCTTGGACAACATTTTAAGCTCTTAACTTTATTGAGCTCGACTCGAATTCGGCTCGATTACAAATAACCATACGAAAATAGTGTAAAAAATTCAAGCTACTCGAGCTCGGCTCGTGTTCGTTTTGATTAAAGTTCGTTTGAGCTCGGCTCGTGAAGTAAACAAACTAAACTTGAAAACATTTTTAAGCTCGTTAATCTTTTCAAACCAAACTTGTGCATCTTACTGTTCGGCTCGACTAGACTCGCTTACACCCCTACTTCCAAACCGACGGTTGATGCTTCTGCTTCCAAAACATTGAAAAGCCAAAGGTCATCTTTCATCTGCGAATTTCTCCAACTCAACATTACAAATATCTTTGTACCTCTCTATCTCCTTCAAGACATTCTCTCTCTTTCTCTCCATTATTTCTTTTAAACCTCTCCCGCTCCCTCGATAATTTTTTACTGCCTAAAAGCCCTAATATTATCATATACGAGCCACCTTAAAGAATCATAGTTTGCAGGTCTTCTCTCACATCCCTAAGAGCTTCAATCGTTCATCATTACTGCCACCATTTTTATGGGTAATTCCATAGTTAATATATCATAATATTCCATAATCACCATTTTTTATTATTAACAATTTAATGCTAATATTTACTTTCTTTTAAAATATTTGGGTTTGATGTAGATGATGATTTCCATTGTTTTGGATAAGTCTTGCATCGGTAAGATCGCTGTATTTGATGGTGTTTTTTTTCTTCATTTTTTTAGTAATCATTATTGTTGCCCAGAAAAATACTCAAGAGGGGGGGTGAATTGAGTTTTTACAAACTTTAAAGTCAAATTAATATTTTAGAAAAATATTAAACTTAAATCACTTAAACAAATTTCAGATTTATAAAACTATAAAGAATAAATCCAACAATATCAAATAAATGCAACTAACTAATTTAAACAGCTAGACAAGCAGATTTTAACACTCTAGAAATATTAAATTAATTTTCGTATTTAATATAAAGTGATATTCTGAAATTAATTATTTAATTCAAAAATAATTATTTTAACCTTAAAAATAATTTAGTCAAATTTCGGAATTAATTTATTTGCAAGATAGTGTGCTGAAAATATTAACTCAAGCAAGCATGTGCAAATAAATAAATAAAAGTGCGGAAAATAAATGACACCGAAATTTAACGTGGTTCGGCCAAATCCCGGCCTACGTCCACGCACCTAGAGCCCCTGTCTCCTTTGCGCTTCACTAAACCTGATCCACTTGCGGGGAGGATCAAACCACCGCGTACAACTGTTTGCAAGCTAACTCCGAGCTTCAAACCCCGTGGCCCACTTGCGGGTAGGAACCAATTACCGGTACAAACCGAAGCTTCAACAAAGCTTCACAACAAATCTGAATTTTTGTAGTACAGAATAAAATACTGAAACTCCTTAAAATACAATTTTTAATCTGAGTTTCTCCTTCTTGAATCAGACTTCAATAAATGATGTTGAAGTAGGAACAAGTCTTCTTCTTCAAATGATTGAGCAGATGATAAAATTAATTGCTCTCTTGAATGTGTAGCTGAGTAGTAAAATAAATGCTCTCAAAAATTTTCAAGTCTTACTGATATTCGTTCTTCTCATTTTTTGATCAATGCAGCACTTGAAGTCTTCTTAAATGTGTCTTCCAAAAACTAGCTGTTTAGACACATGCATTTTGAGCATTAAATGCTCCAGATTTTCTGAGATGGAGTAGCTGAGAATAATCTTGCATAACTGACTTGCAAATCTTATATTTATCTTCTCCATAAAAAATATAGCTGTTGGAGCACAAAAATAGTAATCTGAAAATATATAAGACTGAAAGTAGCACTTTAGATTTCTAAAAATGACTCTTGCAAAAAAATTTGTTAGACCAAGAGATAAAAATACAAATCTGATATGATGAACCATTGTGTAATAGATAAGAGTGTTTCATAGATAGAGAAATAATTTTGATATGAAGAGATGTTACGCAATGTGTGAGTATAACTAGTGTGTTCAAGAAAATAGTTGTTCTGTTAAAAAGTTTGGACAGAATAAAAACGATATATGAAAATCAGATGGATAGGACATAAAACACATGGCTCGAGATCTGAAATTTTTTTTTTGATAGAAACATTTCTACTGCCAAAGCACGTACGTAGCCAAAACAGAACATTGTGTGGCCCAAGACAAAAAATGAGTGGACATCTTTGTTTTTAAAAAATATAGGGTTAACAGCTATGGCCGAACGCTTATAAGGGCTATCATGTAGCTTCTGAAGCACAGTACTGAAAGCTAATGGTACAGATTCTTCGGACAAGACGGAACAACAAAATATATATATATATATATATATATATATATATATATATATATATATATATATATATATATATTGACATCCGCAAAAAAACAGGACTGAAGGGTTGATAAGAACCAAGACAGCTTTGGGTCAAATTTGCAGCAGTATGGCCTTGTCATAACCTCAGTTAATGGCCAATGCTAACGTGTAGCAACCAAATCTTCAAAAGCTGTAATCGGTCAGAATACTTAAGACAAAAAAAACAACTGTATATGCCGACCTATGACTGGATAAACATGATACGTATAGGACCAAAAATTTGGTACAAGATGGAGCAGATAATGCGTTCAGTTCCCATCAATCAAATAAGCATGGCTCGCGTGTTATTGCCGAAACAGACCATGATAAGTCCAATTTGATTAAGGCAAATAATACAAAAAAAATGATTAGATTAATAAGTGATTCCATTTAAACAAAATTATTTTTCAAAAAAAAAAAACTCTTCTTAACAAATTCCGAAAATGATTATAAAAACTAAAACATTCATTTTAAATCAAAATTACACCATTTTTACTAAAGAATTATTTTCAGTAAAAACAGTATAATTTCATTTAGAGAAAATTTAGTCTCACACTACATTAGTTATACAATACAAATCTTAGATCAAGAGATATGCATCTGTGTCTAATGCGTCAGGTGCAAAAGTGCAACATACGTGAAAACTTATACTCGAATACGTCGTTGAGTAGAGTCGAGGCAAGATTATACAGTAATAAATATTTATAGAATAACTTAAAAAAAATGTGTTTGGAATCATCAAAATCAACATATTAAGTTAAACTAAAAATGTACATTAATTAAACTAATATAATTAATTAGGGATAAAATAACATTTTCATTAACAATCTCCCCCTTTTTGATGATGACAAACAATGATTCACAATAATCCATAAAATGTATAAATTAAGCTCAATTAGTGAATCATAAATATTTCTCCCCCTTTGACATTATCAAAAAGATGTATCATATAAAGCAAGTGTTAAGGGTAAACAGAATCTCCCCCTATCAAAAATAATTCAAGCATGGGATATAACCATAAGTGGTAAGGAACATATGTGAATACCAAGAATTTTTCTAAGCACATATTCAACATAATATTCTTACATAGCATGTATTTGATTTAGTGGATAGACAATAATATCATCAAATAATGCATAACTTCATCAAAAGAAAGTTCAACAACATTTTCATAAGAGATTTACAGTTTAAGGTTGTTAACTACATGACACACATCTTCAGCGTTGCCCTCAATAGTGATTTTCTTGCCTTCTACAACAACTTTAACAGAATTTTCAGCCATGTTTTGAGAAGATGAGGATGCAACATTTTCATTAGAAGGGGTAGGAGCATGTGAATGCATATTTTGAGGTAAAACGAAAGGCCAAGAGGGTGGTTTTACCCACGGAGCATGCGGTGGAGAAGAGCGGATTGCAAGCATTGCGGTATCAAATGAGGGATATTTTTTGTATTGAGAGCCACTAACTCCCTTGATTTGAAGTTCACACTCTCCCCAAGTGGTGTAAATGCCGGGAAACTTTCCCACCCATACTACATAAAACGACTTCATGATATGAGGGAAGAGGAGTAACCGCACATGTATTTATAGGAGAATGGTAAGATATGACAAAATAACAGTGTCACGGGTAAAATGCGAAACTCCCCCTATCAAAAAGAATTTATGCATGGGATATAACCAATAATCGCAAAGGGCATAAAATTTTCAATACGCACATGTGTCACATAGATTTTTCACATAACATGTATTTGATTCAAGCGATAGATAGGAATAACATCAAATAAGTCACAAAAATAATAAATGATAAATGATACCAATTATTGTAGTCACACACTAATCTGATACCAATTGTTGTAATCACACACAAAACATGCGTTGCACACAATAGTTCCTCGGAACAACTTTTTACGCAAAAAATAGGAATCACAACTCAATGTTTTCAAATAATGCAATTATGAGAGATATATCAATTTGCTCAATCATCTTTCTCAATAATAAAATTTCAGCGTATGAATTTTGAATAGGCGCATATCAATTTATGTGTAAATCCTCATGATAGAATAAACTTTTAAGCACACAACATGAAGCATTTCATAACTCGATGTTTTCAAATAATTTGGAATAAAGCACATAACATGAGTTAGAAATAGAAAAAAATATATAGCATTTTGCTCAAGCTTTGCCGTTATCAAGATACGAGCATAAATTCTCAATTTATTCAATCATATTGCACAAAAAAAAATTATCAAGCATTTTTCTATGAATAATTTCCAATAAACATTTATCTCCCCTAAAGGATACCAATTAAGGCATATATGCATATAACAAATATGGTGCATCTATTTCATGAGATAAAATATTATAAAAAAATTGACTTTATAAATCATTTTTGAAAAATCTCACAAATGATATCAATTGTTGATCATGTGGTTTCTCAATTAAAAAAAATTCATTGTGAATAAATATTCCAACAATGACATTAATCAAGTAGTATGCAATAAGGCTAAATATGTTCATATCATCAAAATCAACAAGTGAATGTTACAATATTAACATGTATCACATATTACTAATATACTAAAGTGTACTCAAATGACATTTTCGTTTCAGATTTATATTCAATAAAATCATGAATTTATCCAATCTTATAATTCATAAAAAATATATCAAGATGTAAATAAAAAAAAAAAATTATGAATATTTACCAACGAAAAATTTATCATAAAAAACAAGTGTATGTGTCATATAACATAAAATCGTCAAGAATAATAAATATACAAATTTACATGTGAATACTAAATTATCAACAAGCTCATATGATATAACAAATATTCTATGCATGGAAATATATCAATTATGAAATGAATCATTAATAAACATATGATATTAAATTCAAGAAAGATGTTCCTTATCACCTTACCAATACCAAAGATATATACAAGCAACTTCTACCAAGTGTGGCATTTCCAACATTAGGCAATGATACTTGAAGTATGTAATATGACCAAATCATATGCCTTGAAAATCCACATTCCTTCTCAAAATGCAACCTACACAACTTTGAAAATTTTCTCTTTTGGTACCCAAAATGTGTTAGGTCCATAGGGGTTAGTATACATCTTGGTTCCTTTAGGAATCCATGCCAAATTTCTTTTTCTAAATTTATATGGACACAAATCTGAAAAATGTGTGTGTCTACCACAATAAGAGCATAAATAATTAGGTAGACTAGATGAAGCATCAAATATCAATAAATTGGAATAAGTCTTTTTCTCATTTCCTTCATCATATCCAATACCATTATTATTAAATCGAATCCTTTGTGTCTCAACAATTTTATGAAAATATTCATTTCCTTTTGTAAAATTATCTAATGATTTCTTTAAATATTCAATCTCCCTTTTTAACTCAATATTTTCAATTTCAAGAGGAGAAGTGACAATAACAGATTTTTCCTTTTTCAAAGATTTAATTTCATTTTTCAAGGATTCATTTTCTAATTTCAACTTATCAAAATCATTTGACATATAATCATATTTAGTTGAAACTAATGAATGAGACTTCTTAAGTTTAATATATTTATTTTTAAGTTCTTCAAAACTTTCACATAATTCATCAAAAACATTTTGTAAAACTTCATAATCATCAACTTCATCATTATCACTATCACTAGAGTTAGGGTTAGAATGTACCCCATTTTCCATAGCCATGTAACATAGATGAGCAACTTCATTTTCATTCGAATCTTCATCGGAAGAGCTTGTGTCGGAGTCACTCCATGTTGTGGCTTTCAATGCATTCTTCCCCTTCTTATATTTTGGACAATTAGGCTTAATGTGTCCAACTTCATCACAATGATAGCATCTTGGTTCAGATTTGGATTGATGATCATCATTGAACTCTTTTGAAAAATGATTCTTTCTCCTATCCTTGGCTTTCTTTTTAGAATTGAGATATTTTTTGAAATGTTTAGCCAATAGGGAAATTTCATCATCATCATCATCGTCATCTTCACTTTCTATATTTTTGCTTGAAGATTTGAGAGCAATAATTTTGTTTGCTTTTGGTTTCTCAACTTCAACAAATTCCTTAAGTTCCATTTCATGAGTGATTAGGGAGCCCAATAACTCATCGAGAGAGATAGGTCTTTCTCTAATTGCTTCCTTGATAGCTAACTTTTTGGTCATCCAATTCGCTGGTAATGACCTGAGAATCTTATTCATTAATTCAGAGTCAGTATAAGATTTGCCAAGAGATTTAAGACCATTAATAATATTAGTGAACCTAGTGAACATATCAGAAATAGATTCATCAGACATCATCTTAAATAACTCATAATTATGAACAAGCATACTAATTTTATCTTCTTTAACTTGACTAGTTCCTTCATAAGTAACTTCTAGTCTGTCCCAAATTTCTTTAGCAGATTCACAACAACAGATTCTGTTATACTCATTTACATCAAGTGAACAATGCAAAATATTCATAGCTTTAGCATTTATTTGAATTTTTCTAATATCAACATCATTCCATTCATTTTCTTCTTTAGGGACAGAAGCATTATTTTCCATTTTAATAGGAATATAGGGACCATTCATGACAACTTTCCAAACTTCATAATCATGTGACTGAATAAAATATTTAATTCTATTTTTCCAATAACTATAATCTTTTCCAGAAAATAGAGGAGGTTTAAAAATAGATTGACCTTCACCAAGTGATGTAGTAACATATGCCATTGATCTTTAACTCTAAGATTGTTAAATCTAAAAATAAATAAGAAGAGCACTAGCTCTGATACCAATTGTTGCCCAGAAAAATACTCAAGAGGGGGGGGTGAATTGAGTTTTTACAAACTTTAAAGTCAAATTAATATTTTAGAAAAATATTAAACTTAAATCACTTAAACAAATTTCAGATTTATAAAACTATAAAGAATAAATCCAACAATATCAAATAAATGCAACTAACTAATTTAAACAGCTAGACAAGCAGATTTTAACACTCTAGAAATATTAAATTAATTTTCGTATTTAATATAAAGTGATATTCTGAAATTAATTATTTAATTCAAAAATAATTATTTTAACCTTAAAAATAATTTAGTCAAATTTCGGAATTAATTTATTTGCAAGATAGTGTGCTGAAAATATTAACTCAAGCAAGCATGTGCAAATAAATAAATAAAAGTGCGAAAAATAAATGACACCGAAATTTAACGTGGTTCGGCCAAATCCCGACCTACGTCCACGCGCCTAGAGCCCCTGTCTCCTTTGTGCTTCACTAAACCTGATCCACTTGCGGGTAGGATCAAACCACCGCGTACAACTGTTTGCAAGCTAACTCCGAGCTTCAAACCCCGTGGCCCACTTGCGGGTAGGAACCAATTACCGGTACAAACCGAAGCTTCAACAAAGCTTCACAACAAATCTGAATTTTTGTAGTACAGAATAAAATACTGAAACTCCTTAAAATACAATTTTTAATCTGAGTTTCTCCTTCTTGAATCAGACTTCAATAAATGATGTTGAAGTAGGAACAAGTCTTCTTCTTCAAATGATTGAGCAGATGATAAAATTAATTGCTCTCTTGAATGTGTAGCTGAGTAGTAAAATAAATGCTCTCAAAAATTTTCAAGTCTTACTGATATTCGTTCTTCTCATTTTTTGATCAATGCAGCACTTGAAGTCTTCTTAAATGTGTCTCCCAAAAACTAGTTGTTTAGACACATGCATTTTGAGCATTAAATGCTCCAGATTTTCTGAGATGGAGTAGCTGAGAATAATCTTGCATAACTGACTTGCAAATCTTATATTTATCTTCTCCATAAAAAATATAGCTGTTGGAGCACAAAAATAGTAATCTGAAAATATATAAGACTGAAAGTAGCACTTTAGATTTCTAAAAATGACTCCTGCAAAAAAATTTGTTAGACCAAGAGATAAAAATACAAATCTGATATGATGAACCATTGTGTAATAGATAAGAGTGTTTCACAGATAGAGAAACAATTTTGATATGAAGAGATGTTACGCAATGTGTGAGTATAACTAGTGTGTTCAAGAAAATAGTTGTTCTGTTAAAAAGTTTGGACAGAATAAAAACGATATATGAAAATCAGATGGATAGGACATAAAACACATGGCTCGAGATCTGAAATTTTTTTTTTGATAGAAACATTTCTACTGCCAAAGCACGTACGTAGCCAAAAAAGAACATTGTGTGGCCCAAGGCAAAAAATGAGTGGACATCTTTGTTTTTAAAAAATATAGGGTTAATAGCTATGGCCGAACGCTTATAAGGGCTATCATGTAGCTTCTGAAGCACAGTACTGAAAGCTAATGGTACAGATTCTTCGGACAAGACGGAACAACAAAAATATATATATATATATAAATGTATATATATATATATATATATATTTATATATTGACATCTGCAAAAAAAACAGGACTGAAGGGTTGATAAGAACCAAGACAGCTTTGGGTCAAATTTGCAGCAGTATGGCCTTGTCATAACCTCAGTTAATGGCCAATGCTAATGTGTAGCAACCAAATCTTCAAAAGCTGTAATCGGTCAGAATACTTAAGACAAAAAAAAACAACTGTATATGCCGACCTATGACTGGATAAACATGATACGGATAGGACCAAAAATTTGGTACAAGATGGAGCAGATAATGCGTTCAGTTCCCATCAATCAAATAAGCATGGCTCGCGTGTTATTGCCGAAACAGACCATGATAAGTCCAATTTGATTAAGGCAAATAATACAAAAAAAATGATTAGATTAATAAGTGATTCCATTTAAACAAAATTATTTTTCAAAAAAAAAAACTCTTCTTAACAAATTTCGAAAATGATTATAAAAACTAAAACATTCATTTTAAATCAAAATTACACCATTTTTACTAAAGAATTATTTTCAGTACAAACAGTATAATTTCATTTAGAGAAAATTTAGTCTCACACTACATTAGTTATACAATACAAATCTTAGATCAAGAGATATGCATCTGTGTCTAATGCGTCAGGTGCAAAAGTGCAACATACGTGAAAACTTATACTCGAATACGTCGTTGAGTAGAGTCGAGGCAAGATTATACAGTAATAAATATTTATAGAATAACTTAAAAAAAATGTGTTTGGAATCATCAAAATCAACATATTAAGTTAAACTAAAAATGTACATTAATTAAACTAATATAATTAATTAGGGATAAAATAACATTTTCATTAACAATTATATCTTCACAAGCCTTTATAACAGGTAGAAACCTATGATTATTTACCTTTACTAGCTCAGATTGATTCAAAAAAGTTACAATGGAGAAATTATGGGAGATTTGTGAATAGAAAGATAAATACATATATACCCATGTACCAAACTATTGGCCCGGACAGTCAGTTAGGCCAAAATATCGCCAACAAGTATTTAATTTTCGTGGATCAACACGCGGATTTGAGGAAAGTCGGTTAATTTTCTTGGTTTTGGAATGATTATGTCCTTGCATATAAGATTGTAGTCAGACAAGAATTCATCACAATATGGTTCGGCACGTGGATTTTCCAGCCCCTCACGACATCGACTTATGGATGACTTATGAGCTGTAACTTAATTGGGGACTGATTGGATTAGAGGTTTTATTATGCTACCTTGATAGTCAATATTCAAACTTGGGGTCGGCAAGCCGCATCTTTTCATGGGTTGACAAGAGTAGTTTTAAACACCTATTAATGGTTCTGCAAATTACCGTTCAACCATGGTTGATTGTGAAGGTTTGTTGGGTAATCAATTTTTTAACTGTTTTTTTTATTAGAACTCATTATGGGTTTAACTTCATACTCATGTTACTTTACCTATAGGAATGTCAAGTGATTTTGTAATATTTTTATTTAAACACTCATTGTTTGATGCATTTTTATATCTTTTTTTTTATGTATTTATAATGGCACGCATGCTGAGTTGTGGGTTATACAAGAATTATAATCCGTTCGCGCATCGCGCGGGACTAAAACCTAGTTATTGATACTTCAACATACATAGAGGTCTTTATATACAAGATGAGAAGAAAGAGAAATAACAGAGAGTAACAAACTTGCTAAGTAACTTGCTGAGCTGGAGCATATTCTAACCACCACCAACTACTTAGCTACGTGACTAACTCAAAAGAGAGAAATACAGATGTTGATGTAAAAAATTAGATTATCTCTAATTTATCAATCACAGATAAAATAAATAAGATAGAAGACTTTTTTAAGTGGTTCAGCCTTATAAGAATGGCCTACGTCCACTGTTTTTGTATTGATGACTGTTTGTCTAGAATTCTTGATGAGTGAGTTTATCAAGAAATCCCGAGTCCCCTTCTAATGAGGAGGTTACAATGTATTTATAGACTTGAGGCTGTACATGTGAAAGGACAATGCGCTGTTATCTAGTAGACATATACATCTGTACGATAATAATGAGCATTTAATGCGCAGTCGTCTCTTTGATTCTCTTGATTTGGATGCTCCGTACGCTAAGTAGCTCGGGCAGCTTAAGCTGCTCGGACCGCCTAAATAGCTCGGTACGCTTGAGTTGCTCGGGGCTCCTGAGTTGCTCGGTACGCTTGAGCTGTTCGGAGTGTATGAGTTGCTCGTAGAATGTATTCGTATTTTTCATGTAGGTTGACACGTGTCATCAATTGATTGGTCCACGTCAGCAGATTAAATTTGGTATCAACAGAAGCCCCCAATGTTTCATAGTTTGATGTTGAAGAAAAGTATGGAACATTCTGCTTGAAAATTGCATAGATTATTGGTTTGTATGGTTTTTAGGAAAACGTTCGTTGTATATAACTCCTTTTTGAGTGCATAGTATCAGGCCTCATAAATATTTTGAATTTTCAAGACCACTTCGATATTTGTACCTTTTTCTTCTTTTAGCCACCGAAAACACAAACATCTTTCTTTGTAATCATTGCCTTTCCCTATTCCTGAGGTAAAGTATTTAAACGCGACAGAAATCCTATCGTCTTTCACTTTTCAAATCTGTATCTTTGAACTCTTCATTTTCTTTATGTCTTGTTCTTTCCGTCGTTCATTGTTACCTGATCTTTTTTTCTCTGTAAGATTTTCTTCCCTTTCTTTTATTTACTTTGTTCATCATGGTTTATCTTGTTGAGTCGCTGGACAAATTTCGGTTTGAATTTTCAATCCCTTCGTGGGTTATTTTGGAAGAACTTTATGAACCTTCTGATTATTTTTCTTTGGCTGAGGGACATTGGTTCCCAAGTCTTTTTGTGACCGAATGTGACTTTTCTTTCTCGCCAAATCCCCCATGTTTGGAATTCTGTCAATATTTTGATGTTGTACCTGCAAGAATAGCTCCAAATACCTAGAGGATAGTTAATGGCGTACATAGATTGAATCAACTTCATGGAACTCGTTTAGGGATTCCAGAGATTATGTACTGCTATAGATGGGTTGTCAGAAATACCTCTTTTTATATAAAAACTAGGTTTTTGAATAGAGCGTTAGTTGTCAATCTTCCTGATGCCAATAGGGATTATTTTGAACATGGGGTTGCTATGAAAAATTGGCAACATCCTCCATTAAATGGTGATGATGTATATCAAGGTCCCAGGTGTCCATCTTATGGCAATGGGATATGTTGTTTTTATTTTTTGAAATCTTGCTTTCTTTGTGTTTGATAAAATGCATCATTGATATTTGTTTTTATTTGTTACAGTTGACAGTAAAAGAAAACCTCCAAAAGAAGCTGACGTTAATTTAAATCATTTAAAACTTATCTGGGATTTGCACCAATCTGTTACCGAGGAACATATTAGATCTGCTTCTTACTTGTTGCAATACAAGAGCTATACTTCATCTTTCACTGCTCGTCCTCGTCCAGTGGTGGTTAATCTTGACCAAGTACTAGCCTCTGAGATTAGTGTGGAAGGTTCTTCCTCTGAGTCAAGTATTCCTATCCGTGATCTGATGAAGAAGAGAAAAGCTCCTGCCTTTTTTGACAAGTCTGCCTCTACTGCTGTGGAGGCAAAGAAAAGTAAACAAGATGTCCCAGAGAAGAAGGGGCAAAGACTGTAGATGTACCCCCTCCTGTTGCTGCCAAAAAAACTGACGAGAAGCCCCCTGTGGCTCCAAGCAAGATTGTTGCTATCTCTCCTCCGAGTGAGGTTATTGTCATATCACCAACAAAGACAACGTCTTTAGTTGAACATGCTCCTGCTCTTCTGAGGAGGTTAAAGAAAAGCTCTTCTGAGAGACTTGCCGAACCTGTCTTTCAACCTTCAAATGTTGAAGGTAGTGTTCCATCCCTTGTTGCTCCGAGCTCTGCTGTGAGTTTGGTGAGATCCTGGGCTGTCCCAGAGGTCCAAGGCATTGAAGATACTCTTTCTCGTGAGAGAATCACTACCCTGGCTGATCAACACATTGCCTCAGTAAGTATCTTCATCTTTACCCCTTTATTTTTTAATACTTTGTCCATGTATTGACTTGAAGTTATTTCTTTTTTCAGCTGGTGACGTGTTTCAACAGCATTTTGAAGAAGGATGAAGCTATTAAGGCTTCAGGTTCCTCGGGAGGAGTAGAGGAAGCTTTTATTGGGCTGATCCAGTCTTTAAAAGACTCTCGTCAAAATACGAGGAAGATAAAGTTGCTTGGGAGAAGAAACTCAAGTCCATTGAGCTGGACAGAAATCAAGCAGTGGATGCCTCCAAGGACTTGGAGAAGAAGTTGAAGGAGTTTGAGCAGAGCAACAATGACTTTGAATAAAGCAACAAGGAGCTGGAAGTTAAGCTCAAGTCTGCTAAAGAGGAAGTTGTTAAACTTCAAGATGTTGAGTGACAGAAAATGGAGGTGGAAGAGAAGTTGAAGGCTGTCGAGGAGCTCCTTAGGGAAAGGACCTCCTCGGAGAAGGCGAAAAGGAAGAAGGCAGTTAAAAAATCATTCAGTGCTAGTTGGGACAAAGGTTGGAACAAGGGCCTGACTGTCATGTCTTCTCAAATGGAGTATGCCAGCCTCAAATATTTTAGGGATGGATGGGTTGCAGCCTTGCAGGAGCTAAAAGTTGCTGAGAATTCTGAGTTATTTCAGCATCACACTCATGGCCCTCCTCCCTCTCCTGGAGAAGAAGAAGAGGATGAAACTGCTTCAGATGAATCTTCTATGATGATTGGAGATTAGGTCCCTGCTGTTCCCGTAGTTCAACCTTACTCCGAGCAACTCCAACCAACCAGTACTTCTGCCGAGCGGCTAATCTTACCCTCCGAGCAACCACTCTCTTCCTCCAAACCTTCTGAGGAAGTCATAGGAAACAAGGAGAAGGTGTAGAGTTGTTCGGGTGTTTATTTTGTTATTATTGAATGTAACCTCACACTTTGTATTTTCTCTTATGATGAAATAAAATTCGAACTTTGGTTGTTCATCTTGCATTTCTCTTTTACTTGTTCTGTCTGTGTCATTATTGATTCTTTTTATTTCTTCTCTTTGCTAGTTTATGGCCAGGATGGAGCTCTTATCATCTCATGACACAGAATTGATGAAGAAATGCAATGATTATTTTAAAGCTGGTCATGCAAATCTTAATGAGGCCCAGATAATTGACATCCTCAGATCAGGTGCTTCTGACCGAGCAGTTGAAGCTTACCAATACCTGAAGTATTTTCTCGATCGTGTAGTTGCCAACAATGTGACCTACTATGAGATGATTGAATATCTCCAAGGAACGATCGAGGAACTTCAGTTGTAGTACAAAGAGTCCTCCACACTTTTGCATCAAGGATGCGAGAGAAATATCA
Source organism: Sambucus nigra (assembly GCA_949130495.1). NCBI lineage: Eukaryota > Viridiplantae > Streptophyta > Magnoliopsida > Dipsacales > Adoxaceae > Sambucus > Sambucus nigra. The sequence goes on along the minus strand of OX422208.1, from coordinate 468,916,773 downwards.
GCAATTGAGTGCTGACAAAGGGTATGACAAATTCATCTCTGCTCATGTAAAGAAAGAGAGTGTTCTGAAGCTTGAAGTTGAAGAGCACAGGCATATTGCTAAGTTATTGGAGCAGGAGAACATTGCCTTGTAAGAAGAGATAAAATAACTTAAATCTGCTGCATCTTCTTCAGGAGCCTTGGTCCCTGTTAATGATGAAGGTTTTTCTTTTTTGGAGGTAGAAAATGCTAACTTACGAGATGAGTTGGAAACTTTGAAAAGGGCTGGACCCTCCTCATCTACTCGTGGTTGAGCAAGGTCTTCTTCTCATGGACGAGCTAGGGTTGGTCGGGTCACCATTGAAGAAGCTAGAACGCAATCGGCTTTAGAGAATCAGGCCTTTCAGTTGATGGCGAAGAACCAAGCCTTAGCAGAAATGTCTAAGAAAATTCTGAACTTCAGCGAACACTCACTACTCAGAGTTCTGCCTTGGAAAATAAAGAAATCCTGGTGAAGAATCTCCATGAGCAACTGGAGAGGTTAACTTATCAATTCCATAAACAACCCAGAGAATTTTGGATGGATGGGTATAATGAAGCCCTTTACCATCTTGATGATCGGATCTAACAGTCAAATAACGAGGGGTACAAGCAAGGGTGGTTGAATGCACTGTGTGTGCTAAAATTGGAGTAGGGCCACTACTTATGGGATTATTATGACCCTGGAGTGCTCGGTTTGCCCGTGCCTCCTTTTAATCTTGACATTAGTTGGATTCCTGCTCGGGCAATTCCTCAATGCTTAATCTCCAAGTATCTCGGCGATTACAATCTTCATGCAAACTTTGATATATCTCGCCCAGAGCATTTGCTTGATCGTCCCTCCATGGTGAATGTTCGAATACTGCGAGATCTAAACTTTATAAATTCTCCTTATGCCTTAGATTATCCTCCTGCTGGAGTAGAACCTGTTTCAAAGGCAGAAGGGAAAAACCAATATAATAGAATTTTTATGTAATGAAGTATATTTTTCACAGCACATGTAATTCTACTTGATTTGAATGAAGAAATTTTTAGTCTTTTGCCATTTTATTTTCTTCTAAATAATTTGTAGAATGTCCTTGTTTATTTGTTTGTGAATATATGTACATTCTGTTTTGCTTTTGGATAATGGAACTTGTACTATTTATTGTTTGATCGTAGTGACTTGTCACTCTTTTGGCCTAAGTAATGGAATGATTTGCATCCCATGTTCCTGCTTAGTTTGATACTAACCAACTAGATTTGATTGTAATTGATTTTTTGACCAACTGGAGTTGGTAATTAGTTACCGACCAACCGGAGTTGGTGGTAATTGATTCTCGACCAACCGGAGTTGGTGGTAGTTGATTTGCCGACCAATCGGAGTTGGTGGTAATTAGTTACCGACCAACCGGAGTTGGTGGTAATTGATTTTTCGACCAACCGGAGTTGGTGGTAATTAGTTGTCGACTAACCGGAGTTGGTGGTAATTGATTTGCGGTAATTAGTTGCCGACCAATCGGAGTTGGTTGTAATTGATTTGCCGACCAACCGGAGTTGGTGGTAATTGATTCCCGACCAACCGGAGTTGGTGGTAATTGATTTACCGACCAACCGGAGTTGGTGGTAATTAGTTGTCGACCAACCGGAGTTGGTGGTAATTGATTTGCCTAGCAACCGGAGTTGGTGGTAATTAGTTACCGACCAACCGGATTTGGTGGTAATTGGTTTGCCGACCAACCGGAGTTGGTGGTAATTAGTTGCTGACCAACCGGAGTTGGTGGTAATTGATTTTCCGACTAACTGGAGTTGGTGGTAATTGCTGTGTAGTGTGTAGCACTAATATTTCGAAAAATTTCAATAAAGAGAGAAACTGGGTGAAACATCACTTTATTCATACTAAAGAAATTATATTACATAAGAATTTCAATTACTGATAATATTTGCGCAGATGCTCTGCATTCCATGCATTCTTGAATTCTTCTCCTTCCAAAGTTTCAATCCTGTATGTCCTTGGACGAACAACTTCTGTTACTCTGTAGGGTCCATGCCAGTTGGCTTCTAGTTTGTTATTCTTTTTGATCACTTTCTTCAGCACATAATCCCCTTCCTTCAAATCACACTTCTTCACTCTTTTGTTATAGAACAAAGCTGTTCGTTGTTGATATGCTGCATTCCTGATTGTTGCTTCTTCCCTGACTTCTTCGAGTATATCCAGGTCTAATCTTCTCATTAAATCACTGACAGGAGAATTAAAATTAAGCACCCTATGTGTGGGTAGACCCAATTCAGCAGGTATGACAACTTCACTTCCAAAGGCCAACATGTATGGAGACTCTCCTGTTGCTGCTCATGGTGTGGTACGATAAGCCCACAGCACAAAATGTAGCTCGTTAATCCAGTTTCCTTTTGCATCATCTAGTCTTTTCTTTAAACCATTCAGCAACGTTCTGTTTGTCACCTCAGTTTGTCCATTGCTTTGGGGATGGCCTGGTGTAGAGTGGATCTTCAGTACATTGGATTGATGACAATACGCAGCAAACTCCTCGTTGTCAAATTGGGTTCCATGGTCAGTAATATATGCATGTGGGAGACCATATCTGCAAATAATATTCTTCCAAATAAATTGATAGACTTTGTTGTATGTCATATCAATGAGAGGCTCAGCTTCCACCCATTTTGTAAAATAATCCACAACTACCACAAGGTATTTGAATCTTCCCCTGGTCGTTGGAAGTGGCCCGACCAAGTCTATCCCCCACATGGAAAATGGCTAAAGGGACGTTATGGGTGTTAACAATGCTTGGGGAGTTCTTAGGATGGATGAGAAGCGCTGGCATTTGTATCACTTCTTAGCATAAGTTATGCAATAAGCTCTCATCACTGGCCAGTAATACCCTTGCGTTGTTATTCTTTGCAAAAGTGTCCGACATGCTACATGAGCTCCACAGGACCCCTCATGAACCTCTTCGATCAAATCTTTCACTTCGGAGGGATGGACACATCTTTATAGCCCTACTATAATTCCTCATCTATATAAAATGCCACTAGTCAATACATAACGAGCAACTTTAAACTTTGGTTTCTTGGCTGCGAGTTTATCAGTTGGTAAAGCCCCCTCTTCAATATAGGCCCTGATGGGGTCCATCCAAGATGGTCCCAAGTCAAGGGCGATGAAGTTTATCGTCAGATCTTCGTCAATGCTCCGACCAACCAGGATTTATATTGGAATTGTTCTTCGTAGCTCGATGCGTATGGATGATGCTAACCGAGCTAGGGCATCTGCTCTTGCATTCTCTAATCTTGGTATTCTAATCAACTGAATTGCAGTAAAACCCGATACAACCTCTATCGCTTTTGTATGATACCTGACCATTAATTCTCCTTTTGCTGCATACACCCCCAGAATTTGATTTACAATTAACTGAGAGTCACTGAACACAAGGACTTGCTCTACCATCATGGTTTTGTCCAGGCTTAGACCCAAGATCATTGCTTTATATTCTGCCTCATTATTAGAAGCTTTAAATTGAAAGCGCAGAGCATACTCCAAATCAATCTCATCCAGACTATTCAAAATAATCCCTACTCCACTGCCTGTAGTGCACGAAGAGCCATCCACATACAAATTTCATATAGGTACCTTATCATCAAATTTTTGATCAGAGAGAGTTCCTCGGTGGAATATTTGATACTTTCTTTTATCCTCCTCCAGTACTTCTCGCTGCTCGTCAATCATCTTATCTTGCTGGACTGACATTTCTTGCTGCTCGTCTACTGACGTAAGTTGGTCGGGATTTAAATTTGATGATCCTATAACATCCACATGTTAGTTTGTATTCAACTCCTGTTCTTTAGAGGCATTTTCTTGAGTAAAATCTGCGATAAAGTCTGCTACTGCTTACCCTTTGAGCGACGATTTAGGCTTATAAATTATATCATATTCACCGAGTTCCGCTTCCCAGTACATTAATCTTCCTGATTTCTCCGTCTTATGCAGAGCTTGCCTTAATGGCATATTGGTGTACACCACTATAGTATGAGCTTGGAAGTATGGCCTCATTCTTCTGCTTGCTTCAATCAGTGCTAATGCCAATTTCTCCAGCCTTGGATATCTAATTTCTGCTCCTCGAAAAGCTTTGCTGGTGTAATAGACTGGTTTCTGTACTCCGTCGTCCACTCTTATCAACGCCGAGCTCATTGCATTTTTTGAAGCTGCCAGGTACAAGTCTAGTCTTCCCCCATCACTGGTCTAGATAATAACGGAGGTGTTTCCAAATACTTCTTCAACTCTCGAAAGGCCTCCTCGCATTTATCATTCCAGTCAAAAGTTTTTTGGAGTGTTTTAAAGAATGGGAGACATCTGTCTGTTGCTCGTGACACAAATCTATTAAGTGCTGCAACTCGCCCTGTGAGGCTTTGCACTTCCTTCTTTGTGGTTGGAGATCGCAACTCCAATAGAGCCTTGATCTTTTCAGGGTTCGTCTCAATTCCTCATTGGTTAACAATATATCCAAGAAACATACCTTCTCGTACTCCAAATATGCATTTGGTGGGATTCAACTTCATTTGATATTTCTCTAGTTGATCAAAGGTTTGACCTAAGTCAACTAGATGATCAGCAGCTTTCTTGCTTTTCGTTAGCATATCATCAACATAAACCTCCATGTTGTGTCTGATTTTCTCTGCAAACACCTTATTCATTAGCCGCTGATGTGTTGCACCAGCATTTTTAACTCCAAAAGGCATAACATTATAGCAATAAGTTCCCTTGGGATGATAAAATAGGTACTTTTCCTGTCCTCAGGCTTCATCTTAATTTGGTTGTAACCAGAATAAGCATCCATAAAACTCAATAATTCATGCCCCGAGGTTGCATCCACTATTTGATCGATTCGGGGCAAAGGAAAATGATCCTTTGGGCATGCCTTAATGAGATCGGTGAAGTCTACACACATCCTCCACTTGTTATTTTTCTTCTTCACCATCACCACATTTGCTAGCCAATCAGGATAAATGACATCTTCAATAAAAGAGGCTTTTTGTAGTTTACACTCTTCTTCGCTGCTTTACTGGATTGACTTCCTTGTTCACGTTGAGCTCGTGACACAAGAAAGTCGGGTCTATCCCTGGCATGTCTTCATGACTCCACGCAAAATTCTGCTTTCTGTGCCTTAGAAATGCTATCAATTCCTGCTTTATTAATGCATCCAGTGATGCACCAATTTGATTTGTTCATTCTGGGTGCTCGTCGTCCAGAATGATATTTTCAGTAGCCTCCATGACATGTCCCTTCACGAGCTGAGACTCGTCTCTAGGGTCTAGCGTTTCATTCTCTGCATCTTCTATTTCATCCACCTGATAGGTAATAGTCTTCTTCCTGGAATTTTCACGCTCTTCCTGTTCGACAGATGAATAGTAGCATTCCCGAGATACTTTCTGGTTGCCTTTCATAACTCCCACTCCAAAATTGGTTGGGAATTTTAAACATTGATGTACAGTAGATGGTACCGCCTCAAACTTTTTCAGACCTACCCTTCCCATGATGATATTGTAAGCTGATTGGGCATTTTTATCCATTACAAAAAAGCATACTCTTTCTGTTCGACAAGCAGGCCATGTATCAATAATCATATCCAACTTGATCGTCCCAAGTGGAAAAACCTTCTCGCCAGTAAAACCAAGAAGGGGCCTATGATATGGCTCCAACTGGGCTAGCTTCAAATTCAAACTGTCAAAGCATGGATAGAACATGATATCTGCCGAGCTACCATTATCCACTAGTACTCGTGAAATCACCACTTCTTTCATTCTCATCTTGATCACCAATGGGTCAGCATGAGGATATAGTATACCTGCTAGGTCATTTTTAAAGAAACTAATGACCAATTTGTCTTTATTCACCTTCCTCAGGCGATCATCTTCAGCCAGATTTATTCACTAAATGTACGAGCAAGCTTGAGCCTCATTGACGTAAGCCTTCCTCTCTACAGTCATATCCCCACCTCCTGTATCTCCACCTGTAATAACATTACATTCAAATAATCCAAAATAGATTGAAAATACCTCACGTTCTGGCTGCTTTGGTCTTTTGGGGAGATCGGGGTCATCTTTGTCATCTTCTGGGTCCTCTTCGTGACTTCTCTTCTTGTCTTCTGTTTCTCGTCGAGGAGATCTATACCTCTGCCTTGCTCGGTCGTTGATCTTTCCACAATTTCGACGATCAACATACTTGGTCAATTTTCCCTGCCTAATAAGCTCTTTAATTTCATTCTGGAGAGCTATGCAATGCTTGGTAGTGTGACCATGGTCTTTATGGAACTCGCAATATTTGGACTTATTCCTCTTGTCAGGATCTTTTTTCATTTTTTCTGGCCAGTTTAGCTCCTCGCTGTTCTTGATCTCTTCCAGAATATGGTTTATATCTACGTTCAGAGGAGTATAGTTTCCAAATTTCTTCAACTGTTCCAGCGCTTACTTTGATTTCGACTGTCTGTTGACACCATTATTCTTCTGATCCTTCTTCTCAGTCTTGTCAGTCTCGACCTTGGTTTCTTTAGTATCTGCATTCTTCTTCGCAGCCATGGCCACCTCGGCATTCATGATTTTGGCTGCCTTTGCCATCAGTTCAGCCATGGTCTTAGGCGAATCCTTGGATAAAGTGCAGTAGAATTTATCCGACAATAACCCACTCATTAGAGCAGTAATTGCTATTTTCTCCTCGTAATCTATTACCTCAAGTTTATCGTTATTGAAACGACTAATATAATCCCTGGTGCTTTCTCCTGCCTTCTGTCTAACACTCAACAAGTGCGCTACTCGTTTAACTGGTTTTGCTCCAAAACAGAAGTTCGCTATAAAGAGCTCTGCCAGTTGAAGGAAAGTCGCGATCTTCCACCAAGGAAGGTTATTGTACCATATCTAGGCTGATCCGGTAAGAGTTCCTAAAAATCCCCTGCATCTCATCTCGTCTGGAACTGCGTAGATGTCGACAGCAGCTTGGTATTATTCTATATGAAGGACATGATCAGTTTTTCCATCATACTTAGGCATCACCACAGGAGCTTTGAATTTTGATGGTGTGGGAAAATCCACAATTGCCTGTACGAATGGTGTCCTTTGGACAAAAGTTCTTTGTAGAGAATTCTTAGCCTTAACCATTTCCCCTAATCTTTCCTCCAACCTTTGAATAGAGCCTTTCCATGCATCATTTTCCACCTCGAGTCTATTTGTTCGAGTGATTGATCGCGTTGAGTTTGCCTCTTGGGATCTTTCATTACGAGCAGTTGGTCATGATTGGGCAGAGCCTTCCCTTAGATCGAATGGTCGTTGAGAGTTCCTCGACACAATCCTAGGAGGACTTCTATTCCTCCTAGGACCCAAACGATCAAAAGGAGAGACTCTACTCAACCTTTCTAGAGCACTGGTCCTTTTCGGAGATAGAGTGACATTTCATTGAGAGTCTGTAGCTCGTACTGAGGAAGTCCGACCAGGCTGATAAGAAGGATCATTAGATCTCTCAGTACGATATGAGTCGCTGCGTCTGGATCGAGATTCCTCTGGGAATAGCGTTCGCCTAATTTGCGAAGAGGGTAAACGGGTATTTCTCTAAACACTTCGTTGTCCTGATTGGGCCGGCACTCCACCTTGAACAGTTTGTATAAGTTGTCGCATGGTTTCTTGCATGGCCGTCTGGCCTTGGTCCAAATTAGACATTATACCAGCCAGATCTGAAAAATTTGGGGGAGTAGATGGATTTGGAGGGACACCAGCATTTCGATTATTGTGTTCTGGATTATCAGCCATTGATAATGAATTGTTTTGGAAAAAAACGCTAATTACAGTCGTTTCCCACAGACGGCGCCAATCTGTTGATGTAAAAAATTAGATTATCTCTAATTTATCAATTACAGATATAATAAATAAGACAAAAGATTTTTTTAAGTGGTTCAGCCTTATAAGAATGGCCTACGTCCACTGTTTTTGTATTAATGACTGTTTGCCTAGAATTCTTGATGAGTGAGTTTACCAATAAATCCCGAGTCCCCTTCTAATGAGGAGGTTACAATGTATTTATAGCTTTGAGGCTGTACATGTGAAAGGACAATGCGCTATTATCTAGTAGACATATACATCTGTACGATAATAATGAGCATTTAATACGCAATCGTCTCTTTGATTCTCTTGATTTGGATGCTCCGTACGCTAAGTAGCTTGGGCCGCTTAAGCTGCTCGGACCGCCTAAGTAGCTCGGTACGCTTGAGTTGCTCGGGGCGCCTAAGTTGCTCGGTACGCTTGAGCTGTTCGGAGTGTATGAGTTGCTCGTAGAACGTATTCGCATTTGCCATGTAGGTCGACATATGTCTTCAATTGATTGGTCCACGTCAGCAGATTAAATTTGGTATCAACAACAGATTTAGAGAAGAAATAGAAATATTAATGTAATACTCGGTACTTTTATGATTATTTAATTTTCGTGTGTATTTAATTATTAATTTAATTGGAGAAATTAAATGGGGTTCAATATATATTACTTAGCGAGATAAATGATTAATATTTATTATTATTATTATTATTATTATTATTATTATTATTATTATTATTATTATTATTATTATTATTATTATTATTATTATTATTCACTTGTGTGTGATAAGTAAATAGGAATGTGATTCATTATATGTTGCGTAAGAGTGAAAAACGACGGTTTATTATATTATGACAATAGAGAGTTACATCGACGGATTTGTATATTTTATGGGCGACACGTACTGCATACATGTTTCAAGCCGGTTAATGAGGTATTGGTGTATTTGAAATTGGGTGACTCGCAAGACCTTTTTGAGTGCACGAGTGATCCGGAATCGATCGAAATAGTCCAGAATAGGTATTCGGGTGTTATAATTGGATTATGGGGGCTTTTTAGATATAGTAGGACCCTTATAGGGGTATAGTAGTCTTTTTACACCTAGAGTTTAATGAAAAATGGGATTGGCATGAACTAAGAAGGCATTTAAGGGTTAAGGAGGTTGATGACAACCCACTTTTCAATCTATGCATAATTGTGAAGAAATGAAGAAAAAGGGGAGAGAAGAACTTGGACAAGAGAAGAAACAATCTTTGGATTCAAACTGTCCTAACGAACGAGACATCGGATTAAGATCCTCAAAGGAGAGTAATTACTTGCTTTAGATGCAACTATTTAGTTAATTACCTTCATAGTTAATTAATAACCAAATTTGAGATTAAAGATGTGAACTTTGGTAATCAATTGAAGAAGATCTAAGTATGATTAAATCTCTGATTTTTATTGAGATTAATTAACTATAAATATGTAGGAATTTCATAATATAAATTATGGGTAACAAGTATGAACATGTTGAGGGGTTAGGATCAATGGAAATTAAATGTTTAATTAATTATGGGTTAGTGAGATTAATAAATGACTAGGACTCCTTGTGTGTTTAGATGTGATATTCGGGTTTGAATTAAGATTAAAATGTTGTTGGGATGTTAGTATATTGATGTAAGATGTTAATTTCATGTTTTGGGAGGCTTGGGACCTTCATTGGACGGTTTTGGAGGAGAAAACCCAAGGAAGAAGACGTTTAGCATCCTAGCAAAACTGAATCGATTTATTTGGGGAGTGAATCGATTCAGTCTGCCAAGTGAACAGGCTAGGTTTGTTGGCCTGTCCATATTTTATTTACGCGCTGTATTGACCTGTTAGAGTTTGGAGAATGATCGTAGGGGATTTCGAGGTTGAGTGGGACTACTGAAAAAAATTGCAGGGTTTAGTATGGGTTTTAGGCCAACGGATAGATGGGTTTGGGTGCGATGACCTGCAAATAATTGGGCGAGAAACCCAATTGGCGAGGGGGGGGGGGGGGGGATCACCACGAGCACCCCCAAAAGAAGTGCTTTCTCCAAAAGTTCACAGAATTAGAACTTGGGAGAGGATGGCCTCAGTAAGGGCTCCTCGTCCTAATTTGTCCCAAAAGTTCACAGGATTAGAATTTGGGCAAGGAGGGCCTCAGGAAGGGATCCTTACCCCAATTTGTCCCAAAAATTCACAGAATTAGAACTTGGGCGAGGAGGACCTCAGGATGGGATCCTCTCCCCAATTTTCCCCAAAGTTCACAGAATTAGAACTTGGCCGAGGAGGCCCCCAGGAAGGTCTCCTCACCCCAATTGATCTAAAGCTCATAAAGTTGGAACCTGGGTGAGGAGTCCCACTAGGAAGGGATCCTCGCCCCAAAATGCCCAGAAGTCAAGGTGGAATTTGGGCGATGAGGCTCATCAAAAAGAGCTCTTAATCCCAAGCAACTCAGAAAATACAAAAATGAAGTTTGGATGAGGAGGCCCATCACAAGTGGCTATTCATACCCAAATGTTCAAAAGTCACAGGAATAAAGTATGAACGAGGGATTCCAACACGAGGAGCTCTTCGTCCCTAGAAATCCAAATTCCCTACAGAATAGAACCAGTGGGTGAGGAGGTCCACCTAGAGTGTCCTCCTCCCCAAGATATGTTACTCATGGGTAAGTCAGTTTCACTAAGTAAAAAGGAATGAGGTGTAGTCCCTTCATATTTGGGAATGGAAATAACAACAGGCTCCTCAACAAAAAACCCAACGGCCTCACAGCCCTTCTCTCTTACCATCCTATACGTCTCCTGCACCCCAAGGTCATCAGTGTTAGACCTTGGTCTGGTGCAGGAGAAGGAGTGACACGACTCAGAATGTGTCTCTAAAGTGTGCACTCTCTAGGCTCAAGTGCAAGCCTGTCGTTCAAGTAATAATCCGACAAGTCGGGTATCGATCCTCAGGGAGAAAGGACAACGAAGTTGTGACGGAAGAATCCTAACGTTGACTCTAAAAAATAAAAGAAAAGATTGATTTGGGTTTTGGGATTCGATTACACTAAATGCAATTATGTAATTATGATGAAAAATGCAGCTAACTAAATTACCTAAATTGTGAATGAAAAATTGATTTGAACTTTTAAATGAGATGATGAAGAAAATAGGACGGGAATACAATCCCCCAACCCTAGTGTACTGCAGTTATAATATTAATCGTAAATATATCTAATTAATTTGACCCAGTCTTTAGTACTCCCAAGCATTACGTATATGAGGTTCAAGCCCGCGTCATACTTAATCAAAGGATGAGTAAATCAGGATCACAATAGTGACACTCGAATTGTATTCTCAATCATCCCGGTTACCCAGGGGCAAACGAGATATTTAGACCTACAATTGTTATGTTGTTACGCAATACGGTCACAATTAATCACTAAATTCAGAGGATTAATTTTATACGTGCAATTACCACATCAGGTTGGGTTCATGTACCCCGACATTGGAAATCTAGCCTAACATAATGAAAGTGATGAAAATAGTATTTAATATGCAAGTGTTCATGATTAAGCTAAGGACAATTGATGGAATACTGTAGAATAGAATCATAAAGAAGAAACAACTTACTAAAATTACCCAAGGAATAATTACAGCAATGAATAAAATTGGTGATCACACGACTTTGAATAAACCTTCAATCCTTGAATAAAACTGGAAATTGTATCTACAACTAGGGTTTATGGAAGAATAAGAGAGATTAAACTAATCCCCTCTGTTCTTGCCTACTTTACAATGAAAATAATTCGGGTTTTTATACCCTACATGAAATTCCAAGAACTTGAGTATAAGTCGGAGTCTTTAGAGGAGAATCAGAAAACAAAATCTCGATGGGCGGACCGGTCCGGCCCTTAGGCGGATCGGTCTGCCTCTAAGGCGGATCGGTTCTTTTATTTTTCAGGCGGACCGGTCCGGGGGCGGATCAGTTCTTTTAATTTTTGTCTTCTTCGGTTCGCCTTCGGTTCGCAGTTCTCTGGAGTTTGCACAGCGGACCGGTCCGGGTTGAGGGCGGACCGGTCTGCCTATTTGACTTTTCTTTCAAACTTTGACTGTCCATATCTTTTTCTCCGGGTATCCGATTGAGGTGCCGTTTCTTCCTAGGTGTTTGTGAGGATGATACCTTCAACTTCTCTTTAGGTACCTCATCCGGATTTTGAGTAGAAATGACTCTTTTGCCCTTTTGACTTTTCTTGTTGACTTTCTCTATTCTTCCGGTTTCCTTCTTCCATTTCTTGACATTAGATACCTGTAAAATCATAACGAAATACCAGAAACTCGGTGTACTTGTTAGGATAAGTCAATAACAAGATTATGAGATAAAGTCAATCCAATTACGTTGTTCGAGGTGATTAAAGTACCGAAATTAGGGGATAAATTGGGACGAATTTATGCCTAATCAAACCCCCCTAACTTAGAACTTTGCACCTCCCGAGCAATGTAAAAGAATTCTAGCAAGGACCAACTCTTGAAAAATATTTTATTGGGATAAAATACCTCTTTCGCGGGCACGCGATTGCATTTAGCGTATGCAACAAGCCTTTAAATCCCTAGGTTACCCTAGTGGGATGAGTTGTGTCTCGTGAGGGTTTGCAGAGAATATACCCACAAAATTCGACTCAAAGAACTTCAAAATAACCAAAAATTGTATAATTCAAACTTTTGCTGAAAATAGTCATCATTAAGTCATGTTTACAAGTCTCAAACTGTAGTGCGTGTGTGCGAAGCCAGAAATATAACCGTCGATTTCCACCGATTAATCATTACGTTACTTATCCGAAAATTCGTTTTGATTTCAAATTCTCACGGGAAGCTCTCTCAAACGAACCACTCGGAATATGGCTTTTCGCTCGGTATGCGTGATAAAAAGAGTAAATATAATGGACGCAAAATCACGCATACAATTAGAAAGACGAAAATTTCATGGTGAAAGGATCTCATCAACGGATTACGGTTGTAAAAACGGGAACATTGCCTCTTATTTCGTGCATTTAACCTCTTATATTATCTTTTGGTGTATTAGCTCTCCACGCAGTACTCAATTTTTCGCAATTTGGACTCGGTTAGGACTTTTTCGGGTTTTTAGGGTATATTGGGTAAAATGAAGGAGGTAAGGAAAGTTGGAATTTGAAAAGTCATTCGTGATGTCCATTTTTGCATTTTCCGGGCTATTGCTCATCTTTTTCTTCTTTTTCTATTATTTTTGTTGAGCATACTATTTTGTTTCTTGCCCCTTTATATGCACTTTTTGGACTTGAAGTCTGAATTTTTTCATTTTTCCACAATTCCGGCTATTTTGGGTTTTTCGGGTTGTCAAACGAAAGGGAAAATTATTCGGCTCAATTTGGGTTGCAAAAGGGGTGATTTTTCGCATCTTTTTCTGGCCAATATTTTTGGGGTGACAAACAAGGGCCTACTTCATTGTCCAAAATGCTAATTGCGTTACCATATGCGTTTCGAGGTGGATTTAAGCTTGAGACTAATTTGGCACGTTTTTCAAGGCAATATTGCACACATTTTTCAAAACCGATAAAAATGGAAGGGTTGAGATCCTTGACAACTTATTAAGCGCTAAAAAGGACTTTGAGTTAACAATTAACTCGGATTGATTTAAAATCTCGCAAAACGTGATAGGCTCGAATCTCACCGGGTTTGTTAATCTCCACATTTATTCGTTAAGTCGTCAATTTTTTTGCACAATTTCCATCTTTGGTCAATTTCGGCTTTGTGTATGTTGACTTTTTACACTTTGAGACTCCAATTTGACTTTTAATGATATTTTTGAAAAATTTGAATTCCAATTTTTATTTATTTTGAACAAAAATATTTTTTGATTTTTCAAAATTTTATGATTTTTTTGGAATTTTCGGGCATTTTTGAAAATTTGTGAAGTTTTAGAAATATGCACTTGTGACCCCCCCTAACTTAGACTTTTGCATTGTCCTCAAGCAAAAAGGACTAAAATCTAAATAAGGCAAAATAATAAGTGCAATAATTAAAACAAACAAATATAGAAAAATGCAACTTTTTATATCATAAGACTGTGGTACAAACAGGAATACAACATATGTAGGATATGAGAAGGAATACATCAAAACAGTCCATAATCAACAAAACATCACGGGGGAGGGAAATGGGATGAGCGGGGCGCGTCGGGGCCATAGGGGTCATGAAAATGTGATGGTAGTGGCTCATTAGGGTCCCCTAGGCGGCGGTAGATATCCGCTTGCCTTCGAGCCGCCCGATTCTGATCTCGTTGGTAGTCGATCACAAAGTTCTCGAATCGATTCTCAAAGGTGGACAACCGGGTCGAGATATCGGTACCCGCCCACTCAAAGTCCGGGTCGTCCTCCTCATCCGCCGACTCGTCGTCGGCATCGACGTCACCCATCTCAACGTCCGCTTCAGCGGCCTCCTCGTCCGCCGACTCGTCCGAGGCAGCCTCTTCCTCGCTATCATGCCCCCGCCGTGCCCGGATTATGGCGAGCTGTTTGGCACTCTTAGTGCGAGTGCCCTGCCCAAAGGGACCGAGAATCCGGGTGCGGTCGGCAGGGGCCTCAATGCCGGCGTCTTGGAGGATAGACGTGATCAAACGGGCATAGGGCAAAGGGGCGGTACCCTTCTCATCCAAAGAGGCGGCGATGATGTCGGCATACAATGTGCGGGCCAAATGGATGGAAGTTTGGGGATCGAAGAGATGATAGGTCAAGGTGGCTTGCCGAGGCCTCATGGCGGAATCGTTGGACATTTGAAGAATGTTGGCGCATACAATTTGGAAAGTGAGGCGCGCCGTTTCGTTGAGTCGTCCAACAGCGACGGTTTGGCCCGCCCAAGCCACGTTTGGAGAAATGCGCTCCATGATGACGTTCTTAGCGACCGGAGGAACGTTCCTAGGATATGTGAAGTCTTGGGGGTCCGGAACACCAAAGGTGGCCAATTTGGCCGTGAGGATGGCTAAGGAAAAAGGAACGACCGTTCCATCAACGTAAGCTTGGGCCTCAAATTGGTCCGTCTGCACAAGCGTGCCATAGAATAACCGGACCTCGGAAGCCCACACGGCGTCATGGGGTTCGTTGAGGAAACGACACCACCCCCGGGCCATGAAGAGGGCCGTGACAGAATTGGGCAGCGCGCTCCATATGGAGTTTTCGGCTTGTCCCGAAGAAGTTGGTGCACCATCGCTCCTCTTGGCGGGAGCGGAACTCGTTGCTCCTGGAGTGTAGGATGTCGGTGGATGCGTATTTGGTGGGGGCAGCACGGGGGGCCATGGAGACAGAGAGGATGGAACTTCACAAAAATCTGGAGAGGGAGAGGAGAGAAATTTTGTTTGAGGTGTGAAGAGAAGATGGGGGGTAGGGTTGAATTTATAGTGGAGGGAAAGGATTTGGAGGGAAAAGGTGGTTGGAGGGAAAGGTATTTGGAGGGAAAGGGTGTATGGGGATGTGGGAAACCGAATGGGAGGGAAGGATGGTAATTGGGGGGAAGGGGGGTGAATGGGAGGAAGGGATTCAACGAATCTGCAGAAGGCGGACCGGTCCGGTTTTTTTATTTTCAAAAAATTCGACAGGCGGACCGGTCCGGCCTAAAATTAGAGGAACCGGTCCGATGGCGGACCGGTCCGGCCTTAAATTAAAGGAACCGGTCTGGCTTGGGGATTTTAGGCTGGAATTTCCCCGAAACTGGATTTCAACCTCTCTTCCTCGAAATATTGCACTTTTAAAACGCGCTCCTCACCAAATATAGACTAAGGACCTCTCAATAACACCGGTCACCCGAATTGACCCAATTCCCGAACATGCACATGCTAAACCTGAATGTACCAAAATCCTAACGACACTCACTAACGCACACGACACACACGAATCTCACCCCATACGCGTCGGGGGTGCGACGACCTAACTGAAACTGTCCACTCTACCCCGTAAACGGGATCCGACAACCAAACGGTGTAGACTTCCTCTTCGCACGCCTCAAGATATGGCTTTAGGCGTTGTCCATTCACTTTGAATTCCTCTTCTTTCATGTTGGGGTTCAGTCTTCTTTGCATCTCTCTTGAGGGCTTAACATCCTCTTCGAGGTGAATCTTGTGAGTGCAAATCAGAGGACTTATCCCCTTCAAATCAGCTATACACCAACCAAAAGCACCTTGGTGCTTCCTCAGAATTCTCAAAAATTTGCCCTCCTGCCCTTCATCTAGGCTAGAGGAGATAACAACAGGGAATGTCTCATCCTCTCCTAGGTAGGCATATTTGATATGGGAGGGGAGTTTCTTTAATTCGAGTTTTGGAAATTTTTCATTGGAGGGAGCCATGTGTGTATCCCTCGGAGGTAGTTCCTCGAATCTAGAAACCCAATTCACATCTCTCGCGTCCTCGTCTGACGCTCTCTCATCGAGTAACTCTCTTAACTCCTAAATCTCCTTCTCGTACTCAGTATACGTCCCCTCACTCTCATTGCTCGAAACCAGACAGGATCCTAAGGCATCGCCACAACAATTCTCCTCGAAGTACTCCTCTACTATCTCATCTATGAGACTCACCGCGTGAATATCATCTTCTTCTCCCGTATGTTGGGCTATGTTGAAGATGTTGGTCTCTAAGGTCATGTTCCCCAAAGTGAGTTGCATCCGCCCATTTCTTGTGTTGATGATTGCATTAGCTGTAGATAAGAAAGGGCGCCCAAGGATGATGGGAACATGATTGCTCGAGTTAAAGGAGGGTTCCGTGTCCCAAATGACAAAATCTACCGGGAAGTAGAAAGTGTCAACTTGAACGATCACGTCCTCTACTACACCTCGTGGGACCTTCACAGTTCGATCCGCTAATTGGAGAGTGATTCTTGTGGGCTTGAGGTCGCCCAAATCAAGTTGCCTATAGATGGAGTAAGGGAGGATATTGACACTTGCTCCCAAGTCAAGTAAGGCTTTTTCAATTTTGTTCTCTCCAATGATGCAGGAAATGGTGGGTGCACCGGGATCTTTGAATTTAGGAGGGAGCTCATTGAGTAAGATGGAGCTCACGTTCTGTGCTAGGAAGACATTCTTTTTTACTTTCATCTTCCTTTTTACCGTTAACAAATCTTTGATGACTTTTGCATAAGCTGGAATTTGTTTGATGGCATCGAGGAATGGTAAATTCAGCTTTACCTGCTTTAGTGTTTCTAGCACGTCATCACGTGGGTTTCCTTTCTGGGAAGGAATCAACCTTTGAGGAAACGGTGCCGCGGAGGGTGGTTTCACTACTACCTCGGGCTCGCTAGTGTCATCTTTATCACTCTCATTCGAGGGGACATCTTCGGCCTCTTTCGTGCCGGGCGAAATCACCTTGTCTTTGGTTGTGTCGTGTGGGGGAGGTGATAAATCAATGACTCTCCCACTACGAAGAGTGGTCACAGCTTGACATTGCTCCTGATGATCAGTAGAAGTGGAGCTAACACTAGTTTGACCTTGGGGAGGTCTTTGGCCCTGGGCAGGAAACTTGCCCTTCTCTTGAGCGCTCAACGAGGATTGAATTTTGGACAGGTTCGCCTTTATGTCGCCAATTAGACGATCATATTTGGCATTGTTTGCGGTCTGGCTAGTGATGAATTGATTCATCGTATCCTCGAGAGTTCTCCGCTGTGGCGGAATATAATTTCCGTGAGGTGGTGGTGCTTGCACATGTCCTTGCATGTGTGGAGCTTGTTGAAATTGTTGTGGAGGAGGAGGGGCAACATGCGAAGGAGGGTTCATTGCGGCATGTTGTTGTCCGTAGCTGAATCCGGGATGGTTTTTCCACGAAGGGTTGTATGAATTCTCGTGCGGGGCACCGAAATTACCCTTAAAGCCTCCTATACCACTAACTTGCTCCTGCAACATTACTTTGCAGGCGGGTATCGTCGGGCATTCCTCAGTTGAATGTCCCGCCTCATAAATCACACACACCTTTTCGACGGGATTCTTGATAGATCCAACTACCTCGCATAAATCTCGAAATCCTTTCTCAAGGGTGTCCATCCGACAGTCCGACATAGAGGTTTTATCTACATGGTATAGGCCGGATGCCGATGGAGTGGCGGTCGCTTGACGATTTCGATTCTGAGCATTAGGATCAGAAATGTCCCATGATTGGGTAGTCTCGGCGACATACCTCAGGTGAAGCTCAGCATCGTGGCAATCTAGCTCGATAAACGGACCACTACCCATGGTTTCAATGAGTTGCTTGGAGTTAAGGTTCAACCCATTATAGAGGAAGGAAATGATTTGAGCTGTATCAAATCCATGATGGGGGCACGAAGCAGTTAACTCATTGAAACGCTCATAACATCGATGGAATGGCTCATTATCCAATTGCTTGAACGATTGAATCTGAGCCTTTATGGAGATTGTTCGATGTGGTGGAAAGAACTTCTTGAGAAATCTGGATTGTAACTCGTTCCAGGATGGAATCGAGCTCGGAGGTAAAGACCATAGCCAGGTCTTAGCTTTATCTTTTAACGAGAATGGGAAGAGTTTGAGGCGAATCACCTCTCGTGTGCAAGTTTGATCGTTGAGAGTATCACACACGTCCTCAAATTCCCTTATATGAAGGTATGCCTTTTCTGAATCCATACCGTGATAGTGTGGTAGCATCTGGATCATCCCATTTTTGAATCGGAACTGCCCGGCATTATACGGGAGTATAATGCATCCCGGAGTAACAGTGCGCTCGGGATATAAGAATTCTCTCAATGGGCGGTACGGAGGCTCTTCCTCACCGGTAGTTGCATTACTGTGCTGCGACATCTCTATCTCACTTGACGATTCGGTGCTCTCACTGAGTGTGCACGACGTGTGTCCTACGAAGGAGAAGGGGGTGTTGCTAGAGATTGAGTGTGACGGTGTGGGAGGTGGGATCCAGAACTGTGGGGCTTGTGGAGTGTGGGGACTATCAGGATTATACTCAACAAGTGGATTTTCGTGAATGCTGGTTGGAGTATTATGGGGTGTGGGAGTGGTTTCAGAATTTTGCATTAAGCTTGTGAGAGATGGTGGTGAATCTTTTTGTGCTTTTTATTTTTTTTTTATTTTTATTTTTTTTATTTTTTTTGGATTTTTGAATTTTTGGTCAAAGCTTTGGATTGACTCGATCTAATCCTAAGTCTACCTAAATCCCCGGCAACGGCGCCAAAAACTTGACACGACTCAAAATGTGTCTCTAAAGTGTGTACTCTCTAGGCTCAAGTGCAAGCCTGTCGTTCAAGTAATAATTCGACAAGTCGGGTATCGATCCTCAGGGAGAAAGGACAACGAAGTTGTGACGACGGGATGAGACGGAAGAATCCTAACGTTGACTCTAAAAAATAAAAGAAAAGATTGATTTGGGTTTTGGGATTCGATTACACTAAATGCAATTATGTAATTATGATGAAAAATGCAGCTAACTAAATTACCTAAATTGTGAATGAAAAATTGATTTGAACTTTTAAATGAGATGATGAAGAAAATAGGACGGGAATACAATCCCCCAACCCTAGTGTACTGCAGTTATAATATTAATCGTAAATATATCTAATTAATTTGACCCAGTCTTTAGTACTCCCAAGCATTACGTATACGAGGTTCAAGCCGCCGTCATACTTAATCAAAGGATGAGTAAATCAGTATCACAATAGTGACACTCGAATTGTATTCTCAATCATCCCGGTTACCCAGGGGCAAACGAGATATTTAGACCTACAATTGTTATGTCCCTACGCAATACGGTCACAATTAATCACTAAATTCAGAGGATTAATTTTATACGTGCAATTACCACATCAGGTTGGGTTCATGTACCCGACCTTGGAAATCTAGCCTAACATAATGAAAGTGATGAAAACAGTATTTAATATGCAAGTGTTCATGATTAAGCTAAGGACAATTGATGGAATACTGTAGAATAGAATCACAAAGAAGAAACAACTTACTAAAATTACCCAAGGAATAATTGTAGCAATGAATAAAATTGGTGATCACACGACTTTGAATAAACCTTCAATCCTTGAATAAAACTGGAAATTGTATCTACAACTAGGGTTTATGGAAGAATAAGAGAGATTAAACTAAACCCCTCCGTTCTTGCCTACTTTACAATAAAAATAATTCGGGTTTTTATACCCTACATGAAATTCCAAGAAGTTGAGTATAAGTCGGAGTCTTTAGAGGAGAATCAGAAAACAAAATCTCGATGGGCGGACCGGTCCGGCCCTTAGGCGGATCGGTCTGCCTCTAAGGCGGATCGGTTCTTTTATTTTTCAGGCGGACCGGTCCGGGGGCGGATCAGTTCTTTTAATTTTTGTCTTCTTCGGTTCGCCTTCGGTTTGCAGTTCTCTGGAGTTTGCACAGCGGACTGGTCCGGGTTGAGGGCAGACCGGTCTGCCTATTTGACTTTTCTTTCAAACTTTGACTGTCCATATCTTTTTCTCCGGGTATCCGATTGAGGTGCCGTTTCTTCCTAGGTGCTTGTGAGGATGATACCTTCAACTTCTCTTTAGGTACCTCATCCGGATTTTGAGTAGAAATGACTCTTTTGCCCTTTTGACTTTTCTTGTTGACTTTCTCTATTCTTCCGGTTTCCTTCTTCCATTTCTTGACATTAGATACCTGTAAAATCATAACGAAATACCAGAAACTCGGTGTACTTGTTAGGATAAGTCAATAACAAGATTATGAGATAAAGTCAATCCAATTACGTTGTTCGAGGTGATTAAAGTACCGAAATTAGGGGATAAATTGGGAAGAATTTATGCCTAATCAAGGAGCAGAGGTCCCAATACTAGTCTTCTTCTTCTTCTTCCGACTCGCCCTGGTTCTTACTGGTGAAGGGAGGAGGGGAGGAGTAGGGGAAAAAGTGGCAGTAGTGGAAGTAGCAAGGGAAATGGTAGCTGGTATGAAGATAGAAACATCCACATTGGGATGCTTCCTCTTTAAAGCAACAGAAGCTCTAGACTTGCCCCTCGACTTGGGCCTAACTGGTTGAGGCTCAGGTTGCTTGGAATATATAGACTCATCGAGCAGAGGCCTAACCAAGATTGGAGTGAGATGCTCGAGAGGAGTATTAGGGATGGTACTCCATTGCCACACTGACCTTTGGGTCCTCTTACTCAAATACCTATCATTGTTTGGAATTTTTGTATAAATAATCTCATGGGGGACATCCCTCACACAGTTTTGGATCAATAAATCGTCTTTTACCAAAGGGTGAACCACGAGCGAGTGAAGGAGGGTAGGTGATCTAGAGAAGGTATAAATAGGTTGCCCTGATGACCAACCCTATCAACCACCCCCTCAAATGTGAAATTAGCAAAAGCCTCAAGGTATATCTCGAAGGGGGAGGTGCTCGAAGGATAAACAAGGGTATGAATCCCCTGATCATAACAAAACTGCCTCCTCACTCTCTCAGAGTGATAGAACTCCACACCTTGACCCAAGTCAATCAGAGAAGTCAAGGTGCAGGGAACAAGCATAACAACCACAAAAATATATGGGCAGGTAGGAACAGACTCCGCATCAGCATGGCAGTAGAAACTGCCCCTAGTAGCTGAGAAGGAATGCCAGGAAAAAATACCTCCAATAGTCTTGCAGTAGGGAATGAAGGAAAACTCATCGATGTTGCATATCAAATACCCTAGAGGAGTCTTAGGAGTCTTCTTGTGCCATCTCATAGCACGAGCAGCTCCACTGTTGCAAAACCTATCCTCTGGGGCAAAGTTGGGAAACCTCTTAAATAAAAATGACATGATGATGAAAGTGTTGGCAAAGTTGATAGCGTCATAACGACCACAAGAGTGATCAACATCCACATAGGACCTATATAGCCAAGTGT
Source organism: Sambucus nigra (assembly GCA_949130495.1). Taxonomy (NCBI): domain Eukaryota; kingdom Viridiplantae; phylum Streptophyta; class Magnoliopsida; order Dipsacales; family Adoxaceae; genus Sambucus; species Sambucus nigra. The sequence goes on along the minus strand of OX422208.1, from coordinate 468,895,040 downwards.
ATAAAGATACCAAAGTCAAATCTACGAGGTGGATTTCCCTCCCTCGAGCAAGCCTTATAGAAAGCTTGAACAAAAGCTCATGAGGAGAGTCATATGGCCTCCTAGGAAGAAGAAATCTACTCAGAAAGTGACAAAAAATGCTTCCAAGTGTGAGGCGGAGTTAATATTTGGTCCATCCTAGATCCTCAAGACCTTGATTTGAGCTCTCACCCTTAGGTAGTTGCTCGAAGTCCTTAAACCAGTATCTCTGCTATTTGGTGAAAGAGTGTTTTGTTGTCCCAGTCAAGTTGATAGCTACATATTTTGAGCACTCACCCAAAGCAGAGTGGAGCTCCCCCACTATTTTCTCCTCGACCTCATCCTCAAAACCATGAATAAGAATATGGTTCCCCAAGTAGGGCAGAGCGAGCAGCTCACAGATGTCCTCTAAAGTGATAGTAAATTCCCCCCTAACCAGTAATAAAGGTATGGGAATCCCTACTCTAGCGAGAAGTCAACAAAGTAAAAGCACGTTCCTACTTGGCAATAGAGCAAGCCTTGAGACTGCTAATAGTGGTCAGAAGACCTAGTCCCTCAATAAAAACTCTGTGTGAGGGGGTGGACAAGACATGATACACCCAGAGACCCTATTCCTCTATGGCACACCCACATGCCTTGACTTCAATACTGGAATGGGGAAATTCACCCCTGTCTACTCGTACCCTAAGTATTGAATCAGGTAAAACAATGGGAAAGTAAGAAGACTCACCTAAACCCACTTGGGGTTGCTCATTGATCTTGGCCACAAACTCTTGCTCGAAATTCGCAAGAGAAGTCATGAAAGTATCCTCCTTGACAAAGTAGGGTGCCAAACGATAAAGCCCAAAATCCCTTTGTTGGCGAGCAGCTAAGTATTCCCTTTAAGATTTGGAATAAACCAAATGCGAGGAGGACGGTGAGGTTCCTATAATGAGGGTACATCTAGATGAGGAAGCCCCTGCTGGGGTGAGCATCTAGGCTGGCGAGGAGGCCCCTGTAGCGAGGGGTCCTCTAGACGAGGAGGTACCTATGGTAAAAATGGCTTCAGATAAGGAATCCATCCTCACAGATATCCGAATAGACGAGGAGGCCCCTATTGTGGGAACTCCAATCGACGAGGAGACCCTCATAGTGGGTATTCCAACAGATAAATCGCCAAAGTTTCCAGAAGCAGAATCCAAAGTCTGAGAAGTAACAATGGTGGCTCCGGTGGCCAAAACCATCAAGATAGCGACGAAAATGGGCACCACACCACTAGCACATTGCTAGTGGCAGTGGCGATGGTGGAAGAAGGGGTTTGAGAAGATGAATAGGCCATTTGCAGTGGTGAAAGAAGGAAGAGATGGCGATAGCTATGGAAACTTTCAACTTCTTTTCTCTCTCTCACTCTAAAGAACTTAAGTTTGAAAGAAAATTCCAAGGTAAAAAGAAATAGAAAGTTAAAAAGGGATTTTATACCCTATTAAGATACAAGCAGACTGCCAATAAAAAAGGGGACTGAATATTTTCCAGTGATGAGATGTATGTTCCCTATGTGCCACGTGCCACTCGAGGCCACAAATGTGGGCTAAAGTGACAGGCCTAATTAATGAAATAGTGTCATCATGAGACTAAGTTAGACGGTTAATATTCCAAGATATAATGAATAATTGCGTACAAAAATATTTGGTATGCCTAACACACAGACTTTTGTATGAGGGAACTAATGTAGAGGGGTACACACTCAATAGCCCAAGTAATTGGGCGAGCAACCCAATTGGCGCGGGGGCTCACCACGAGCACCTCCAAAAGAAATGCTTTGGCCAAAAGTTCAAAAAATTAGAACTTGGGCGAGGAGGGCCTCAGAAAGGACTCCTCGCCTCAATTTGTCCCAAAAGTTCACATAATTAGAACTTGGGAGAGGAGGGCCTTAGGAAGGGCTCCTTGCCCCAATTTCTCCCCAAAGTTCACATAATTAGAACTTGGGCGAGGAGGGCCTTAGGAAGGGCTCCTCACCCCAATTTGTCCCAAAATTCACAAAGTTAGAACTTGGGCGAGGAGGCCCCCAGGAAGGTCTCCTCGCCCCAATTGATCTAAAGCTCACAAAGTTGGAACCTGGGCGAGGAGGCCCACCAGGAAGGGCTCCTCATCCCAATTTAGTCAAAGTTCGTAGATATTAAACTTGGATGAGGAGGCCCACCAGGAAGGGCTCCTCGCCCCAAAATGCCCAGAACTCAAGGTAGAATTTGGGCGAGGAGGCTCATCAGAGAGAGCTCCTCATCCCAAATAACTCAGAAAACATAGAAATGAAGTGTGGACGAGGAGGCCCATCACAAGTGGCTACTCGTCCCCAAATGTTCAAAAGTCATAGGAATAAAGTATGAACAAGGAATCCCACCACGAGGAGCTCCTCGTCCCTAGAAATCTAAATTTCCTACAGAATATAACCAGTGGCGAGGAGGTCCACCGCGATTGTCATCCTCCCCAAGATTTGTTACTCTCGGGTATGTTAAAGCATTACCATGTCACTTTCTTGTACAGGTAGCCTGGTTGAGCAGGCATGGCTCAAAAAGGCAAGTTGGGATCTCTTGGGAGTTTTGGATTGGTGGATGAAGAACAAGATTTGCTGAGCAAACTCAACCATTAGCACTTTAAGATTCAGAGAACACTACTAAATAGACCCTAAGGGTCACCCAACCCTTGCACAGTCACTTCCAGTCATAACTGAAGTGAGCAACTAAGAGGTTTCTCACAAGAAATTAACAGTTTATAAAATGATTTTAGAGGAGTTCGTCCTTGAGACCTCTCCTCAAGTCTATAAATGATTTTAGTGGAGGCGGTCCTTAAGACCTCTCCTCAAGTTTATAAAATGATTTTAGAGGAGGTGGTCCTTGAGGCCCATCCTCAAGTTTATAAATAATTTTAGAGGAGGTGGTCCTTGAGATGCTACTCAAGTTTACAAAGTTTGTACAACAACTTACCATTTTAAAAGAAATTTACCAAATGAGATATTTTGTCTTCAAGCGCAAACATATTTGCTTTCTGACTTTGGTTTACGCCAGGTGGCACTTGTCAGAGGGGACATGCAGATGTACACAGATAGGGACAAAAGATATATTACAGACCTTATCCATCACTAACCCCCTCAGTCTTGGCGCCCAAACTCATCCCTAGTGCCCAAGTATAAATAGGACCATTGGGCAAGGTGAAGTCATATTCACAACTTAAGTCATGCTGTTACTCTGTCAAAATTACCCCAGATACCTAGTGCTCTATCCCTACTCTCTCTCTCTAAGTGCGGAGTGACTTGTTCTTTCACTCCACACCGACATGCATCATTCTCGGGAGTTTCTCTTGAGAAGAAGTTACTATTATTGTTGTGAAGTTCGTCATCTTGCAGGGAGTAGTTCTTACTTTGGTTCCATTTTTACCAAAAGGAGAAGATTTTACCAGGTTATACTCTAGAAGTTCTTAAAGGACCTTAAAGGCAGGGTCCATTGGAGTGGATCACGCCTCACCCTTTTCTGTTATTCATATACCTCAGTACAGTTACCCTCCTACATATAGTAATTACTTACTTTAGATGCAACTATGTAGTAAATTACCTTTATAGTTAATTAACAACCAAATCTGAGATTGAAGATATGAAATTTGGTAATCAATTGAATAAGATCTAAGTATAATTAAACCTCTAATTTTAATTGAGATTAATTGATTACAAATATGTAGGAATTTTATAATATAAATTATGGGTTACAAGTATGAGCATGTAGAGGGGTTAGAATCAATGGAAATTAAATGTTTAATTAATTATAGGTTAGTGGGATTAATGAATGATTAGGATCCTTGTGTTTAGATGTGATATTCGGGTTTGAATTAAGATTAAAATACTACTTGGATGTTAGATATTGATGTAAGGTGTTAATTTAATGTTTTGGGAGGCTTGTGACCTTTATTAGAGAGTTTTGGAGGAGAAAACTCGAAAAAGAAGACGTTTAGAAGCCTAGCAAATCGAATCGGTTAATTGGGTGAACGAATCAATTCGGTTGATCGAACCGGTTCGATTTGCTTAGTGAACCGGTTAGGTTTGCTGGCCTGCCCATATTTTATTTATGTGCTGTTTTGACCTGTTAATGTTTGGAGAATGATCGTAGGGGATTCCGAGGTAGAGTGGGACTACTGGAAAAAATTTGCAGGGTTTGGTATGGGTTTTTAGGCCAATGGATAGATGGGTTCGAGTGAGATGAATCGAGAATTCAAGTGAGAGAATCCTTGTTTGCATAATCGGGATGTTGGTTTGGACTCCGAGATTGGGAGACGAGTACGCTGTTGGAATTGCGTACGAGATTGGTACTTTATATATATACATATTGGGGTGACTTTTATATATATATATATATATATATATATATATATATATATATATATATATATATATATATAAATGTGTGTGCGTGTGTGTGTTATTTTTTTGTATTAAACATACCTACTCGGTAGTTCTATCGTTAGGAGGTTGCGCATAATGAGAAGTCCACCGTAGCATTAACCAACAGGTGTTGGATTGATTCCCTAGGTCATTACACTGTTGCATGATCACTATCCATGTGTGAGGATAAGTGTTGGTTTAGAGACCGGTTGGATGTGATATGGTATGATTGTGACTCCCGAACATATGTTTACAATCGCCTCCATTTGTTTATTTGCGTTTGGGTTCAGTGGTGAGATTCTGACCAGGTGGCCTAGTTGTGGTACATGGTATACCTAGAGCCCGATAGCACATGAGGGATGTATCCGCGAGGTCCATACTCTGGGGATACAGTTACACGTATATAGCAAGTGGTGTATATGTATGCTTATATGATATAATGTGTATATCTATTTATAGCACGAGTGTATATATGGCATTATATTATACGAACACTTATTTATAACATGTGTATCGCTATGATATTATTTATGAAAGTATACCTAGTGAGGGTAGCATAAGGTTAGCGAATGGTGATTATTCATGGGATGGGGTTTGATAGAGGTTATTGTCCTAGTTAGACTGGGTAGCATAATTAGGATAATAAAATGAATGCGGGAGGTGCGCACTGTAGATGAGAGGTCAGGATAAGTTTCATGTAAGTGCGATTGGTGAATTAATTGTGAAAGTAATACACTACATATTTTATTCATTTAAAGCATTTAATTACTTGCAAAATATTTTCAAACGCTTTCGGGCTTTGACCCGCAGGAAAATCTCTTTTCTTGTTTTTCAAAACTCCTTTCATGACATTGAGAGCAGTAGCTCTGAATGCTATGAGTTTATTCTAGACGCCTCAGTTCGATTCTATTTAGATAAGATGCAGTTTCATTTTAGTCTTTATTTTTGGGCATGTTGCCTGTAGGATAGGCTTTTATTCATAAGAGATGTTTATTTATTTATTAATTTTTATTTATGTTGGCTAGTTTTGTGGTGACCGATGGTTTATTCAGATTACGATTATTTATTTATGCATTCAGTTATTCTATCTGTTCAGTTGTATATATGGTTTTATTCTATTACTTGTTGCGACAGTGATGGTGAGAAAGAAATCATACTGGAGCCATGCTTTGATTTAATAAAGAATTAATTACCCAATATTAGAATGGTCGGGATGTAATAGTTGGTATCAAAGTATAAGGTTCTAGTGTCCATAGGATCTTTGCGAACTTGCTACATTGTCAGCGTTGCATTTCTTTGATATTGCGCATCTACGTTCTTCTGCTATTGTATATATTTGAAGTGAATCTCATACAATTTTGATTTGTCTTGAGGTGCCAAATGCCAGGAGAGGTAGTACAGCACGTGCAATGAGGAGGGCCGCAGAAGAAGAGGGTCAACCGGCGTCGCAGTTTGCTCTGGGGACTGTGACCATAATAGAGGTCGCAACTATAGTATCATAGGCTATTGCCACTATGACCTCCATGGCACAACGCATGAGCCATCTGGCATAGTTCCAGCAGAGTGTGAATGTTGTAATAGCTAGCCAATGGAAGAAGGACATCCACATTCATTTGCATATGGTTGAGTTCAATGACACTCAAAAGCAAGTACTATATACGTTCAAGCTAGTCGGGGTATCTATATAGTGGAGGGAGTCGGTTACCATATCAGAGGAGGGGGATTCAATGACTATATAAGATTTCTGGTTGCCATTCGATGGCAAGTTCTTTTCGTCGCCAATTAAGATGGAGATGAGGAGGATATTTATTGATCTCTTGCAAGAGGTCCGGATTCTGGCTGAGTATAAAGTGCAGTTCACTTGCCTGGCGAACTTTATGCCAAATGAGGTGACACTGATGAGAAAAAAATTCTTAAGGTCATGGCCGAATTTATTTGGAGGATCCACCAATATTTATTGGGGAATTTGGCAATGAGGACTTACACTGAGGTCATTAACATCACGTTGCTCCACTATTCGAACCATCACTTCCATCGAAGGGGAGCGAAGAGGACGGGAGAGTCGAGCCAACAGGGTAAGAGTATGGGAAATGGTGCCAGTGGGGCACCACAGTAGTAGGGTAGGTAGCAGGAGTGGGATCCCTAACACGGGGACTCAGCTAAGAGATTCATCCAAACTAACGGCAATTTCAGGTAGGACCATTAGGGCTAACAACATGCTCCTTAGTGCCAGCAGGCCAGGGGAACCAAATTGGAGGTAATATGGGCCATGTTTATAAGGGTTGTAGGGCCAAAGACAGGGGAACATTGCTAGGTCTAGTAGGGCTGGAGGTTGATAGATTTTATGGGGAGGTGTTTCATATGTGGGGAGTAGGGCCACATGAGACGTGCATGCCCGAATTGGGAGTGGGAGTCTCAGCTGGTGAGGGTGTTACAGCAACTTCCAGTACTACCGACAATTCCAGTATTATTGCCTGCGCAGGAGTAGTTATAGATTGGGCGTGTGTATAATGTTTGTTGGCCAATTTTTTCACCAGCGATTGCGAGTATGATATCTATCCATAAGCATATGGGGCACGTATTGTTTGACACTAATGCGTTACATTCTTTGAGAATCATGAGATTAGTGCGTGTGATAAATTTAGTGGATATAGCGTCAGATATCATTATGACTGTAGATTCATCATTGGGTAGTGCGATTCTCATCTGTTCCATCTGTAGGGGAGTGGGTGTCGACATTAGGAGGCTATGCTTAGTAGCGGATCTACTCATTTTATAGTTGTATGAGTATGATGTTATTCTGGGTATGGACTGGTTAATAGCATATAGAGTGATGGTGGACTATTGTATTAGGATCATGTTGGCTATTCTAGGACAAGAGATGTTTTTTATGACGATGCCTCGTTCGGCGGGAGGGTCGAGCACACATTTATATTATGTCGAGGAGTATACTTCGAAGGGTATTGTTATCTCGTTAGATTTGATTCCTATTGTTAGGGACTATACTGATGTGTTTTAGGAGATATCGAGGTTACCGTTGAGTTAGGAGATTGAGTTTATGATGTACTTAGCATCGGGGACTAGGCCAATAGCGAACGTCGGATCGTATGGCTCCTTTAGAGATGCAGGAGTTAGGAGATCAGATTCAATAACTTTTGGGTAAGGGTTTTATCCACAGTAATACATCACCTTGTGGTCCCCCAATTCTGTTTGTGAAGAATAAAGATGGGTAGTTGAGGTTGTGAATCAATTACGGGGAGTGAAACAAGGTCACAATTCTGAACAAGTATCCGTTGCTGCGTATCCATGAATTGTTCGACTAGTTGAAAGGAGCAACCTACTTATTTAATATTGATCTGAGATCGAAGTACCATCATCTAGGTATTAGGGATAAGGATGTCCCTAAGACTTCATTTTTGACGAGATACGGGTCTTATGAGTTCAGGGTTATGCCGTTTGGGCTAACCAATGCACCGGTAATTTTTATGTATATCATGAACATAGTGTTTAGGTATTTCTTGGATCAATTTGTCATTGTGTTTATAGATGTCATCTTGATTAATTCATGAACAGAGAGCGAGCACATGGAGAATTTATGTATGGTCCTTCAGACTTTGTAGGACCACCAATTGTATGCCAAGTTCGAAAGGTGTGGATTCTGGTTTCAAGCGGTGCAATTATTGGGTCACATATTCTTCGAGGGAGGTATTTATGTCGATTAGAGTAAGGTGTCAGTAGTGAGGGAGTTGGGCCAGCCTACGACACCAGTGGAGGTTTGTAGTTTTCTGGGGTTAACAGGTTACTACCATCAATTTATCAGAGGATTTTCGAAGATTGTGGTTCCTCTGATGAATTTGACTCGTAAAGGAGTACCTTTTATTTGGGATGACCACTTTAAGTTAGCTTTCGATGAGCTAAAGGACAATTTGACTTCATCACTAGTGCTCGCATTGCCTTGGGGAGGAGTTGAGTACTTTGTTTTTATCGATGTATCCTGACAGGTACTTGGGAGAGTTCTACAGTAGGAGGAGCAGGATATAGCTTATGCATCTCACAGGCTTAAGTCCCATGAGAATAACTATCCCACACATGATTTGGAGTTACTGGCAACCATAGTTGCCTTGCTGATTTGGAGGCACTATCTATTGGGGGAGAAGTTCCGCTTATTCAGGGACCACGAGTCACTGCATTATCTTTTCATGCAGAAGGAGATGAATATGAGGTAGCATAGGTGGCTTGAGTTCATGAAGGATTATCAGTTTGACATTCAGTACCATCTTAAGAAGGTTAACGTAATGGCAAATGCATTGAGCCGTATACCGACAAGGTAGTTGGCAATAATGTAGAAGGCGAAGTGGGCCGAGTTGAGCTTCGTCAGGAAGATGAGGTAATTCAGAATTATATCACAGAGATGACCCTTATACCCCAAATCATTTTGAGGGTTGTGAAGGAACATGCAAGGAATCCTTCTTGTCAAGAGAGGATTCAACAATTCTGGTTACTCACTCAGTTCTGAGGGTGGCTTGTACTTCAATCGGAGGTTGATTGTCCCAAATGACGAGGACCTACGATGAGTAATTATAGAGGAGGTGCATGGGTTATGATTATTGGTGCATCCCTAAAGGGATAAGATGTATGGGGATATAAGGAGGCATTATTAGTGGGTCAGTATGAAGCGGGACATAACAGAGTTTGTCTCCAGGTGCACCACTTGTCAGAAGATGAAGGTTGATCATCAGAGATCAGTCGGGGTTCTACAGCTGTTAGAGATTCTGATATGAAACTGGGAGAGTATTTTGATGGACTTTATTATAAGGTTACTGATGTTGCAGAGGGATCACGATTTTATCTGGGTCATTGTGTATCGATTGACCAAGGTGGCTCCTTTTTTTCCAGTTCGGGTGGGTTATATGACATCGCAGTATGCCCAAATCTTTATAGAATACATAATGAGAATGAACAAGGTGCTATTCAATAATGTTTCAGACTAGGATAAGATCTTTGTGTCCTACTTCTAGTAGACTTTTCAGGAATCAATGGGGACAGAGTTGCATTTGCTCATGATGTATCACCCGCAGACCAATGGGCATACATAAATAGTGAATCAGATATTGGAGGATATGTTGAGGATGTGTATTCTGGAATTTATGGTCAGTTGGTAGAAGTATTTACCTTTGGTAGAGTTTACGTGTAATAACTCGTACTAGTTTACTATTGGCATGACACCGTTTGAGTCTTTGTATGGGAGACCTTATCGTTCGCGCTCTTATTGGATAGAGGTGAAGGATAATAAGCTTCTCAGTCCAGACTTGCTTCAGGAGACATTAGTGAAGATTGAGTTGACAATGAGTCATATTCGGGTATCTCAAGACTGACAGAAGAGTTAAGCCGATACGAATCGGAGATTTTTGGAGTTTGACGCGGGGATTAGATGTTACTACGGGTATCCCATAAAGGGAGTGATGCAATTCGTGAAGAAGAAAAAGTTAGCGCCTAGTTATGTGGGGCCTTACCAGAGAACTAGCAGAGGATTCACGATGTGTTCCATGTATCGTCGTTGAGGAGGTATCTCAGGGATGAAGTGGTTTACCGATATATAGCAATGGAGGAGATAGGCTTACAACCAAATATTTCTTATGATGAGGGACCTGTTGCCATGTTGGTCCGTAGTGAGCGGAGGCTTTGGTCAATGGTAGTACCATTAGTGCGTGTACAGTGAGGACACTATAATGTTTCTGAGTTGATGCGGAGGCGTGAGGATGACATGCGAAAAAAGCATCCAATGCTCTTCATGGAAGGTGCGTTCGAATTTCGGGGATGAAATTCTGTTATTAGGGGGATAATGTAATATCCCATACTTCTATGATTATTTAATTTTTGCGTGCGTTTAATTATTAATTTAATTGAGAAAATTAAATGGGTTTTGGTAAATATTAATTAGCGAGATAAAGGATTAATATTTATTATTATTATTTACTTAAATGTGATAAGTAAATAGATATGTGATTCATTATATGTCGCATATGAACGAAAAATGACGGTTTATTGTATTATGTCGATAGAGAGTTACATCGATGTATTTTGTGCGCGACACGTACTATACGAACGTGCCAGGCTCGATTAATGAGATGTTAGTGTATTTATAATTTAGTTTTAGTGTACCGGAGATCTGAAATGGGTCGAAATAGTCCAAAATAGGTACTCGAGTGTTATAATTGGGTTTCAGGAGCTTTTGAGACATAGTAGGACCGTATAAGGATATAGTGGCCTTTTTACACTTAGGGTTTAATGGAAAAATGAGATTAAGGTATAATTAGAAGGTATTTAAGGGTTAAGGAGGTGGATGACAACCCACTTTTCAAGATCCTCATAATTGTGAATTAGAGAGAGTTTCATAGAAGAGAAAAAGGAAGAAAAGGGGAGAGAAGACCTTGGAGAAGAGAAGAGAAGAAGAAATCTTCGAATTCCAACTATCCCAACGAACGAGACTTCAGATTCAGATTCTCGAAGGCAAGTATTTACTTGCTTTAGATGCAATTATCTAGTTAGTTACCTTAATAGTTAATTATGAACCAAATATGAGATTAAAGATGTGAACTTTGGTAATCAATTGAAGAAGATCTAAGTATGATTCGACCTCTGATTTTAATTGAGATTAGTTGATGATAGATATATAGGAATTTCGTAATATAAATTTTGGGTTACAAGTATGAACATGTAGAGGAGTTAGAATCAATGTAAATTCAATGTTTAATTAATTATAAGTTGGTGGGATTGGTGAATGATTAGGAATCCTTGAGTTTAGTAGTAGAATTAATGTTAAAATGATTTTGAGATGTTAGTATATTGATGTAAGATGTTAATTTCATGTTTTGGGAGGCTTGGAACCTCTATTGGACGATTTTGGATGAGAAAACCTGAGGAAGAAGATGTTTAACTGTCTAACAAATCGAACCAGTTTGTTGAGGGAGCGAATTAGTTCGGTTGACCAAATCAGTTTGGTTTGTTGGCCTATACGAATTTTATTTATGCGCCATTTTGACCTGTTAAAGATTGGTAAATGATCGTAGGGTCTTATTGGGTAGAGTGGGACTATTGGGAAATATTTACAGGGTTTGGTATGGGTGTTAGGCCAATGGATAGACGTATTCGGTGAGATGAATTGAGAATTAAAGTGAGAGAATCCTTATATGTATAATCTGGATTTCAGTTCAGACTTCGATATTGGAAGACTAGTATGCTGTGGGAATTGCGTACGAGGTTAGTACTTTATATATATACGTATTGAGGTGACTTATATGTATGTATGTATGTATGTATGTATGTATGTATGTATGTATGTATGTATGTATGTATGTATGTATGTATGTATGTACGTATGTATATGTGTGTTTGTTATATGTTTGTATTAAACAAACCTACTCGGTAGTGCTATCGTTAGGGGGTCGCGCATAATGGAAAGTCCACCCTGGTATTGACCAACAAGTGTTGGATTGATTCCCCAGGTTATATTACTATCGCATGGACACTATCCACATGTGAGGATATGTATTAGTTTGGAGATTGGTTGGGTGCGATATGGTATGATTGTGACTCCCGAATGTATGTTTATGACCACCTCTCTTTGTTTGTGTACATTTGGGTTCGGTGGTGAGATTCTGACCTGATGGCCCGGTTATGGTATATGGTATACCTGGAGACTGATAGCACATGAGGGATTTATTCGCTAGGTCCATGTTCTGGGGATACGGTTATATGTATATAGAGAGTGGTATATATGTATGCTTATATGATATAGTGTATATCTATTTATAGCACGAGTATAACTATAATATTATATTATTTGAACACTTATGTATAGCACGTGTATTGCTACGATATTATTTATGAAAGTATACCTGGTGAAGGTAGCATATGGTTAGCTAATGGCGATTATTAATAAGATAGACTTTAATAGCGGTTATTATCCTAGTTAGACTGGGTAGTATAATTAGGAAAATAAAATGAATCCATTAGGTGCGCACTGTAGATGAGAGGTGAGGATAAGTCTCATGTGAATACGGCTGGTGAATTTAATTGTGAAATGAATACATTACATGTTTTATTCATTAATAGCATTTTATTACTTATAAAATGTTTTCAAACATTTTCGGGCTTTTGACCCAAGGGAAAATCTCTTTTCTGGTTTTTCAAAACCCCAGGTATGCAACAACAACATAGATAGCAGGGGTGGATCTTTCATGACATTGCGAGCAGTGGCTATGGACGCTACGAGCTTGTTCTAGCCACCTCAGTTCTATCTATCACGATAGGATGCAGTTTCATTTCAGTCTTTCCTTTTGGGCGTGTTTCCCACTTTTATTCATATCAGAGATGTTTATTTATTTACCAGTTTTTATTTATGTTGGGTGGTTTTGTGGTGGCCGATGGTTTAATCTGTTCACGATTATTAATTTATGCATTCATTTATTCTATCTGTTCAGTTGAATTTATGGTTTTATTGAGTTTTATATTTTATTACTTGTTGCGATGGTGATGCTAAGAATGAAATCATATTGGATTCCCGCTTTATTTTAATAAAGGATTGATGACCCGATAATAGAATAGTGCGTGTCATAGTTAATATTTACCCTCAGTATGGTGCATGGAGATTATGATTGCCCGTCTTGACAAATAGATAGTGAAATTATTATTTTCCAAGCGACTAGGTGAAGATGTCAGCCAGTTGATGATGAGAAGACACATGAAATGTTTTGATTACTCTCGCCTGAATTTTTGCACAAACGAGATAATAATCAATTTTAATATGGTGGATTTGTAAAAACATATAATGCTGCTTGGGTGTCATAATAAAGTAAGATAGGTTGTGGATGTAAAATGATGAAGTCTTTAAGAATATTTAGAAGCCAAGTAATTTCATAAACTGTTGCTACCATGTATTTATATTTGACCTCAGTTGAAGACCTGGAAACTATTTATTATTTCTTAGATTTCCAAGATATGAAGAAATCTCCTAGAAAAACTCAAAAACTAATGATGGATGTTCTTGTATCTAGATAATTAGACCAATATGCATCAGTAAAAGATGTTAATTGTAGATTAAAAGTAACATGAAAGAACAAGCCTTGGTCTGGTGTAGCTTTGACATATTGAATAACTCTGTAAGAATCTTAAAGATGAGGAACTCATGGTTGAGAGAGGAATTAACTGAGTTTATGAACTGAATGAGAGAGGTCAGGTCCGGTGATGGTGAAATAAAAAAGTTTGCCAATAATCTTTCTATAGAGACTTAGATCCTCAACAATATCACCATCTTCAAGATTGAGTTTGTAACTTTGCTCCATTAGAAATTTGGTTAGTTTGCAACTTAAGAAACCAGCTTAACTGAGTAGCTTGAGAGCATAATTTCTTTGTGAGATAAAAATGCATTGGGGTGACCTGGGAACTTCCAATATTAAGAAATATTTGAAGGATCCAAGATCTTTCAACTTGAATTTTGTATAGATCAAGGTCATCAAATGATTGACATCATTTACTTGATATGATAATGTTATCAACATATACTAATACGGCTAAGAATGAGTGTGGTTTCATCGAGCAAAGATTTTAATCATAATTTCATTGGAAGAAATTAAGATCAAGAAGGGTAAAAGAAATTTTTAAAAAGCATTGCCTAGAGGCTTGTTTCAAACCATATAAAATTTTATTGATGAAGCCACAATCTCGTTATATGATGGAATAGCTTGTGGTAGATACACGTCATAGGACAAAATGTCTATATGAGGAAACGAATACTTAGAAAATCAAATGGAAAGATTGTGTCATAAAAAAGTAACATTTCTGGATACAAAGATAATATGTGTTTGGAGATAATATAACTTGTATCATTTTATTCCAAAAGGATAACCAAGAAAACCACATTATCTTGCTCTAGGATCAAACTTGTACCTATGAGACTTAATAGTGGAAGAAAATAAAGACAAATAAACACTTTTAAATAAGCATATGAGGTTTGGTTATGAAATAAAATCTCTAGAGGATATTTGTTTGATAGTAATGAAGAAGGAGTTCTGTTAATAAGGTAGACTATATTTAAAATGCTGTCATCCCCGAATTCTAGAGGTAAGTTGAAATGGAATCTTAATGATCTAGCAACAGTAAGAAGAAGCCAATGCTTTCTTTCAACCACATAAGTTTGTTAAGGAGTTTCAACACAAATTCATGATGAATAATGCCTTTAGAAAAAAAATAAGTATTTTAAAGAAAATTCAAGGCCATTATCACTTCTAATCGTTTTGATTCTTGTATTAAATTGAGTTTCGACAAGATTATTAAATGAAGGCAAAAAAATTTAACATCAAACTTAGATTTCAACAAATAAAGCCAAGTAGACCTAATAAATTCTTCTACAATGGTGATAAAATATTTACATCCATTAACTTGTGTAATGTTGATAGGATCCTATATATCTAAATGAATTAAAGAAAAAAGTTCACTAGATTTATTGTTATTACATGAGAAAGGAAACCTTTTTTGGTTTAGCCAAAGGGCAAACAATACATGGTGCATTTTGTTGAGAAAATAAAGATCATGCGAAGAATCTTTAATAAGAAGAAGATTTGCATGAGAAGGATGTCCCATTCTATAATGTCAAAATTTATTCTGCACATGACATGTGGAAGAAGCAGACACAACAGAAGAAAAAACTTTTTTAGAGAAGAGGCAAAACTTGAATCAGATTGAGCATACACTGTAGACTTAAAAATATATAGACCTACTAACCTTTTACCCATCGCCATCACTTTCCATATTCTGAGGTCCTAAATAAAATAGTGAGTTTGTGAGAAAACAAATGTGCAACTGGAGGATTTTATGAGTTCTCCAACATAAAGAAGGTTGTATATAATAGTGGGATATATAGGACATTAGTCAAAATAAGATGATTTGAGAGTTTAATGCTTCCTATGTGAGAGACATATGTAAATTCTCTATTAGGTAGTGTAACATGAGTGTTATTAACACGGTGTCACGTGTGAAATGATAAGGGAGAACATGTCACGTGGTTTGTGGCTATAGTATCTATGATCCATTTATCATCACCAAACTGTAAATCCTTGAGAGAAAAAATGGCAAATGAACATAATAACTCTTTTGAAGTAATATTAATATCAAATTTGATTCATCAGGTTGAATCACATTGGATAAAGAAGCTTGAGTTCGCTGAAATTAATTTGGGGAAGATGTGTGTACAATTTGAGAACTCAAGTATTGTAGAACATGTTGACATTATGCTAGGGTGAACCTTATATTAGGGGTAGCAACAAAAGAACCTAGTGAATTTGATATGGTAAAGACATGATAAGCTTGACTTGAAGGCTTATATTTGTTCGTGAATTTGTACCCAAGTGAAGAACCATGTAATTTATAACATTTGTCCACTATATGATATGTTAAGACACAATGAATTCATATTGGTTTATGCTTTCGAATATTTTAGATTAGGATGGATATGTTTTAAAACCATCAATTTTCACATAAAAGAAGCTTGGTCATTAATTGGGACATAAGAGGTAGTGATAGAAACAATGGATTTACCAACTGTATTATATTCCTAAACTCTATTTATCCTTCTTCTTCTTGAGTGACAAGATAAAATATATGGTTGATAGAAGGAAGTGGATCAAGTAGGATGATCTAACCTTGGATTTGAGAGAATGAATAATTTAACTCCATTAAGAATTGCAAAACATATTCTGATTCTTAAGATACACACGTGCAAATTCCATAATTTGTTAGTTCATCCCAAAGTACCTTCAACTTAGTGTAATAAACACAAAAAGAAAATTGTTTTTTGGGAAAGAGATGAAATGGACTTTTTTAATTGATAAATTCTTGGTCCATTCTTGCCATAAAATATTTCTTTCAAATTCATCCAAATATCCTTAGAAGTATTAATGTAGATAATACTCCCTATAATTTCTTTCGAGACTGAATTAAGAATCCATGATAACACCATGTTATTACCTCGATTCCAAGAAAGCGGGAAATAATTATTATCAAGTGGTGGAGGAATTAAACCATTTATAAATATAACTTTATTTTTGGTAGTAGGAGCCATGATCATTGATCAACTCCAAGTATGATAATTGCCTCCTGTGAGTTATTTTGAAACCAAAATTGATCTTGGATTGTCTCTATGATGAAGAGAATAAAGATATGATGAATTAATATGATTAATCGTCAAAGATGATGTTGAAGATGAATTTGATCCATTATTTATGTCAATGAAGCAAATAACCAAAGTGTTTACAAAAATCAAGATCAAAAGAGAAAAATGAGTTCTAAAAAATTATTTGGAGAGCAAGAATTTTCCAAGAGAGAGAGTGAAATTGCTCTGATACCATTTTACAAGTAGGAGAAAACTAAAAAGAAGGAGAAATGAATTATTCTTATTATTGACACTTCAATATACATGGAGGTCTTTATATACAAATTGAGAAGAAAGATAAATAACGAAGAATAACAAATTTTCCAACTAACTTATTGAGTTGAAGCATTTTCTAACTACCACTAACTACCTATCTACTTAACTAACACAAGAGAAAGAAATATAAATTTAGAGAAAAAATAGGAAGGTTAATAAATCTCTCGAGAGATCTACTAAAAGTGATCCATAAATGATATTTAATTTAAAGTTTGAAATTTCATTATGGATATTTAACTTTTAAGTTTCAAATTTGAAATTTTGCTGCTCAAGTTCTGATGGGTTTTCAGTTATAAATTTCTCATTAAAATTTAGTAGCGAGAAGTTTGGTATGAGAAATTTCGTAGTGAGAGTCTTCGGGTGGTGTTGGATCATTTTCTAGTTGTCCATCCCGACTTCTTAACTTCTAAGAGTCTTCGCATTGTAACACCCTTATTTTCCACGTACAAGGTGGACAATCCTATACGCCGAAGATAGTTGACGCCAAGCAATTTATATCATTTGTGGATGCAAAAAACTAGACTAGGCTAATTAATTGATCACAGATAAATAGAAATAAGAGACTAGAGATTTTTAAAGTGGTTCGACTTAAAGGAGGAGCCTACGTCCACCGTTGTATATTGCTTTGGGATTGTTCAATTGCCTCTCTTTTCGTGTGCCTAGATGTAGGGTTTACAATGTATTTATTGCCTCCAAGGGGTGTACAAGAGCCAGAATATCAAAGGATGGAATGTATTTATATCATAGACATTTGCATCTGTACAATCATTAATGTATACAACTGTTGGTGTTTGCCTGTCATCATTGGTCAGCATCCCTAATGTTGGTCGGTATTCCTGGCGTTGATCGGTATTTCATCCTTAATGACTAGGATTAATCTCCCTCTGTACAATAAGTGTCAATATCTGAATGGTTCACGTAGATGGACAATTTTTGGTATCAACAGTAGCCCCCAATGTTTCATGCGAAGTTTTTACGAGAGTATGGAGAATTTGGCTCTTAAAGTTGCTCGGGCAATAATTTTAGGCCTGGGCAGTTGCCGACTTCCCCTACTTGTAAAAATTTATGGTTTAATTATGGAAATATGATGCGTGTAGCATTTTTAAAATTATCCACAACTTTAACGAATCATTTTTAGGCAAATTCGTCTTTTCTGTCTTTTAGCCGCCACCAGTTCAATCGACGCTGTCTTTTAATCATTAGTTTTCCAGTTTTTGAGACAACCTATAACGAGCGTGAAAAGCCAAAAACTTTTACTACCTCAAATCTTCGAAGTGTTTTTTGCTACAGTGTCTTCAAGATTTCTTTTTCTCTATTGAGCGATCATTTTCTGTTCTTTCCGAATCCTTAATCCCAGTATGAGGAGTGCACTTTTGTTCAAATTAAGAAATTATTTAATAAAACTTAGTTTTTCAATTAAATCCTAAAACATGCATCTAGGTGTGATTGAAATCAATATGATCATGCAAGAACAATCAATCACAAACGAAACACACAAATGAAGAAAAATCCCCCAAAGGGGCAAAACCTTTTTATTTTTACTATAATTTGTAAAAACGGTTACACGGATTACAATGAAAATACGTGTGACACACGAAATACCCTCGGGTGTCGGTTTCGATGTCTCGGCTGGAATCTCCCGTATGAACTCTAGGTGGGAAGCAATGAAAAAGAGAACGGCTTCTCCACAAATTACTTCAGATGAGTAAAACGATCTTCTTGAAGGTTTAACAATTCACATACATAAATGTGAGTGTTTATGTGAATAAAGAAGGCATAAAAATTTAAAATGCGAAGTCTGTTTTCTGGACAGTTTTTCGCAGTAATCGTGTTTTGAAAAGACTTGGAAAACGTATAGAAAGTGACCAGATATTTATACGAATATCGGGGCGTCGTCGCTCGAATGCGATAGGCATCTCGCTCGAACGAAGGACACGTGTCGTTCGAATAATATCGCGCGAGATACTTATCTCACTCGAACGACAGTGTGAACTCGTTTGAATGAGCTCGTCGACCGAAGCACTCTGCTTCTACACTTAGAAAAATTTCAGTTTTTGATAAAAATAAATCATACTTCGAAAAAACATTTTCTGAAAAAATCCCCAAATATTTATGCAAGTATAAACAACTCCAATAAATCATTTTACCAATAATGCGTCGTGGAGTAGTGGGAAACGGTTGAGCAGCACGTCGCATGTAGCATGATGCACGTGTGAAGATGATGGATGCATGGATTAGGATTAAGGCCGTTGTGGATGATCGTGATGACGTGCCGAATGTAGCAGTATCAGACTTACAAATTGTGATCTAGGAAAAATACAAAATTCCTAGATTCTACCCCAAACATTTATAAAATTATGTCCTTACAAATCTCCCCTTATGTGTATGCCGGTACATACATAAAAAATCAGAATTATGCAATCTCCTTAAAAAAATTGACATATAAGATAATATCCACATTAAACCCTCCAACTGAGAATACTAAATGACATGTCATCAATCAAACTTCAGCATCTTCAAATCTTTAGCTCTTCAGAAACTCCCAAAGATTTTCTCATTAGGGTGTGCAATTCAATAATTATCAACTTTGTACCTACACACATAAGATAAAGCAGATACCCGTGACACGCAACAATTTGAAATATAATGATATGCAAAAATCAAAGATCAATTAAGCTTAAGCAAATCATTGATAAATCAACTAAACCAATCTCCCCCAAATCAAAGATTAATTAAGCTTAAGCAAATTATTGATAAATCAACTAAATCAATCTCCCCCATAATTCATTCTCCCCCTTTTTATGATGTTCTCAAATAGACAGATATGAGAAGCATAAATATGGAAAAAGTCACAAGGTAATAAACTTTATAATTTTTGAATTTTTTAAACTTTTTCACACAAAATATACAACAAAGAATCACACCATGAAAGAACACAAAAACAACCAAGTCGATGATAGCGTAAATGTAGGGGTGTGAACAAATTCGATATGAAAATCAATCCATACAAACATGACATATGTGCACGATGAATATCGGATTCTCCTTACGAATGAACTCAACATCTTCCTTAGGTGTAAAAAGATGGAAATATGAGATATTGACTCAATCTAATCATCAAATCAAAGCTCAAAGTGATTTCCACACCAATAAAGTCCAAAACGATTTAATGCTTTTTCAGAACTTTTAAGGAAGTGCAAACCCGTTTAAATTCTCCAACCAAACTCCCTCAGATTTATATTTTCAACAGAGGAGATCTAAGTTCTCAAACTTTGGAGAATTGATGGTGAAACCTAATGACCCATATTTGGCATGTATTTCTTTTTATTGCCTTTAAAATTTTTCAATCTCTTTTAACCTCTTTGGACCCCGGATAATAAAATTCCTTAATTTTTTAGGTCTGATTTAACGGTGATTTAATCGCAAAGGATAGATAATTACCTTTCATAGCCCTTCACCATTTTAAAATACCACACAATCTCACCCAATGGTTTTTACATGCATTCCAATCTTATCAAGTTTTATCGCATATGGTTCGTTGTATAGACATAATTGAGATGGAAACACTCAAGCCAATATGTGATAGACAAGTACAATAATCAAATAAAACCGTGCGTGTTTGCAATAAAGGAGATAAGGAGCCAAACATGTAGAAAGATATCACTATTCACATCTCAAAGACTCTAAACAATGTAAAGCACATGGATGCAATGATGTAGTGTCTCAAATCACTATCAAACAGTCACATGAATAAAATGGAATGAAATTTGTGACTCGGCTATCTTAAATGCTCATCCATAAAAGGTGTAAACAAAATAAAAAAATCTTTTTGAGTTTTTCTAAATTTTTTTATAAAAACAAAATCTTTTTGGATTTTTCAAAAAAAATATAAAAATATGAAAATAAAACAAACTAATGGTACATGCTAGCAATAAGCAAAAGAGACATCATGTAAATCACCCTATGCTAGCAAAAATGTCAAGACCTCAACCGGAAGAACGGTGGAGTTTTTTAAAGACGGTGACATCATTTGAACCAACTCCATAAGATCATGTGTGGTCTTGACCAAAAACTTTACTTACTCGCGATTATGTGAAAACTCTCTATCATTATGTGAAATCAAAGTGTTACAAATGGATGCATGTTCATGGATGTTTGAAGTGGTATGATATGGCACAAAACCCAACTTAGAACAAAACTCCCTAAGATGTCCTCTCTTCTTGCAGTGGGAGCAAACATAAATCGGTCTAGGAATTAATTTATCAAGAATTTTGGGATGAGCTTTCCTAGATGGGCATCCATGAGACTCACTCACCAAAGTGGATATAGGCTCGGGAGCATTAAAAGTAGCGAATGCACTGTCATTACCTTTTCTAGCATTATTAAAAACGGGATAGGGAACCGTCTTATCAACCTTCTCAGATGCGTTCTCTAATGAGACTTGGACCTCCCGTGCTTATTTGAGATCATCCACGAGATGGGATATACGTGTCGTCAGACTAGACACCGTGTTGGTCAAGTCACATTTTTCCCTTTTTAGCTCATCATTCTCTTCCTTCAACTCACAAATCCGAAGACCTAGGATCCTATTTGACCTTTTTGTTTCCATGGTCTCGATAAACAACTTTCTAAAAGCTTTTCGGATCACACTTTCATCTCCATTCTCATCCTCACTATCGCTTAGGGTAGCGGGAATGAAAACTTTCTTTCCCTCTCTCCTAAGTCTAGTGGGACACTCAAATTTCTTGTGCCTCCCATCGCACTCAAAACATCTTATCTTCTCAAAATTTTCTTCTCTTTATATTTAATTCTCATAATAACTCTCTCTCTCCAAACAGTCTTAAATCTTTCCCTAAAGCGATGATCCTAAGAACTAACGATTTTTTATGCTTTTTCGTTTCAAATGACTTAGAATATAACTTAGCGTAGGCGCATTGAAGATCACTCTCGCTCGCACTTGCTATATCCTCCCCCTCACTCACATTGTTCTCACTGTCGAGGTGTCCCTGTGAATTAGCATCCTCATCATCGTGAGGAGCACTAGAAGTACTCACATGGCTAGCCATGAATGAAGTGAAGTTACACTCATGCGGTGACTCGTCTCCAGAGTCCACCGACTCGACCTCACTGTCATCACTAAGGGTAGCATTAAGGACAATTTTTCCCTTTTCTTTGGCAAGTCTGTTCAACCTGGTAGCATACTCAAAAGCTCTATGACCCTTACCTTCTCACTCATACAATCTCTCACTGTCTTTCATAGGAGGGTCTTTAAAATCTTTTTCATTTTTCTAATTTTTCTCAAAATTCTTTTTATCTTTGAAATTTCCATTTTTCTTGAAATTTTTAGCAAACAGTGCCAAATCATCGAAATCAAAGTCACACTCGGAATCATACGTTTCTATCTCCCTTTTTCTAGATGACTCAACTCTCTTTCTTGTCGGTCCCTCACTCTTTCTATCTTGGGCATTAAGTGCGATTCCCTTATCTTTAGGCTTGACAGATTTAGGAAACATATCAATTTCATACGTTTGTAAGTCTCCTACAAATTCCTCCAATTTAAGCGTGTTTAAATTACCCATAGAATTTAGCACATTGTCTTTAGGGATAAAACGCTTAGGCAGTATTCTTAGAATCTTTTTAACAATTCTAGCATTAGGAATGTGTTCACCAAGATTAAAGCTAGTTTTTACAATATCAGATAACCTAGCATAAAATTCATGAAAACATTCAGTCTCAATCATGGTGATAGTTTCAAATTGAGTTGTTAAAATTTGCAGTTTAGACTCTTTCACAGCATTAGTTCCTTCATGGGTAAGTTGCAAAACATCCCATGCCTCTTTTGATGTGGTGTACGTCATTATCTGTCGGAACTCGTCAGGTGTGACGGATCCAGAAATAGCACGTAAACCCTCAGAATTAAAAGATGACCATTTAAATTCTTCTTTAGTCTATTGAGTGACAGATTTTAAATTAGTCACGTTATCAACAGTGACATAGGGAGGTGTCCACCCTCTTTCAACCAAAATCCAAACACATTCATCAATGGCTTTTAAAGCAGATTTCATGCGGGCTTTCCAGTAAGCATAATTTGTCCCGTCAAAAGCTGGAATTTTATTATATAATATCTCCATTGAACAAGCTCTTTTTTAAAAATCAATTTTTTCAAAAAATTGATATCTTAGAAAAATTTTGCGAAAAATTACACAGTATAATTGTGTAATTGGCTCTGATACCAATTTGAGGAGTGCGCTTTTGTTCAAATTAAGACATTATTTAATAAAACTTAGTTTTTCAATTTAATCCTAAAACATACATCTAGGTGTGATTGAAATCAATATAATCATGCAAGAACAGTCAATCACAAACGAAACACACAAATGAGGAAAAATCCCCCAAAGGGGTAAACCCTTTTTATTTTCACTATAATTTGTAGAAATGGTTACACGAATTACAATTAAAATATGTGTGACATACGAAATACCCGCAGGTGTCGGTATCGATGTCTCGACTGGAATTTCTCGTAAGAACTCCAAGTTGGCAGCAATGAAGAAGAGAACGACTTCTCCACAAATTACTCCAGATGAGTAAAATGATCTTCTTGAAGGTTAACAAGTCACATACATAGATGGGAGTATTTATGTGAATAAAGAAGGCATAAAACCTTAAAAGGTGAAGTCTATTTTTTATACAAAAATCGAGGCAACGGCGTCGCTCGAACGAGATAGGCATCTCGCTCGAACGAAGGACACAAGTTGTTTGAATGACATCACGCGAGATGCTTATCTCGCTCGAACGACAGTGTGAACTCGTTTGAACGAGCTCATCGACCGAGGCACTATGCTTCTACACTTAGAAAAATTTCTTCTTTTGATAAAAATAAATCAGACTTCGAAAAAACATTTTTTAAAAAAATCCCCAAATATTTATGCAAGTATAAACAACTCCAATAAATCATTTTACCAATAATGTGTCGTGGAATAGTGGGACACGGTTGAGCAGCACATCGCATATAGCATGATTCACGTGTGAAGATGATGGATGCATGGATTCGAATTAAGGCCGTCGTGGATGATCGTGATGACGTGCCGAATGTAGCCGTATCAGACATACAAATTGCGATCTAGGAAAAATAGAAAATTCCTAGATTCTACCCCTGACATTTATAAAATTATGTCCTTACACAATAATAATTATTTCTTTTCTCTTCTATTCTTCATCATGGTTTACTCTGCTGATTCTCTTGACGAATTCAGAAATGAATTTAAGATTCCCTCTTGTGTTATTTTGGAACACGCTATTTTACTTGCTGATTTTTTCTCATTTACTGAGGGTCACTGGTTTCCCTCTGTTTTTATAGCTGAGTGTGGGTTTACTTTTCCACCTAACCCATTGTGCCTTAAATTTTGTCAATACTTTAATGTTGTCCCAGCCAGGGTAGCCCCCAATACTTAGAGGGTCGTAAATGGAGTGTATAGATTGAATCAAATCCATGGAAACCATCTCGGGATTCTAGAAATGATATTTTGTTATAAGTGGGTGACTAGTGACACCACTTTTTATTTAAAGACTAGGGCTGTAAAAAAACGTTAGTAGTTAATCTTCCTGACTCCAATAGGGATTGTTTTGAACATGGAGTTGTTCTATAAAATTGGAAATACGACCTGTTGGCTGGAAATGCCGATTACCAGGGGCCTAGGTGCCCTCCTTTTGGCAATGAAATAAGTTATTCCTCATTTAACTGTTTTGCCTTGTACATATCTGTTTAAATTTTAGACTAATTGTTGCTCTGTAATTTTTTTTCCAGTTGATCAGAAGAGAAGGTGCCCAAATGAAAGTGAAGTGAATCTGATGGAATTGAAGTTTATTTGGGGACTTCATCAAAGGATTGACGAGGAGCACGTCAGGTATGCATCTTACTTGCTGCAGTATAAGAACACAATCTCTTCCTTCGTTTCTCATCCTTCTCCTTCCCCTGTAATTGACCTTGAGCAAGAAGCTCCTTCTACTTCCTCAGCCACTATATCTGGCAGTGGTGATCTTGCTGCCCTTTTCCCCTCTTCCCTAGATTCAAATTTTCCCCTTGCCGTATCCATGGGGAAGAGGAAGATTCCCAACATTTTAGGAGACATAACTACCAACCCCCCTTCTAAACAAGCTAATACATGGGTGAAAAATAAAAATAAGACTAGGAATAAGCCCCACCCAAGAAAATTAAAGAAATCACCCTAAAAAGAATAAAGAAAGGGCTGTCTTCTAAGTTAGCAAAAGGTTCTTCTGCTCTTCCCGACCAGCGTGAGTTGGCGACATATCTTTTTCTGCCTCTCCCGTGGTTCTTGAACCTAGATTAGAAAGATAACTAATAAAGTCTGGGACTTTGCCAGACCACAGGAGTGCTGCTGCTGCTGCGTTACCTCGCTTCAAGAGTTCTGACAGGGCTGCTCAAAGCCTTGCTCTACTATATTTTTTTTGCCATCTTTAATTTTCTATCTCTTGATTTGTTCTTCATAATACTGACTTTCCTTGTTGTTCTTGTGCAGTTCCACATTGACTTCAATAATATGTTGGAGAAAGATGAGGCTTTGAGAGCTTCTTCCTCTGGTGAAGTTGAAGAAGCTTTTAATGGGTAAATGAAGTCATTGCTTAATTACCAACTAGCATTGGCTAATGAACAAAAGAAATGGAAGGAGAAGATGAAAGATGCTAAAAAAGATGTTGCGACTGCTCAGGGTCTGGCTAACAAGTTGTAAAAGGACTTAGATGCTGAGAAAGTCATGTATGCCCAGTTACACAAGGACATGGGTGCTGAAAAGGTGAAGAGGGATAAGGCCAGAGAGGCTGGCTTTAACAGAGGCTGGGATAAGGCCTTTGGAGCAACTTCTTCGCAAATTGAGTTTGTGAAGAAGAAATGCTTCAAGGATGGCTGGTCTGCTGCTCTGGTGGAGGTCAGCACTCCAAAGGATTCAAAGCTATTTTTGTGACATGATCCTGGGACTCCTCCAAACCTGGACGAGGAAGTTGATGATGGGGGTTCTAGTGAATCTTTGATAATGGTGGAGTCTGACGATCAACACCAGGATGTTAATTCTATTGCGTGTTCTAAATTTAATCTTCCTCTCCCTTCAGCTCCCGCTTCTTCTTCTTCTTAAGCTAATCCCGAGGCAGATAAGAAGAAGGTGTAAAACTAAGCAGCGTTTGCTTTCCTTTTTCAATAGTTTTACTTTTTTATTTTGTGAAGATGTATGTGTACTTTCCTTTTTTATTAATGAAAAGAGAAATATTTATGTTCCTCTACTTTTGTTTTTAAATACTCTGCACCTTGTTGATTGATGACTTTCTTCTTCTTAATGGTTTATGGATAAATTGGAATACTTTTCATTTACTAACTCCGAGCTACTCCATAGGTATAATGAGATTTTCAAAGATGGTCACTTATCTCTGACTGATGCCGACCTATTGAAGTTGCTCGGGGAAGGGGTATCTGAGCAAGCTAAAGAGGCCTATGTTTATCTAAAGTGTCTTGATCGAGTGATAACCAATAATGTTGCCTGCTATGAAATGATTGAGCAACTGCAAGAGGACCATAATGAAGCTAAGGCACGTTTGTATGAGGATTATGAGAAGAAATTCCAGGCCCTTAGTGAAGGTTGGGGTTTTGAGCAAAAGTTGGATAGGTTTTCTTCTCATTTTTATAGACAAGAATTCTTGCTAAAACGTGAAGTGGATGAAGCAAGGGACATTGCCAAGCTACTAGAGGAAGAGAATAATAACTTAAGAGATAAACTTGATGCCCTGAAGTCATTCACTGATGTTACTACTACAGATGAGGGTCATTCCTTCTTAGAAGCTAAAAATGAAAGGTTGAGTGAGGAGTTGGAGGCTCTGAAGAAATTACAACCTAATTCTTCATCTTCTCGAGCTAGAGTCACACCTGGCCGAGGTACTACAGAGGAAGTCAGGACCCACTAAGCCCTTACTAATCAATCTACACAATTAAAAGATAAAGATCAAGCTATTACTGAGATGTCCTAAAAGCTACAGGCCTTGCCTGAATAACTATCCACTCAACCTTCTCAGTTATAAGCTAAGGATGGAGTGTTGAAGGAATTGCATTCCTAGGTTGATAAATTAACCTTTCAATTCCATAAATAACCAAGGGAAGTCTGGATGGACGGGTATAATGAAGCTCTGGGGCATCTTGATGATAAGCTTCAACAAGCTAAGAATGAGAGATATAAATGAGGTTGGATAAATGCTTTTACAGTGATGAAAGTGGATCAAAACAACTCATTGTGGGACTGGTATGAGCCAGACTTGCTTGAGATTGACAATCCTCCTTTTAAATTAGATGTCAATTGGATTCTAGTCCATAGTATTCCTCAATGCTTGATTTCAAAATACATGAGAGATTACGAGCTTCATGATGAATTAGATATCATTCGACCTCCTCACCCGCTTGATCGTCCTAGTAGCAGCAATACTAGAATGCTTCAGGATATTAACTTCATCAACTCTCCTTATACTTTAGATGATCCTCCTACTGGAATGAATCATGTTTCAAAAGCTGAAGGGAAACATCCTGGAAAATGAAGCTTTGTACTTTGTTTTGTTAACACAGTCATGTAATTACTTTGATTGAATGAAATGGAAATTTTATTAACTTATCTTATGTTGAATTTTAATCCTTTCTTTATCATTAATTCTATTGATACACTTTGATAAAGTTGAGCATCAATGATCAATGAGTGCAGATCTTGTACTAGCATACTTAGATTAAAATCTAAATTTAGAGCTAGTTATATGAATACATAGGTTCTACTAGTATACTTAGATTAAATTGTAAATTTCGAGCTAGTTACCCATGTGTCTCCAAAGGTTTTACTAATGCACTCAAGTATTGGATTTTTTCATTAAAATCAGTGGTGTAACCAGGTGTTTGTGGAATATGTTCTCACATTCCTCTTGAGGAACCTTTGCAATGTTCTTCCTGTACTTTCTCCAGTAGAATGAAGATATTGTTTTATCCTTATGTTTGTGGACCAAGTTTCTTGAGGATTCAACATCCTGTTGACTTGGAGTTCATGTATCAACGATCAAGTTTTGTGGCTGCTCTGAGAAACTTATTGCTTCAACGTTCAGGGAAATACTGCCTGAGCCGAGCAATAATTTTCTGAACCGAGAAACAATTTATAACTTTTTATCAAGTAGTTAGAGTAGTGCATATCACTAGTACTCCCAAAAAAATTTAGCAACAAAAATGGAAAGAACTAAAGATTTTATTAATATTTCAAATTGAAAACTGATTACAACATCATTGATAATACTTTCTAAGATGCTCTGCATGCCACGAGTTTTTAAATTCTTTGTCTTATAAGGTTTCAATTCGATAGGTTCTAGGTTGGATCACTGCTAAAATTCGATAGGGCCTATGCCAATTGGACTCAATCCTGTTATTTTTCTGTAGCACTTTCTTCAGCACATAATCTCATTCCTTCAAGTTGGTCGGTTTCATTCGTTTATTGTAAAAATAGGTTGTTCTCTATTGATAAGCTGCATTACTTAGGGCACCATCTTCTTTTACTTCTTCTAGCATATCCAGATCCAACCTTCTCATTAGGTCACTTACAAGAGAGTTAAAATTTAAAACTCTATGGGATGGTAAGCCTAGCTCGGGAGGAATTACAACTTCAGTCCAAAATGTTAACATATATGGGGATTCTCCAGTTGATGTTCGCGGTGTTGTTCGGTATGCCCATAAGACAGAGTGTATCTCATTTATCCAATTTCCCTTGGCATCATCAAGCCTTTTCTTCAAACCGTTAAGTAATATTCTATTCGTAACTTTAGTTTGTCCATTACTCTGAGGATGTCCTGGAGACAAATGCAATTTTTAAACATTGGACTGAGCACAGTAATTTACAAATTCTTTATTATCAAACCGTGATCCGTGGTCGGTAATTAAATCATAGGGCAACCCATACCTACAAATGATGCTTTTCCTTATGAATTGATAGACCTTTTCATAAAGCATATCTATCAGAGGCTCTACCTCAACCTATTTTGTAAAATAATCCATGACGACCACTAAGTATTTGAATCTTCCTTGGGTGGTTGGTAGTGGCCCGACCAAGTCTTTACCCCATATGGCAAATGGCCATGGTGAAGTGATTGGAGTGAAAGCAGCCTGTGGATTTTTGCGAATTGTAGAAAATCGTTGACATTTATCACACTTCTTTGCAAAAGTTGCACATTCTGCTCGCATTGTTGGACAGTAATACCCTTGAGTGCTGATTCTTTGCAGAAGTGTTCTCCCTGCTATGTGAGCTCCATATGATCCTTCACACACTTCTTAAATTAGATCATGAACCTCTGATGGATACACACAGCGCTGCAAATTGACTGTCAGTCCTCTCCTGTACAAAACACCCTTATCTAATACATACAGAGCTGCTTTGTATTTCAACTTATTTGCTTCTACCATATCTGTTGGTAGAGTTTCCTTTTTAATGTATGCTATGATGGGGTCCATCCAAGATGGCCCCATATCTATGGTAATGAAATTTGTCATCAAATCTTTATCTATGCTCATATTGACCAAAATATCAATAGGGATAGTTTGTCGGAGTTCAGTTATGGTAGAAGAGGCTAGCCGAGCAAGGGCATCAACTCAGGCATTTTCCAACCTTAGGATTCTGTGCATCTGATTGGCTGGTAATTTTACAATGATTTCCATCACCTTGGTTAAATACCTGATTGTCAATTCTCCTTTTGGCTCCATATAAACCCATTGTTTGGTTTACTACTAGCTGAGAGTCACTGTGTGCCACAACTTGCTCGGCACTCAATGAGTGGGCTAAACTTAGGCCCATAATAAGAGCTCCGTACTTTACTTCATTGTTTGAAGCTTGGAATTGAAAAGGTAGTACATACTCAATATCTAAACCGTAAGGAGTGTTAAGTATTATTATACCTGCTCCACTGCCAATTGAACAAGATGACCCATCAACATATTAGTTCCATATGGGGACTTTATTGCCAAATGCTTGATCTGTCAAACTCCCATAGTGGAATATTTTTCTCTTTGCTTATTCATACTTTTTGGTCATCTCTTGTGTTCGAGAAGAAGAGTCTGCTAGGTCTGTAATCGCTTCTTCTGAAGAAAGTTCTTCGGGAGTTTTCTTGGTAATATTACTTTCTCTGGATTCTTGTTCTGTCTGCTCACTTTGTTGCTCGGGGATCTCAGAGTAAATGAACTCTGCTATGAAATTTGCCACTGCTTGGCCTTTTAGAGAAGATCTTGGCTCATATATGATATCATACTCCCCCAATTCAATAGCCCAGTACATTAATCTACTAGATTTTTTTGGTTTATGTAAAGCCTGCCTTAGAGGCACATCAGTGTAAACTATGATTGTATGGGCTTGGAAATAGGGTTTCATACGTCTAGATGCTTCAATCAATGTTAATGCCAATTTCTCCAAGTGAGGGTATCTAATTTCTGCTCCTCGAAAAGCCTTACTGGTATAATAAACGAGTTTTTGAACTCCATTCTCTTCTCGAATCAATGCGGAACTCACAGTTGACTCAGAGATAGCTAAATACAGGTATAATTTTTCACTCGTGATTGGTCGGGAGAGCAATGGACGTGAAACAATACTTTTTCAACTCCTCAAAAGTTTTTTCACATTCTTCTTTCCATTCAAAGCTTTTTCTGAGCACTTAGAAGAACGACATGCACCTATTTGTAGCTTGGGACACAAATCTGTTTAAGGCTGCTACTTGTCCGGTTAGTCTTTGCACATCCTTCTTGCAAGTTGGAGACTGCATTTCAATTATTGACTTGATCTTGTCTGGATTTTCTTTGATTACCCTTTGGGTTACTATGTACCCGAGGAACATTCCCTCTTGCACTCCAAAAACACATTTGGTCGGAGTCAGCATCATCTGGTGCTTCTCAAGTTGATCAAAAGTCCGGCTGGGGTCGATAATGTGATCGGATGCCTTTTTGCTCATTGTAAGCATATCATCTACATAGACTTCCATATTATTTCCTATCTTCTCCTCGAACACCTTATTGACCAGCCGTTGATATATAACACCTGCATTTTTCAAACTAAAAGGCATAACATTATAACAATATGTTCCTCGGGCAGTAATGAAATAAGTGCTTTCCCTATCCTTAGGTTTTATTTCTATCTGGTTATAACTAGAATAAGCATTTATAAAGCTGAGTAGCTCATGTCCTGATGTGGCATCCACAAGTTGATCTATTCGAGGCAAAGGAAAATGATCCTTTGGACATGCTTTATTTAAATCTGTGAAGTCTATACACATTCTCCACTTATTGTTTTTGTTTTTGACCATAACTATATTGGCCAACCAGTCTGGGTATTTCACTTCATTAATAAAAGTTGCTTTCTGAAGAATTTTGACTTCTTCCTGTATGGCTTGGTTCTTCTCGGGGCTGAACACTCTTCACTTTTGTTTGACTAGTTTAACTTCCTTGTTTACGTTGATCTCATGACAAAGGAAATTGGGATCTATCCCAAACACATGCATTCTCTATTTAAGAAAGCTCACCAATTCCTATTTAAGAACAGGATCCAATGTTGTCCCTATTTGAGTGATTTGCTCCGATTTATCATCATCTAACACAATGCTTTCAGTTGCTTCCACAATCTGACCCTTTACCAGCTTTGTTTCCTCTCTTGGATCTAAGATTTATACCTTAGATTCTTCATCAAGCTCAGGAGTATCCACTTGGTAGGTAGTGGTTTTCTTTTTTATTTCTTCCAAGTCTTCTTGCTCGGAAGAAGAGTAGTAACATTCCCGAGCTAATTTATGATCACCCTTCATAATTCCCACACTAAAATTAGCAGGCAATTTTAGATACTGATGAACAGTGGATGGTACTGCTTCGAACTTCTTTAGCCCTACTCTTACTATGATTATATTATAAGGTGAATGGACATTTTTATCCATTAAAAAGAAATGAATCTTCTCAGTTCGGCTAGCTGTCCAGGTGCTTATCATCACCTCCATTTTTATGGTTCCCAAAGGGAAGACTTTCTCACCTGCAAAGCCTATTAGTGGTCATTGATAGGGTTCTAATTGGCTGAGTTTAAAATCCAAATTGCTGAAATAAGGATAGAACATGATATCCGTCGATCTGCCATTATCTACTAATACTCTAGAGATAATGATTTCTTCCTTTTTGACTTTGATTACTAATGGGTCGTCATGAGGATATAGTACTCCTTAAAGGTCATTTTTAGATAAACCAATTACTAGTTTGTCTTTGTTAACCTTCCTTGGGCGATCTTCCTCTATAAGGTTGATCCTCTGTATATATGAGCAAGCTTATGCTTCATGGAGGTAAGCTTTTCTCTCTACTGTATGATCTCCTCCTCCTACGTCTCCACATGTAATCATTTGGCAATCAAAAGAACCAAAATTGATACTAGATACCTCACGTTCTTGTTGTCGAGTTTTTTTAGGGAGATCAACATCATCATCCTAATCATCTTTATGAGTTCTTTTCTTCTTCTCTCTAGGTTTGCAAGGAGATTTTGATCTACGCCGAATTCCTTCGTTGTTCTGCCGATCAACATACTGATTCATCTTTCCTATTTGGATGAGAGTTTCAATCTCATTTTGAAGAGCTATGAAACGTTCCGTCGTATGATCGTGATCCCTTTGAAATTCGCAGTACTTAGTTCTGTCACTCTTGGTCGGGGAACTTCTTAACTTATCAGGCGTACGCAGATCTTTATTATGCTTGATTTCTTCCAAAACATGATGAATTCCCATGGTTAATGGAGTATAGTCATTGTACTTCTTGAGTCGCTCCAAAACTCCTTTCTGTTTTGATTCCCTATGTTCTTTGAGATCTTTATGATATTTCTTATCATTTTTGCCATCAACTCTTTTGCCCGAGCTACGCTTGGCTGCCATTTCTTCCTTGGCATTCATGATCTTTACAGCTTTAGCCATTAATTCTACCATTGTCTTTGGAGGATACTTAGCAAGAGTGTAATACAATGTTTCATGGAGCCATCCGCTTATGAGGGCAGTTATTGCAGTCTTCTCCTCATAATCTACTACTTCTAGTTTCTCATTATTAAAATGAGTGATGTAATCTCTTGTGATCTCTCCTTATTTTTGTCTCATACTAAGTAAGTGTTCCACCCTTTTCATAGGCTTTGCTCCAAAGCAAAAGTTGTTAATGAATAGCTCGACCAGTTGGTTGAAGATAGAAATTTATCCTCGAGGAAGACAATTGTACCAGATTTGGGCAGATCCAGTAATAGTTCCAGAAAATGCTCTACACCTGATTTTATCGGGGACGGCATACATATCAGCAGCTGCCTAGTATTGTTCTATATGGAGGACTGGACCAATTTTTCCATCATATTTGGGTGTTACTACTGAGCCTTAAACTTTGCTGGAGTAGAAAAATTCATAATTGCTTGTACAAATGGAAACCCTTTTACAAAACTTCTTTATAGTGGGTTTCTTGTCTTCGCCATTTCTCCCAATCTATCTTCCAATATATGTATAGAGCCTTTCCATGCAACATTGGTAGCACCGATTTATATGTTGCAACTTTATTAGTTGCTGAGCTTTCTTCTTGAAGCCTTTGCTCGGTCCAAGTAATAGTTCATCGAGCGTTTGATCTAGATTGAGTTGTCCTTTCCCTTTGATCAAATGGTCGTCTGGTATTACCAGATCTTTCCGTAGGAACATTTTTATTCCCCCTGGGTCTCAAATGATCGAAGGGAGATGCACGACTTAATCTTTCTAAGGCACTTGGCCTCTTTGGAGAATAAGACTGTGTATGAAAAGATTTCGATGTCCTGAGTAATGAAGTTGACATTGGATGGTAGGAGACATCTCTTCCAGATATTGAGTGGCTATGCCAACCACCTTTTGGTGGGGGTGGTGGCATATTTCCTTGAGCAGATGGAGAGGGTGCTCCAAGTTTAAGTGTTTGTGAAAGTTACCTGATAGTATCTTGCATGGCCTCTTACAAGACTGGCTAGAATTTTGGTTAAATCATTTGCAGACCTAAGACTTGATTCAGGAATTTCATCCATTTAGATATTTGATTGAGTGAGATCGATTAGAAATATCATTCCCACAGATGGTGCCAATCTGTTGATGCAAAAAACTAGACTAGGCTAACTAATTGATCACAGATAAATAGAATTAAGAGATGAGATTTTTAAAGTGGTTTAGCTTAAAGGAAGAGCCTACATCTCTTTTCATGTGTTATATATTGCCTTGGGATTAGTCAATTGTCTCTCTTTTCATCTGTCCCCAGATGTAGGTTTACAATGTATTTATAGCCCCCAAGGGGTGTACAAGATCCGGAATATCAAAGGATGGAATGTCTTTATATCATAGACATTTACATTTGTATATTCATTAATGTATAAAACTGTTGGTGTTTGCATGTCATCGTTGGTCGGAATCCCTGATGTTGGTCGGTATTCCTGACGTTGGTCGGTAATCCTAGTGTTGGTCGGTGTTTCATTCTTAATGACTAGTATTAATCTCCCATTGTACTACAAGTGTCAATATCTGAATGGTCCACGCAGATGGACAATTTTTGGTATCAACATCATTTCTAAGCATCAACGATAAAGGTGGCGAATCCTATATGCCAAAATAGGGAACCCCAAATTATTTATACCATTATAAGCATCAATAATAAATAGCGAAATTAAAACCATCCACAACAGTAAATAATATGATACCAATAAAATGAGATAACATATACAAGTCTTAAATACATTGATATATAAATTGAATAAAAATTCATAATATAAATTTCTCATTTAATCAAACCAACTAAAATAAACAACTTTGTAACCCACCATAGGCCCATAATAGAATCTCTGAAAAAAAGTATGATTAAAATAAAATTGATAAACTCCAAAATTTAAGAATAGATAGGATGGACGATTAGAGCTAGAAGTCAGCCTTCTTAGCCCTGCTGCTCCGACTTTGGAACACATGAAAAGATTTTAAAGAAAAATACGTGGTTCATACCCTATATTTGTAAGAAATATCTAACTTTATTTGAGCAATACCGAATGCAACTCATTTGTGTCGTATGCCATTCCCGCTGACCTTTGCTTGCTAGATACCTCACCTCACCTATAAGTAATGTATATCCTAGCTAAAAGTCCATCTACACAAGATATAACTATAATATGTATACTCAAGCCCCATGCCTAATGGGTAAGCTAAATGATCTCAATCCATAGTCATAACATAATATCATCAATTTCAACAATTAACTGAGTGTAATATGTATACATAGTACCAATATACTACATCGTAATGCATAAACTAATCATATTATTATAATAGTAGTAGAACAATCCAAATACTTGTATGGATATGTCCATTGTCAAACCAACTACATACATACAATCATAATACGAAGGATTAAACATTCGGGGACCTTTCGTGCCTCTGCAGGGTCAATCCATATGAGGTCCCACTCTGAATGGGATGTAACCAAGCGCACTTCAAAAGTGAAATCACTACGCCATCATACCCCTGGGTAATCATTTACCAAAATTACACGATATATCAAGCCTCCTATGTATCCCATTCGTGAGACGATTTACCAATTTCACGTATGATCATGTTATAGACCTATATGTTGTTAGAGTTTTATTTTTAAAATAATATTTATGATGCTTATTTTCTAATAATGGAGTGTCAAGTTAATTTTAAGATAATCATGTTTATGGGAATGCCATATATATATATTTTAAGTATATTGTATAAATGTCCATCAATTGGACTTAGTAGGATTTCTGGTGAGATGGATTTTGCTTAATCATAGAAGAATAAAATTCTGATTCAAGTTTAATTGAAGGGTTTGCAACCTATATTGAGGGTTGGCATCCTATTTATAAATATGTGTGTATAATCTTAATTATTTATCTTGACTACGGGAACCTATATGATGATTTAGGAACTTGTTTGATAGTTCAAAGAAAATTGTACTAGTACATAATGAATGTATTGAACATGACCACATGTGAGATTCAAGCCTACGTACTAACTAAAATAGACTTTCACAATCCCACAAAGTTTTTAAAGTGTGCATAGATTCATAATCCTAAGGATTATAAGGAATGGAATAATTACATAATTATTTCTTTGATTTTTAAGGGTGAGATTCAATTTAGTGGGTCTAAATCTCCTCAATTTGGGAAATCATTATATAGGTATGTATGAGATCATAATCAATAGAAAACTTACATCCAGGAGATATCTTGGATTGTGATACTCCCTTGATAAATCTATAAGTTTTGATTCTAGCAGTAAACTCGGCTGGTGAATTTTATAATCTAGTAAAGTAAAAAAATAAGTTAAGTTAGACATCAAGTAATAAATATAACATTGGTGAAAATATATTATTGGAGGATTGAATTTCACCAAGCAATTATTGTACGATTTACATGATAAATCATATTATGTGTTGACCAACTTTGAAAACATGGCCTTTTTATTCGAGTAATTTTAATATAATTAAATTGGACTGCAATTATAATTATTTAGTGGAATTAATTAAACAAAGAAGAAAATATACCGTGGGACAGTGATATGGGATATTCATATTTCAGTTTTAAATCCAATTTAATTATTAGCCTTGGGTCTCTAGTATAGTTCATTTATCAAGTAAAAAGCCCAAACCTCTTTGAAAACCCTGTTTGGGCCAAGCCCACTTCATGTACTCATATATATGGGTCAAGGGAAGGGGTTTAAGATACATGAGAAATCACAAGGATAAAGAGGGAGAGGTGAAATACTATTCACTTTTTTATGAAGGGGTAAGGTAAGAGAAAGTGATTTCTCTCATATTTCATCAAGATTTCATCTCTGGGAGGGCACACAAACATGGCTTGCTTTGTGTGGATCAATGCTAGAATATTTTAGGACTACAATACATTCTAAAAATGATTTGTAAGTGGAAAAAAATTTCCCACTTTGTTTTCTTCATAAAATATTTTTCTTAATACAGATCTCCTACAAAATTCGCAAAGGTATCATGATCCGAACTCTAGATCTATTCGTTCGATCTAGTTTTTTTCTTTACTTTCTAAAACATGATCAATAAAAGTTCTTAGGACATCAAAGTTTATTATAGTCCTAATCCCCATTATATGCAACCTGCATCACCAACCAGTGGCATAGTACTTAGTCACGTGAACAATCCCATCAATTTTTTTAATAGATTCCTCACGAATTCACCCCCCCTCTATATGTCCACATATAGCACAAAAATATAGTTAACCAATACGTGTATAACAATACAATTTATAAAACAAACCATATATATTGGACTATACATTACCGAGCTAATCTTCTAACCATATAGTCATGTTCCCCACATAACCACATCTGATCAAGACACTTATATCCTAACCAAAACTCTCAAGAAAGTCCCTAAGTCATCGCCCAAATTAACAAATCAAAATCCAAAAAAAAAACATTTCAACCCTTGAACAAACTTGATCGATCAACCTTGGGTATCAACCGATCTCCCCCTGGGAACCGATCAATCGACCCCTGACCCGTGAACCCAAAACGACATAAAAACATTAAATCGTGCCCAGAGCTTAGTTCTTCAATTTTCTTCGTCTTAAATCTCAATAAAAGGTTTCTCTGACCTATAATTAGTCCTAAAGACATCCCAATATGATTTCTATGACATCTTAATTACGTTTAAACATTATATATCCATTAACATTGATAAACCTCACATGATAAAGGCATAAGCATCAATATAATCATGTTCTTCATATGCATGTAACTTAATTTGGAATTTAATCATAAAGCAAAATATTTTTTTTTATCATAATTCTTAATCTAAGCATGTGAAACCATTAATCTATAACATTCTTTAAATTAATCTAAACAAGTCAAAACATTAGTCAATGAATATATCTAGTTATTCATGATTTATAATAATATATAATATCCAAAATATGAACCTATTTTAGATTATCATTAACAATAAATCATAAATAAATTACAAGTAATATGTAAGAAGATAAATATTTCTTGCTTGAAATTTTAGGTTAAACATTTTGTTAAATATCTTGATTGCCAATCCTCTCCTATACATCTAGGGTTTAGTCACTGTAATACATGTCCTCACGAGTTTGACCGTACCCACGTGATTTGGTAACTTGGTAAGTTCTAATTGGGCTTTAAACCTAATAAGATGTACCTTGAATCAGATTTGGGTAACTTCATGGCTTTCGTGCTTGTTGAATCAGAGATTTTGCAACCTAAAGTTTATATAGGGGAAATTTGAAGTTGTTCGAATGAAGTGAGTCATTTTAACTACTCTCAAACGTACTTCGAATGACCTGGTAAAGAGTTGATTTCCCTTGCTCTATGAAATCTTGTTAGAAGTTGGTGTTCGGATGAAGTCCTTCGTCATTCGAATGAGGGTGACTTTCTTATTAGAACGAGGTGCTTATCATATCACATTTAACCATCGATTTTGGCCTCGTTAGTACCTCATTAAAAGTCTCGTTCAAACGATAGATGATCTCGATTGACCGAGGATGAAGGTCGTTCGAACAACCGGAGTTGATTTTGAAATTTTTATCCTTTTTAATGTGCTATCATGATATGGAGCGTCGGATTTGAAGACGTGTCAAGTTTTTAGCGACTTAGATCAAATGTGGAACAAAAGACTTAATCGACCTTGGCAAAAGGATGAAGTGTTGGGGAATTTGAGAAATTTGACCCTTAGGGTTTTGGGGGTATTTAATTGTAAGTTAGCCCATTCTAGGACATTTTTAATAATATTCCCCCCTCTCTCTAGACTTGAGAGATTCCCCACCTTTAACCACCATGCACGACTACCCCTTCACCTTGAACCATCACGTTCCCTTATATTCTACGAAATTTAAGCTCACAAAATCCAAATACACCACACATTCAAGTAAGATGTTTTTTATGGAGATGTTGTTGGGGATTTTTAAGAAGAAAAAGAAAGTATGGAGTTTGAAAGGTTTTTTCTTAGAGAATTGAAGGAGACAAGCTTAGTGGGGCTAGTAAACCTATTTAAGGCCACCTTAGGAGGAGGGATGATACAATATTCTTCTACACTTCATTCACCATTGTTGAAGCTTCATTTGAGGTGGAAAAACTCCACTCTTAGCTTAAACTTTATTTTTATCATATTATTGGTATTGTAGCTAGAGCTTGTTAGAGTAGAATGCATATATAATTTATGAGGGTAATTTTTTATGGTTTTGTGTAAATTGATAAATAGGGGGGTTTAAATTTTTTTGAGTAAATGATGTATTTTAAGAAAATTTAGTGTTAAAATTTTTATGGAATAAAATGTTCGAAAAAATAATGTTTGTTTTGTTAACGATATTTTTGTGAGCAAATGTTTTAAAGTTTTCTTGAAAAGTTTGGGATTTTCATAAAAATAAACATTTATTCTAGTTTGAATGATAAAAAAATGTCTTTAGTCTTGAAAAGCATGTTGTTGCAAACATTATTAAATTTCTTGAATAAAACATATGTTAAACTCCTTATTTTGGATTTTTGAATTTAAAATCCCTCTTCTGAATTATATAAACTTGTAGTATTTTGAGGATAAGCATACAGACAAGTTTAATGGATGTTTTAATGAGTGTTAACTTGAAATAAGGAAAATAAAAATTTCACCCCTTAAAGTGCGTGAATAAGTGTTGAAGATACGATAAGTGTATGGTCTCAAGACTATTTGTGTTAATAAAGGAAATGACATCGACTTATAAAGTAGTCTTCAAAATGTTCAATTATCTCTTAGAGAAAGAATGTAGTGAAATAAAAAAATTTCAAACTTGAGAATTATGTCACTCCAAAGTGTTAAATAAGTGTTAGTGAGTTATAAATATTTAAGAAGTTAGTGTGTGTAACTTAACAATATTTTTGGGAAATAACACTTGTGAAAATGGAGGAAATGACAAGATTGGAAACAAATGGATACAACAGTAATTTTTTGTAAAGAGGAATACTTTTATGAAATAAAAATATTGAAAAAGGTGTTACATAAAATGATCCCAAATAAAAATTATTTTTGAGATTAAATCAATACAAGTGTATAAAGGACAAGAAATGATGATTTTAAAGTGTAAGAGAAGTTGGGGTGAAATCTCGAGTTTTGGCTTCGACTAGTAAAGGAAAGTGTGATAATGTGGATCTAGAGGTATAATCAGAAATCATAGAGGAATCTTGATGGAAGATTTTTCATCCTTTGAAGGATGTTCTACAAACGGTAAAGCTGAATGTTTGGCCATTCTACGGGGTCTGCATATTTGTGTTTCTTTAAATCTTCACAAAGTCATTGCTGAATCCGATTATAAAGTGGTTACAGACATCCTTAACAATAATCATAAGTCAATTCCCTAGTCTATTGTGGATATTATTGCTAATATCAAGCTTCTTCAAATTAAGCTTCAAGTCCATTTCCAGCACACTCGGAGGGAGAATAATCAAGTTGCAGACATGTTGGCTAATCATGAAGTGGCTTCTCAATGCTATAATTCTTTAAAAAATTCAAGTGATTTTCCTTCCTCAGCTAAATGCCATTATAGAATGGATCTTCTAGAAGTTATCTCTTTCATGAATTGTAATTAAATTTGTCATCCTTTCAAGTTGTCTTTATCTTGTAAGCTACATTGGTAGGGCTTTTCTACCTTTATTAATAAATATGGGGTATTAATTCCTTTTTAAAAACAAAAAATAAAAAAATAATGTGGACATTTTAAAATTATTAAAACAAGTTAACATGGACTCAGATAACACCGGTAATAATTAAGGAGGGCCCGGAGCCCTAGGGTGAAAGACCTAAAATCACTGGCTAGAGCACATGGTTGCATAACTGGCGGCTTGGAGCCCGTTAAAGTCTGAGCATATTGGAAGATTTCGAGAAAAAGATAATGAAAGGTGGAACATGTCAAGAAATGGGTTATGTGGCGAATATAAGAGAAAAATACCTAATTTGAATGAAAATAATAAATGTTCCAGCAAAGAATAATGTGGACAAGTAATGTAAGGATATTGACAATTGTCCATTAAGTAAAGGGAATGGTGTGTTTATGAAAGGTTTAACCCATAATTAATACAAGAGTGTGTTTATGAAAGGACTTAAAAGAAAAATAAGTATTTTCTAACACGGGGATTACATGTTGAAAGGTGATTTTCAATAAAAATACTAAGGTAAATTTAGTATGAGCAAAGGGGTAATTTTGGTGACAAAAATGCTTTTCTCTAAACAAAGGGTATTTGTTTAAAGTATTTAACCGAGTGTGTTAAATCAAGAAATAAATGTCAATTCAAGTAAGAAGAGGTTCTTTATAAGATTAAGACGAATTAATCGGAATAAGTAACATTTTGGAATAAAACTGGTTTGATGCATTAAAATGTTTTTTTTTCTGTGTGTGAATATAAGGTAGTTGCATGTGCATGTAGATATAACATGCTAGAGTCTATATTCTGCCATTCGATTCTATATTTCACTGTTTTATTTTCTCACTGGGCATTTGACTCATTCCCCCATCTTTATTACGACAAGTTGAAAGCCATTTCGTCTTTTGAGAGCAAGCTCTGTATGCTTGAATTCTGGTGATGCATTCCACGGTTCCTTCACGTAGTTTAATTTAAATAAAAATCGCATGCTAAACAAGTGAAACACTAATTAAATAAAATTGATCTAGCAACATTATTTAGGTTGTCTTATCTCACTTCACACCTAACGTTCAGGTCGAATCGGGCTAACCAAGGATAACCCATAAATTCGGACTGGGGCGTTGCAAACACTTACTTGAATCCTTTAATTATCAAAATTAATTTCAGGGTCCAATTTCAAATTCCTCAATAAGCCCAAAACACTAACCATTTGATCCCGAAACTTATCCCCAAAGGGTTAAAGAACCTTGGTTTCTAAACCAACATGTAAAAACACTATTTTGGGTCTCTATGCCTCTAGAGCCTGACTTGACGGTATACAATCACAATAAAAAATATATAACGCTATTATTCTATTACAAGGTGCTTATATATAATTTAATTTCATGAATTAAATTTATTTATAACATACAATCAATATCTCAATTAATCATATAACTATAACACCCCACGCAAAACACAAGGCGCTACTACGATTAAAACTAGATAAAATCCTGAACAATTAGTATAGAGCATCTATATTCCACAAAAATAAACATAATGAATCCAAAATTTACACTTACAAAATAATTTCAATTAAATCCCTCGAAAAATAAACCAAGCTCTCCAAATAAATTACACTACCAAGCTACACAAAAATAAAATCCTCCAAACTTCGAGCTCTAAAATCCTCCAAAATCCATAGCGTCCAAATCCACGCTAACCTGTCAATAAAAGAAAAATATGAGAAAGTACATAATATGACAAGAATAGATGCTCAAAACAACAACGGTGAAGAAAATGTAATAATACAAAATTGAATACGAGTCTAATGCGACATCCGATCATTATACCAATTTAATTTCTCAATAACACATCAATAGGTCACCAGGCTTCACCTTATCTCACCTAAGCTTCATAAAGCCTCATCCCGGCTATTGGACTTTTGAATTATTGGCAGATGACCATTCTCTGTTCCATATAAAAATTTCATAACAGCTTGCCCATTAACAAATCGAATCAATATTTTAGATTCCAGTAAACGTCAGAATATTAACAATATGAGTACAAATAAATGAGGAGCAAATGACTACTCTTGATAGATTTAAGGAGCATATTACGTAAACTCCGTACCTTAAAATCATCACAAGAAAATCATAATATTCTGCCTCAAAATTCTGTTCACACTACTGCGTTCCTCTCACGAAAATAATAAAAAATATTTCCAGTCCAAACTCTAGAAAACACCACATAAGCCTTAAAATCATGGGATGAATATTGAATATTGAAAAAAATTGGGGCTAGGGTTTATAGATAGATAGAGATGAAAATAGGGGAGGCTATTGATTTTTGAAAAGGCTAAAATGTATTTTAAAAGTCCTGAACTCGTCACTTTATGTTTATATACCTAAAAGAATTAAAGTCACAATCAGATACAAACACTAAAAAAAGCATTCCAGACGATCAAACCGTTGGAATTGTCTGAAATTTGAAGGTGTAGTAGCTGAAGACGAGATGAAGCTACATGACAAATTTTAGCTCGATCGGATGGT
Organism: Sambucus nigra; assembly: GCA_949130495.1. NCBI lineage: Eukaryota > Viridiplantae > Streptophyta > Magnoliopsida > Dipsacales > Adoxaceae > Sambucus > Sambucus nigra. The sequence continues at coordinate 468,851,878 of OX422208.1, read as the reverse complement.
AGAATTTTTTTTCTCTGCTTAGGTTGGATCCTCCCCCGATTTTTAAACAAAAAGTTATAATTTTGAAATTTTAATCCCATTTTAAATTCCACTTAAAACCTTATTTTTTTTATATAAAAATCAACATTTTTACATACCAAAATTAAATAGATTCCAAAAATTTATTTTTTTGAAAGTTTTAATTTATAAAAAATTTTGACGGCTAAAAAATCACGGGGGGTTACATACGTCTCCACTGGCACATGAATTTTGTCCTCGAAATTCGATGAAGACTAATGCTCAAGATAAAATATGGTGCATAAATGTCTACCCATAAAAACCATGATTAGGCGCCCATACACCCAATCCAACCTGGATGTTTTCCTATGCGCTCTCTCATGAATCACTACTCGATTCTATCTCTCAAAAATCGTCACAACACTAAAGTCCTCAAATCAATTCTAAACATCCTCACATCAAGATTACAAATCCTAACCTCGATGCCTACAAATTTCTCAACAAAAACTCCCTACCTCCAACGAAACACATTTAATCCCCATGCTAGTCCCAAACCCAAAGACCCGAGGGTTGTCATATACCTAGGCTCTGATATAATCTGTAACACCCTGCGCAAAATGCGAGGCACTACTATGATTAAAACTATACCAAATCCTCAACAATTAGTATAGAGCATCTATATTCCACAAAATAAACATAATGGATCCAAAATTTACACTTCCAAAATAATTTCAATTAAATTTCTCGCAAAAACAAACTAAGCACTCCAAATAAATTGTACCGCCAAGATACACAAAAATAAAATCCTCCAAACTTTGAGCTCTAAAATCCTCCAAAATTCGTAGCGTCCAAATCCACGTTAACCTGCCACTAAAAGAAAAATACGGGGAAGTACATAATAGGACAAAAATAGATGCTCAAAACAATAATGGCGAATAAGAATACGAGTCCAATGTGACATCTGAGAATTATACAAATTTAATTTCTCAATAACACATCAATAGGCCACCCGGCCTCATCTCACCTCACCTAAGCTTCGTAAAGCCTCACCCTGACTATTGGACTATTTGCGGGTGACCATTCTTCGTGCCATAAGTTTCATGACACCAAGCCCATGAACAAATCGAATCAATACTTTCGATTCCAATAAATGTCATGATATTAAATATTAGTAAATGAGGAACAAACGACTACTCTCGAGATATTTAAGGAGCATATTGCATAAACCCCTTACCTTAAAATCATTACAACAAACTCATATGATTCTGTCTTAAAAATCTGATCACACCATTGTGTTCCTCTCGTAAAAACACTAAAAAATCATTCTAGCCGAAACTCGAGAAAACACCAAATTAGCCTTAAAATCATGGGTTGAATATTAAGTAGAATTAGGGCTAGGGTTTATAGATAGATGGAGATGAAAATATAGGAGGCTATTGATTTTTGATAAGGCTAAAATGTGTTTTAAAAGTCCTAAATTCGTCACTTTATGTTTATATACAAAAAAGAATCAGAGTTATAATCTGATACAAACACTAAAAAAAACAGTCCGGACGATCGGACCGTTGGAATTAGCTGAAATTTGGAGGCGTAGTAGCTAAAGGTGAGATGAAGTTGTACAATAAATTTAAATTTGATCGGACAGTCGGATGTTTTTATTTATTTATCTTCTCCTTAGATTAGATCCTCCCCCGATTTTTATATAAAAAAGTTACAATTCCCAAATTTTAATCCCGATTTAAATTCAAGTCAAAAACTTATTTCTTTTATTAAAAACCCAACATTTTTACATACCAAAATTAAATAGATTCCAAATTTTTTTTTCCAAAATTTTACTTTATCAAAGATTTTTACGGCTAAAAAATCACGGGGTGTTACAATAACTATCATTCAAACGAGAAATAATAATAAACTCTAAATATTAAAATATGGGATATTGCATGCATGAGTGTCATGTTAATGATGTATAGATTGCAAAGTGCAGTAAATGGGGTTGAATCTGTGTTGAACACTTCCTCTCCCTCCTTGACTAGGAGTATTATAAACTATATTTGCGATGTCTTCGCGATTTTGTTATGGATGGTTTTAACATCCAATGGTTAATCGACAATCTGCAACTATTGAAGGATCCAATAATGTTTCTTTATCGCGAATAGTTTCTTAATAATATATAAGAAATTAAAGTAGTGCAATAGGTTCGTGATATTTTATCGCCAAATATTGATCATTCGGTAGTAGTTCTAAAGGCTAACGAGAGAGCGTTCGTAAAGTTAAAGGAACTTCATGAAGCCATCTTGAAAAAGAGGCCAACCTTGATTCGAAATTATCTATCATGAATGAGTTCCAACATGACATGTCGATCGATTTTTCATCCTATATTGGAGTTTTAATATGGAAATGCTCTATCGTTAGTCGAAATCCGTTAACTTCATCACACCATCTTTTATTTCCAATTGCTTTCTTACGATAACATTCTTGTCAAAAAGATATTCAATGTGAAATTACTATTAAACTGATAACGAAACAATATGTCAATGGATCGTTAAGGTTTGTGAATCTTATTCCATAATGACCTTTTGAACGATTGTGGCATTGGTATTGACATACCTGTTCAGTGTTTAAAGTTGCCTTTCTAGTTATACTATAAAATTGGTTTAGCAACATCTTCATGATAAAACTGTATGGTGCTAAAGATATGTGTTTTAAACCAACTCCCCATTGACTTGCTTAATCGTGAAATTATAATCCCTTTTGATGCAGAGGGAATAAATCTATCTTCATAGCTCTTCGAGTAACCCTAGAGTCAATGATTCATATTATTCTTCATTCTTTGAATAAGGATACTCTAGTTTGAAAGAAAAAATGATTTCTTCATTTCGTCGTTAGAGTATATCGCCAACACCGCATTTTATTTGGGCCGATGAGCTATCAAATTCCATGTCCCATTCTTCCAGGTCAGTTTTACACATTTTGGCTTATCAGTATTCGTATGGAAAGTCCTTATGAGTTGTTTGAAGTGTGGATAAAATAAGCTATCTAGTAGGTCTGAGTGTCCTTGGCTCGTAGTTGCTTGAGGAACCTAAAATTTAAGATCATAAAGAGAAACTTCATTTGATTTTCTTTTGAACATCTTTCCAATGACATGGCCCTACATAAAGTCGTTCGAATGACATAAAAAAGAAAAAAAATTCTTTTAAAAATATTTTGAAAATATCCCTCAAATAAACTTTCATAAAAATAACACCCAATGAAAAATCCAAGGATCACATTTATGTAAACATTCATACCTAGGAGTTCCTCAGAAGTTAAAGATGAAACAAGACATGATGATGAGAACATGATATCTTGGCCGCTAGACTTCAATCAGACACGTCATTGTCTTGAAAGGTCAACACACTCAAGTCCTAACATATGACTCAAAATATTTTGTCTAGAGTTAAGTCAATAAATACAAATTCACTCTATAAAAAATTAGCCCTTTAAATCTCTCCATTTGGATATTCGAGGACAAAATAAAAGACAAAACCTACGGGTTGTTAACCACATCTAAAAGACTCAATCCCAAACTCCGGAAGGAAAAAGTATACCTTAACCTACACATAAATTAAGTATCTTTGTTCTTGTGTAACTTCATCGAATTGTTACAAATCTTCACACTTGATGTTTTTCCAAACATTACCCTGTCCCTTACAGATATGCACCTTTGTAAAGCTCTAAGTCTTAGAGTACAGACCAAAGGTTATAACTTTCTTCCTGGTTCAGAAACCATTGGGATTGTCTATCGTATTTATTACAAAGTAATGAATACCATAGCCCCAAACATAAAACAGTTTAGCCCTTTTGGTAAAACTGTGTTAATTGATACACATCTTATTGATTCTAATTTTCATACACCTAGAACAATAAGTTGGGATGAGATTAACTTCCCAGAGACTTGGGTCATTAAAAACGCTGTTCCTCCTCAACCTCGTCATAATCATGACATTGAGGATATTATTGAAGAAAAAGATGGGGATGTCTTCCTAAATTTCAGGAAGCTTTCTAGGTGCCAATCATCAGGGACTCGACTCTCTAGTAGTTCCAGGAGACCTTTCGTCACCTATCCTCCATCTGCCTCTAGACAATCGATCGAAGAGGAAAAATCCCCTCTTTTGAATCCTTCATATCATGATGATATGAATCTTCATGGTGTTTTTACTCATGATCAAATACCACATGGTATTTATGAGAAAGCTGAACCTTCTCAGCGTAGAACTTCTCCTACGCCATCTGAAATGAATGTCAGACTTTGATTCCTTTCCTTTTATGGATTTTTCTTACAATAGGAAAGAACGTAGTGCCGAGTTCAATTTACCCAAATGGGAAAAATTTAGGACTTGGTTCTTTAAAAATTTAGTCATCAAGAACAATAAACTTATAAAAATGAATTTTATAAATGGATCGATTATAACAAGACTGTTATATCCTTTGTTGTTTGGTTTCTCTTATACACTAAGGATAAGGATCTTTGGGAACAAGAACTCTTTGTTCTTGACTCTAAAGCACCTGATACCTTTGAAACCAAATGGACTACGGCGCGTGGCGAGATTATATCTTCCATTCACCCTCCTACTGAACCCTTAGTCGTTCAGACCCAAAAGACTGAAACCAGTACCAGTACTGATTCTCTACCTCCTCCTATCTTAGAAGCTAATGCTTTTATTAAGGCAGAGAAAGAAACTAGAAACCTTGCTTATACTAAAGATCTTAACCCTTTAGTCAAACAAGGTAACTATACTAATCTCATCCTTAATTCGATAGGAAAACAGCTCCAAAGAATTGAGCAGCATCATGTTGATGCCATGTTGGCAAAAGCCACTGACTTTACTGTCAAAAGTCTGGACAAACCTTTAATTCAACCTCCTCTTGAGGTTAAAGGCTTTAAATCAGGAACTAAGGCTGATTTCATGTCCAAACTTAAAGATATTGAAAAAGATCTTCAGGGATTAAGACTTAACACTTTATCCCATGACAGTTCTGAATCTGATTCAGAATTTTCTCTTGTTGAGGTTCAAGACTTTGAACATCATTTTGGTTTGCCTGAAAACCACATCAACAGAGTTACGTTTGGTAGTACTCCTCTTGGACTGAGGAAGAATTACTATCATCGTCCTACTCCCCAAGACCTACTCTTTGAAGAGAGTCAGGTTATACAAAATACTTTTTGCGGTAAATCCATTTATGACTGGAATCTTGATGGCCTTTCTGAATCTCAGATTTATGAATTAATCCATCAAATGGGCATGTATTCCACTATATGTAGGCATAATGAGGCCACCGATCATAGTATTTCCAAAATGATCGTTACTGGATTTACAGGTACCCTTAGAGGTTGGTGGGAGCATATTCTCACTGAACAGCAGAGGAATGAAATCCTCTACGCCACAAAAATTGTTAAGGATGAACAGCAGCGTGATCACGGAGTCCAAGACTCTGTTTACACCCTTCTGCTTTCTATTGTTCATCATTTTGTTGGCAGTGGTGATTACCAACGTGAACGTAACATAGAATTGTTACAAAACCTTAGATGTCCTACTCTTAGTCAATTTCGATGGTATAAGGACGTTTTTCTTGCCAGAGTTACGCAAAGAGAAGATGCTAACTCCATCCATTGGAAGGCAAAATTCATTGATGGCCTTCCCACCTATTTTTCGGAAAAGGTCCGAAAAAAGCTTAGAGATAAACATGATGGTATCTCTATCCCTTATGACCTTTACACTTATGGCCAACTCATAAGTGTTGTCATCCAAGAGGGTCTTTCCCTCTGTAATGACGTTAAGCTATCTAAACAGCTTAAAAAACATAATCTTTCAGGAAAGAAAGAATTAGGAGAATTTTGTGAACAATTTGCTTACGACACCGGTAAGACTAGCTCTCACAAGGTCTCCAAGAAGAAGAAAAAATCTTCTTCAAAACCCAAATATAAACGTAATAAGAATATTACAACTAACGAAAAACCCGTTAAAAAATATAAGAAATATGTCAGAAAGAAGTCTGATAAAACTAAAATTAAATGTTTCAAATGTGGCAAATTTGGCCACTATGCTAGTAAGTGCAAAATGAAAGATAAAATCAGTAACCTTCAGGTTGATGATCACCTGAAAGAACAATTAAGTAAGCTTTTACTTAATTCTTCTGATTCCTCTGAAGACTCAGAGGATACTTCTAGTAACGAAGAGCTTTATCATTTACAAAGCTCTAGTAGCTCGATTTCTTCTGACAAAGATTGTCAGTGTAACACCTTAACCAAGAGATGCGATCATCTCCAGTCAATTATCCAAAGAAACGGATTAAGTCTTAATGTTTTGACTAGTCAGCAACAAAGTATGATCGATATCATTACCAAAATTACTGACCCTGACATTAAGCTCAAACTGGTCCAAGCTTGCTATGCTCAGGAAGCTGCCCTTCCCACGACCAGCCAATCCCCTCAGACTTACAGCCTTAAGGAGGTTTTTAATAGGCTTGAGAATACTAGTAATATTAGTAAGCCTGCTAACCTTAATGATCTAAGGCACGAGATTAATAATCTAAAAACTGAGTTAGGACAACTCCGTAACCAGCAGAATAACATGCAAATTGAAATTAACAATCTCAAACTTGCATCTGCTAATTCCACTCCTGATTCTTCAGGATTTTTGGATATAATTAACAGGATTCCAAGCCAAAAATGGTATACCACCATTAATTTAGTCATCAATAAGGAATTTACTTTATGTAATATTATTGCCCTTGTTGACAGCGGAGCTAACATGAATTGTATCCAAGAAGGGATTGTTCCTACTGAATATTTTGAGAAGACTACTCAATCCTTATTTAATGCTAGTGGGGATAGCATGGGCATTAAGTATAAATTAACTAATGTCGAAATCTGTAACAATGGACTTTGTTTAGATAGTACCTTTCTGCTCATAAAATATCTTTCCGTGCAGCTAATTTTAGGTACACCCTTTTTATCTTTACTTATGCCAATTGATAAGATTGATGCAACTGGCATATATACCACAATTAAAAACCAAAAGATTGTTTTTGAATTCATAACAAAACCGGAAATTAAAAGGATTAATTCTTTATCTAACAATATTGTTTCTAAAGAAAATCAAATTAATTTCCTTCAGAAGGAAGTTCTCTTCCTCAACATTAATAAGAATTTAATGTCCCCTACCATCACTCAGAAAATTACTGTTGTTAAAAATCAGTTAACGGCAGAAATTTGTAGTGATATCCCAAATGCATTTTGGGATAGAAAGAAGCATATTGTTTCCCTTCCTTATGATAAGGATTTTCAGGAAAAAGATATTCCTACTAAGGCCAGACCTTGTCAAATGAAGCTGGAGCTTCTTGACCTTTGTAAAAAAGAAATCCAGAGTTTATTAGATAAAAAGCTCATTTCCAAGAGTTATTCCCCTTGGAGTTGTACTGCTTTTTATGTTAATAAAGCAGCTGAAAAAGAACGTGGAGTTCCTAGGCTTGTCATTAATTATAAGCCCCTTAACAATGTATTAAAATGGATCAGATATCCCATTCCCAATAAAAAAGATTTATTGGATAGGTTGCATTCCGCCACTATCTTTTCCAAATTTGATCTCAAATCTGGATATTGGCAAATCCAAATAGAACCCAAAGACCGTTATAAAACTGCCTTTGTTGTTCCTTTTGGTCATTTCCAATGGAATGTCCTACCTTTTGGGCTTAAAAATGCCCCTTCTGAATTTCAAAATATCATGAATGATATTTTTAATACCAAGAAATAAAGGATCGTTAAGCTAATATTATTACAGACTGATAATTAAAACATAATTAAAAACTTACAAATGAGTCGCCGGAATAGTTACCGGATTATTACAAACCAGAGAGAGAGAGAGAGAATTCTAGAGAGAAGGGAGAGAGTCTGAGAAGTAGAGAGAGAAAGAGATGATTCGAATGAGGGGTTAGCCCTCAATATATAGGGGGAAAAGGAATCCCCTAGTGGGGCCCATGGGGTCCACCACTGTTATAATTTCGACAGAGTCTTCTGTCATCTTTTGTGGGGCCAAGTGGGCCAGGTGGGACCAGGTGGGCCATGAGGGACCAGGTGGGACCAGGTGGGACCAACAAATAGTACTTCTATCTTCGAAGCACAGGTGCCAGGTGGGCCATTTACCTCAAGTCATCTAGGTCATCCGCGCCTTTGTTGGAGGAGGAAAGTTCCAGTCGGCTTGCTGGAAAGGCTCTTTGATCAAGAGAGTTGAAGAATGCTTGCATGACAGGGTCATTAGGGAAGAGTTCTTCACCAGAAGGGTCATCTTCAGGTTCTTGTGATTCTCCTGCTAGACAAAAGAAAGGATTACTGTCATCATTTTTGTTTAGCGAGGACATGGATGCATCGTCATCTGCAGGTATCTTTTGGCTGGAATTTTCTCCGAAAGCTTTCTTGAATTGGGTCTGGGTTTGTTCCATGATCTTCTTCAAGAGTTCCTGCTCAGTTGCCTTAGGAAATTATTTCATTAAGGAGCTGAGATTCATAACCGGGCTTGCTGGGTCGTGCATGTTTTCAGGAGCTGGAGGGGAGTCTTCCACCATGTTCATATAATTGCTCAGACTGGCTTTAATCTGACCAATGGTGTGACCAATATCAACACCAGACCACCAACGGTAGAAGAATACTCTTTCCAATTGGGGGACATTGAGGTTGCTCATCTGACAACGAAGGTTCCAACTAGAAATCCAAGGAATTTGCATTTCTGTGAAAAATAATAAAGTGTTGAGGCCAATCGGGGCCTTCCTTTTCCCCCTTAAAAGAGGATGAAATTGGCACCAAGGTAGAAATAGTTTTGCTTGGGCAATTTCAGGAGGAAGAATATCAAATCCGGGACCAAATTTATCCCACCAATTGAATACCCATCCTGGGTATTGATTCTGAAAAGAGTTGGGGCACAAAACAAAAAACCATGTGTGTTTGTGCTCAGCATTTTGGTAGTAAAAAGCTTTAGTCCAAGCCTGGACATAATCAAAATAATTGTAAGTACCACCATTATGAGAACTTAATTTTCTCGTTTTTAAAGGGTGGATGCCCCAATCGCGGGGAGATAAAATATGTTTCAACACCGCCTTGCCATAAGCAATGGGAGAGTGGGTATTACCCTGGTGTCTATTAGTGTGATTAAAAATCACAGAGCCAGTCTCGGCGAGTATCATCTCATATACCGTCCGGTATTTGCCTTCTTGTACCGCATAACCATGAGAGTCAAGGTACCGGGACTTAAGTTCCCAAGGCTTATCCATTTGGATATCATCCTCAATCTCGAGGAGAAGTACAAACTCTGAAGTCCTGTTATTAGGAAGGGGTTGGTACTTAATAGTTTCCAAGACCTCTTTAGCAGATTTCTTTTTGTTAAAGGGGTTAAGAGGGGGAGCATTCTTGTCCCTGTTTTTAGCGCTCTGGCGTAAAAACTCAACATAATCCTGTATCGGAGGATATTGATCATCATTCACGATGATAGGTGCTTTTCCAGGTCTGCGAGAATTCCCGCGACCACGCCCTCTAGAGGGGCCGCTCATCTGTCCTGCAAAAACTCTCTTGTTAGGAAATCGGGGAGAGAGTTATGTTCCCCTTTGATATGTTCAATATCAAAATCAAATGCAGAAAGATTAGCTTGCCATCTGGCAAAAATCTGTTTTGAGACAATATTCTCAACATCTTTTTGGAGGACTTGCTTAATAGCGCTGCAATCAATTCTGAGCAAAAATTTTTAATTAAGCAAATCATCCTGAAATTTAGTAATACATTTGACTACCGAAAAAATTTCTTTTTTGATGGTAGAATAATTCTTGGAGGCATCTTTCCAAGAACCAGAGGTAAAACGAACAAGTTCTTCTTTGTGAGAAAAAGAATTAAGTTGTTTTAAAATTCCTCCATAGCCAATATCAGAGGCGTCAGTCTCGACAATTTTAAAAAATGAAGGGTTAGCTAAAGCAAGACAGGGTAAAAGTTTTACTTTTAATTTAATTTTCTGTACTGCTTTAGTATGCTCTTCAGTCCAGGGAGAAGGATTCTTTTTTAACCTGGAGTATAGTATTGCACTATCCTGTGCCAGATTTTTATAATAGTCTCCAATATAATTGAGACTACCCAAAAATCGCTGAAGCTGAGTCTTTTCCTTAAGTTCATCAGGAAATTTAGAAGCAAATTCTATGCTTCGATCAATGGGGAGAATTTTTCCTTCTCCTATATTATGCCCTAAAAATCTAACCTTAGTTTGGAAGATTTTCATTTTTGGGGCAGAGACAACTAATCCATTAGTTTTAATAACATCTTTAAAATTTTTTAAATGTTTAAAGTGTTGATCAATTGAATTAGAGAAGATAAGAATATCATCAATATAAACAATTGAAAATTCTGAAAAAGGGTTAAAAATATCATTCATGATATTTTGAAATTCAGAAGGGGCATTTTTAAGCCCAAAAGGTAGGACTTTCCATTGGAAATGACCAAAAGGAACAACAAAGGCAGTTTTATAACGGTCTTTGGGTTCTATTTGGATTTGCCAATATCCAGATTTGAGATCAAATTTGGAAAAGATAGTGGCGGAATGCAACCTATCCAATAAATCTTTTTTATTGGGAATGGGATATCTGATCCATTTTAATACATTGTTAAGGGGCTTATAATTAATGACAAGCCTAGGAACTCCACGTTCTTTTTCAGCTGCTTTATTAACATAAAAAGCAGTACAACTCCAAGGGGAATAACTCTTGGAAATGAGCTTTTTATCTAATAAACTCTGGATCTCTTTTTTACAAAGGTCAAGAAGCTCCAGCTTCATTTGACAAGGTCTGGCCTTAGTAGGAATATCTTTTTCCTGAAAATCCTTATCATAAGGAAGGGAAACAATATGCTTCTTTCTATCCCAAAATGCATTTGGGATATCACTACAAATTTCTGCCGTTAACTGATTTTTAACAACAGTAATTTTTTGAGTGATGGTAGGGGACATTAAATTCTTATTAATGTTGAGGAAGAGAACTTCCTTCTGAAGGAAATTAATTTGATTTTCTTTAGAAACAATATTTTGAAAACATCCCTCAAATAAACTTTCATAAAAATAACACCCAATGAAAAATCCAAGGATCACATTTATGTAAACATTCATACCTAGGAGTTCCTCAGAAGTTAAAGATGAAACAAGACATGATGATGAGAACATGATATCTTGGCCGCTAGACTTCAATCAGACACGTCATTGTCTTGAAAGGTCAACACACTCAAGTCCTAACATATGACTCAAAATATTTTGTCTAGAGTTAAGTCAATAAATACAAATTCACTCTATAAAAAATTAGCCCTTTAAATCTCTCCATTTGGATATTCGAGGACAAAATAAAAGACAAAACCTACGGGTTGTTAACCACATCTAAAAGACTCAATCCCAAACTCCGGAAGGAAAAAGTATACCTTAACCTACACATAAATTAAGTATCTTTGTTCTTGTGTAACTTCATCGAATTGTTACAAATCTTCACACTTGAACACATTTTCAAATGCAACTAAAATATATAACAATATAAATTGCGTAAGAATAAACCAATCCTATTTGTCAAATAATCTTTTTCTAGGTTAGGACGTCTCCCCCTACGGCAAAAATCTCCATCGGACTATGAGATTGAGATAACATATCTCCCCTTTTTTGTTAAGAAATAGACAAAGAATAAGGTTCATAATAAAATCATTTATCCCCAACAGAAGAAATTCTCCTTGAAAATGAAACATGGGTAAGTATATAGGAAAAACAAGTATATCATGCGATGGTGTAAAGTGTAACGATCAAGGACACACAACTCGGCAACACAAGCATACATAATCAAAACAATGATCAATTGATACTAGTTTTGATGAAATAAATGTTACTAACTTGGATACACAGGAAAACATAGGATACTAATTGAAACAAAGCAACAAAAGATATTAAGAAGATCACATAACATACCAATTAAATCAACTTGAAAGTAAGATGAACATATGACATACATGGATTAGATGAAAATGCAAAGACTCAAAACAAACGATACCATATATATAAATATGCAAAAAGGTACCAATGACACACACTCACACACACACACACACACACACACACACACATATATATATATATATATATATATATATATATATATCTATATAATAAAGTAGAAAACTTATGTATGTCATAAGATCAAAATATGATGTCACAAAATGAATTTTGTTTATACTTCCTATTTTGCCCTTGCAAAATATAGATTCCTCCTCTTTTACCATGTGTCACTTTTAAGGAAATTTTTTAGATTCCTCCTCTTTTGAAAGCCCGCTCACGTTTTTTCAAATTTCAAATTTTAATACTTTTTTTATGTTGAAAGTACACCTATTTTCGTAGGGACTGTGTATTGAACTTTTACCCCCAACCTTTTCAATTCCCCTTTTTTAACTTTTGGTTTCCTCAATAGATCTTCCTCTTCTCTCCCAGATCGATAGTCTCTCTCTCTCTCCTCTCCTCTCCTCTCCTCATGATTCTAAGAGCAACCCTTATGGGTAGTCTAAATTTAGACACTGCTAGTGCAAATATAAGAGGTAAAAATTGTAAAAAATGCTACGGGTAAAACCTGAATATACCCTACGAACGCATGAAACGATGACGTTTAAAAAAAAAGGCATCCGCGGAACATCTTGTTCCGCCTAAGGGGCTTGGATATTTATTGTTAAGCGGAACATCTTGTTCCGTTTTGCATCTTTAGCATTTTGCAATTTCACCCACAATGTCTCAAAAAATGTTAGTTGTAGTTATAATTTTTGGCAACTCATTTTTGTGCCTAGTTAATTGTTTTATGCCACTGTTATGACTAATTTTTTTGCATAGTTAATTTATCCACAATATTATCTTAAAATCTATGTCATCCCCAAAAAACAGTAGTTAAATTTGTAAATTTGTTATTCCATTTTGTGAGTTTTTGAGTAAATTTCAGTTAACAAATAATTATAAAACTAACAATTTTATAGTTTACCCTACTAAAATAGTATTTTTTTTTAATGTAATGTAGTTTAGCAAATTTATTAGATATAATTATTATCCATGAAATTTTAAAGCTAAATTATTTATCCCAATAGTGTATGTAACTTTTTAGTTGAATATTATCCATGCATTTTAGGAAAAAAAAACAACAGCCATACACTATTGCAAAGATTTGGGGTACAAAATGAAAATAGTTGATTTTAATGTATTGCCTAGGCGGAACATCTTGTTCCGCTGAAGGTTTTTCATTTATTTTTTATTTTTTATTTTTCCATTGTTGCGCGGAACATCATTTTCCGTTTAAGCTGGGTCCCACAAAAAACATACTAGTGCAATTCTAAATTTGTTATTTTTTAGCCTACGAGAGTCTAAATTTGCACTTTTACCCTGCGCACAGCAAACTTATAAACCCCAAATATACCGGTTTGCGGTACCCATAAGGGTTGCTCTAATCCTTTCATTTCCCCCTTTTTCTAATTCATTTTATTATTTGTAGGAAAAAACAACAATCGAAAGAATCACCCCACGTGAGCTTGAGAACATGAAATGAATCCATCCCTGGGAGATTTGATAAGGAGGGGAAGTCTGAGGCCATATGGAATTGGGGATGGGTCTTTGGTATGTAGTGGGTAACGATTTTTTATTTATTAATGTTGATATTTTGCACGCATGTTCAGTTTACCCATGAATTTTTTATATTTGGGAACTCTGTCTTTATTTTTTTATGTTTATTTTTCTACAAAGACTTGACATGATACTTCTATGGTAAATCGGTGCTTTATTCATATTTTATGGCAAGTTAGGGAGAAATTAAACTCAGTTCTCAAGGCCATCTTACTTTTTCTAAAGCCCATGGACCATCTCTGTAGTGTCACTTCTTTGGGTTTGTGTGTTGATGTTTTTATTTTGTATTTTGGAGTTTATGTTTGTTTTGCAGATCAAGGCATACTCTTAATTTTTTCTCTTTCCCTCTTCAAAATAGGGTGGGGCGGGTGTGTATAGAAAGGCCCTAAAGGGTATTTTGGATTCGAGGTATGGATGGAGGATGGGTTTTGAAAGCCGAAATGGTGTAGGTGAGGAATGGGAGCAGGCTGACTAGGGTTTAGGGAAAAGCCGCTGGTAAAGGGGAGTTTTTTGGGGATCTGGTAGTACGGACTGCCATCGGAGGAGTTGGGGAGGGTTAGCGACGGTGTTCGAGGCAAGTAGGGGTGGATTCGGGGCCCGTCCGGGGTCTGATGTAAGGCGGGGAGGGCAGACGATAATGGTGGAGCTGGGAATGGGGACCTTAATAGGTTCGATTTGGGCAGCCTCGGCTGATGTAACTCTCTCTCTCTCTCTCTCTCTCTCTCTCAAACTTACCAATCAAACCATCTATAACAGTAAAATCGCCGGTTTAACCCGATCTCGGTTCAGTTTCGCGTGACGTACGAATTTGTTGTTGTTTAACCCAGTTTAACCCGAGATCATTTTCTCTCTCTCTCAGATCTAATGACCTATGGTTTATTCCCTTAGTGTGTTTAGCTCTGTTTTTTTAGTTAAGTTATTGTTCGTACTTTTAGAGGATGAGCTCCTGAACGAAAAGATATAACATATTTTCAAGCAATAGTGTATATGAATCTTTATAATATTCTTTTTTCAACTAATATTGTTTGTTTTTTGCTTTTTAATTATTTTAAAAAAATCGGATAGTTGTTGGTGTTTATTTAATTATTTTTAAGAAAAAGGGGGTCAGCCCGAATCTAATTTAACATGGAACGATCCCAATCCTTTTCTCACACTTCCATAATTTTTCATTTACCCGGTCTATTATTGGAAATCTGATTTATTCTTTTTGGTTTCAGATTGTGGATTGTGAAGCAAGAGTCTTTAGATCCACTATTGCTGTTGATTGAACTGTTTTTCCTGTTCAAAGTGTAATCAAGTTAGCTCAGGAAGATTGTTTGTTATTTCAACGAAAGAATATTTATAATTACCACTGTCAAGATTGTTTAACATTCATTGAATCAGTTATAGTTTGACATTTAATTATTTTTCATCATTCACTTTTCTCTTTAATGAGTACTTGAGAGTATTAGATATGTGTAGCAGTGTTTCTAAATCTGTTGGCAATATGTCTAGAAAATGTTGCATAATCATCTCGACTTGAAATGGTATTTTTTTTAATAGATTATGTAATTTTAGGACTTAAAATAATATTGATTATGGATATAGGACAACAAACATTTTGTTTCCATTTTTAGTCCCTGTTTTTAAAATTAAAAGGACACGTGTCATGTTGTGATTGATTGCCGATTTATGAAAATGGGTCCGCGCCAGCGGCTTTATTAAAAAATAAGGACTAATATCATAAATAAAATTTTTGTTGTCATATTTCCAAAATACATATTACAATAGGTCTTAAATTTACAAAGCTCTTTTTTTTAACTAATTTCAAACATTATCCAAGTAAAAGCAGCAATATACAAAATGTTTTTTTTTATAAAATAAAAACAATTTTGTACAAAATAAACACGACACGATATGAAATACTATTGTATACCTATCTTGAATACAACTCAATGTTTTTTTACCAAAATAAACATGACGTAACACGATATGAGATTTTATTACCAATTACGAACACTATCGTTTTATAGGGATAGTCCTATAAATATAGGATATTACGACCATTTTTTTTAAAAATTATACTTTGTTTTGTCGGGGAAATGTTTTTTTGCTGTTCTGTAATTACGCACTTTGAAATTTTTTGTCGTTTCGCGATAACATAATTTGAAAGATTTTCGTCGTGCTTTTAGGCACGGGCATACGCTAGGGTATATATATATATATATATATATATATATATATATATATATATATATATATAGGCAGGCTCCTGTGCACACTAAGTTTGCACACTAAGTTTGCACATTACCTTTTAAAAGTGGTAAAAAAATATTTTTGAATTGATTTTTTTTGTCTGATATTTAAACATTTCAAGGAACCCATATAAAAAAAATCAGTTCAAAAAAACTTTTTTTGCTATTTTTAAAAAATCGGTCAAACTTTCGCAGTTTTTAAGCCCTTTAAAAACTGCGAAAGTTTGACCGATTTTTTAAAAATAGCAAAAAAAGTTTTTTTGAGCTAATTTTTTTTATGTGAGCCCGTTGAAATGTTAAAATATCACATAAAAAAATTGGTGTGCGCCAGCACTAAGTTTGCATACTTTTAAAAGGTAATGTGCAAAGTTAGTGTGCAAACTTAGTGTGCACAGGAGCCTGCACACTAAGTTTGCACATTACCTTTTAAAAGTGTGCAAACTTAGTGCTGGCGCACACCAATTTTTTTATGTGATATTTTAACATTTCAACGGGCTCACATAAAAAAAATTAGCTCAAAAAAACTATTTTTGCTATTTTTAAAAAATCGGTCAAACTTTCGCAGTTTTTAAAGGGCTTAAAAACTGCGAAAGTTTGACCGATTTTTTAAAAATAGCAAAAAATGTTTTTTTGAGCTGATTTTTTTTATATGAGTTCCTTGAAATGTTTAAATATCACACAAAAAAAATCAACTCAAAAATATTTTTTTTACTATATATAAAAGGTAATGTGCAAACTTAGTGTGCAAACTTAGTGTGCACAGGAGCCTGCCTCTCTCTCTATATATATATATATAGGCATAATCCCAACAAACAAGACATACAACATAATCATCTTTCCACACTAGAATAATATTAACGTGTGTAAATAAATATGGTAGACAGAGTGAAGGGGCGTGAACTAGAAACAAAAGAATTATGCCCAATCACTCAAAAATGTCCAAGGAGTTCTATTTGGAAGCATTGACTTTATCAAACAAAGGTTTAGCCTCATAGTGACAGATAAAGTGAACTCATAAATGAACAAACAAGCTCAATGCACATCAACCTATAGAATATTAATGATTCACAAATCAATAGCATCAAATACGAATTAACTAGAAATCATTTTGCAATCCATTTTTTTGTAAGTTATAAAACTCTCAAAATTATACATGTATCATTTTTTCACACTCATAATTTTAAAGAATCAATGAAAAACATAACCATGGTAATTTTATCAATTGGTTTGACTTTTAATTATTTTAGGCTCTTACCAATGGTGGCCTTTCAAGAGAAAGATTTCTTCCTTTGTAGCCCTTTCCCTTTCCCTTTCCCTTTCCCATGCACATTTATATTTTTATAGCAAACTCATGGGTAATGGTTCTTATATACACAAATTCATCAATTAAATATATATGTATTTGATAAGTTTGTTAGGAGAACACCTCACTTACCTCATGTAACATGTGAAGTTAAAATCCAAACGAGCTCGTGCATGTGTGTGTGGCGGCAATGGTTGATTGTGTTTGCATGTTTACTTACACTAGATTTTGTACTTCGTGTTATATGTGTTTGCTAGTTATATGTGCTTTGAGTATTTTGTATTTTTCTTTTCCTTTCGAGTCTTATTTTAAAAAAAATACAAATAAAAAAAAATTGTTTTTCCCTTGAGTTTTGTTTTCATGTGATGTCTTTAAAAAATAATAAAAGTCAAAAAGATTTTTGTTTATCCGTAGTTTGGTTTTACACATTTTGAGTGGAATATCAATGTGTTTGAATCAACTTCATCCCATGTTTTCACGTGTCTAAAATATTTGATTATGATTTCCAATTCTTAGCTTGTTCTTGTTCTTAATTATTCTTGAATGAAATAGTTCAAAAATTCCTTGCTTAATGGATTCACTTTGTATATGGATCTAACATGAGAAGTATCATGTGCAAGCATTCGTGAATTAATATTTCTAACATGAAAAGCCTCCAAATCTAATTTCCTAAACCAGGTAGGTGTGACACAACGCTCTTGAGTATTGGGAACCTCAATGACTCTAGAATTAGGATTTCTTGGACCATTTCTAAGATGAAAGAAAAAAATGACTAATGTGACCCTTCCAATCACAATGTGTTCACGTGTAGACACGAGGACTGTTACCATTGGGTTGACCATTTCTAATGTTCCTAGAAACAATTGACTCTCTAAAAAATATGGTCTTGTCTTTAGTAGCGAAAGCATTTGGATAATCGAAACTAATTTCATAGTTGTCATCTTTGATTCAGACGGTGCCAAACATCTTATCCAACTTTTTTTACCTCGACTCCAAATACAATTTAACATTACTCGAGTCTATCAATCTATATTCTAACTTCTCATTCCTAGACTCGAGAAAATGATGAGACCCATAAAAAAGGGAGTCCTTCTTCAAAAGACCCACAAAACCCGAAGGTTATCTTTCTCCCCCTCAACAAATGCGAGCTTCTCTCAAAGAGTCTTCTCACATACCCTAAGATCCTCAATCAATATGCTTTCATCATTACTTATGGCACGCTGTTTCAACCCAGCTTCCAACTTCAAGTTAGGCTTTTTCAATGTCATCGTTTCCGCGTAAAACTCATGAAAGGCAAATTTAAGTTCACCCCCTCCTACTCCTCTTCATCATCCTCTTGATCCCCATTCATTCCACCATCACTTACTTGGGAGTCACAAATAATGGCATCGAAATTGTCATGCTCATAATTATCTTCATTGTAATATGTTTCATCATGGCTCCCATAATTAGATATGAATCCGTTGTAGTTGCTCTCATGGGGGGAATTGGGTTGCTCTTTCAGATCACAATCACTAATGGTGGCATTATATGCAATCGATTTATTTCCCTCTTTCATTAACTTAGTGGGAAACTCGATTGCTCTATGTCCATAACCCACACACCTAAAATCATCTGTCTGACTCATTCCTCTTAAAATTATTTTTGTGATTTTTAGGGAATTTCATAGTCTTTTTAAACCTAGACTTCTCAAATTTATTTTCATCATTCTTAGAATTATTTTTATTAAACTAAAGAAATTTTGTGAACTTCTTAGCAAACATAGGCATATCGTCATAATTGAGGTCAGACTCATCATCTAAAATACGTTTTTCCTCCTTCTGGGACTTTGAAGCAATTCCCTTATCCTTCTTCAACTTTTTGGAGGAAAACATGCCGATCTCATAAGTTTGGAGATCACCTATAATATCTTCGAGTTTTTTAGAGTATAAAGTACCCAAGGAATTCAAAACTGTCACTTTTGAATTAAATCTTTCAGTTAAGGAACTTAATATTTTCTTGACTACATGGGTTTTGAGTATTCTCTCTCCCAAGTTAAAAGACAATTTCACAATATCTGGCAGTCTAGCATAGAACTGGTCAAAGGATTCATTCTCCTCCATACTAATGGGTTTCATATTGAGTGGTGAGGTTTTGGAGTTTAGAATCCTTGACATCACTAGTTACCACATTGGTGAGTTGGAGTATGTCCCAAGACTCTTTAGATGTTTCACATGCCATAATATAGCGAAACTCATTCGGTGTGACAGCACAAAACGAGGCACTCAAATCATGATAGTTATAATTACACAACTTACGATTGTCGTCACTCCAATTTTTACGAGTTTTGGAATTTTATAATCAGATACTAAGGATGTGGGTGGGGAGAAACCCTTAACAACCACCTGCCATACCCACCCATCTATGTACTTAAGTGTTTATTTTATACGCGCTTTCCATTACATGTAGTTTGATCCATGAAACAAAGGTGGTTTAGAAAACTATGACCCTCGATATAAAACTGCTAGAATTCATGCCTAAACATCGATCTAACATAATAACTTTGTGTTCCCACTTTGACACCACTTTAAAGTCCTATAACTATCTAATATAGATGGTCAAAAAAATAAATACCCCAAATTTTAATTTTCAATTCAAATTAATTAAACCAAACAAAATAATAATCAATTTTAAACAATTGTTGTTTTAAAAAAAATTAACCAATATTATCGTTATCATAAAACATGCATCTAAGTGATAGCAGGATAAATTAAATCAATCGACACAACACGCCAATGTACGAGAAAAACCCATAACAAAAAAAACTCGGACATCCAAATCATGGAAATTCACTATGTATCGAACTACAAAGAACACCTCCTTATACTTACAACATAAACTTGAGGCCCTATCAAGCCTTGACATCGTTAGATCCTCAACGTCTTCACGGTGACATGAAAGAATCCATCCACGTAACAACTATAATGTGGGAGTGCACAAATGTCTCAGTATCCACCAATAAGTCTCCACAACCATCTACGAAGTAGAAAACGGAATCCACTTCTTTTTCACTGTAACACCACACCATGGAGTGTAACTCCCCGGCTAAGATTTATGGGCTACCCGTAGTCAATCCGGTCCGACCCAAGCATTAGGTGTGAACTGCAATGCAACCACCTATATAATGTCTCTAGTATATTTTTATTATTATTACTATTAACATTTTACTTGTTTAGCATGTGATTCTAGTCTCAAAACAATCTACGTGAAGGACCCATAGGCAGAACCCCAAAGTCCAAGTATGCAGAGCTACCAACGTAAAATAAAGAGAATACTTACCTGTATAATGCTTTCAAAATATGAAACTACTCCTAACCTGTCGAAATAAAGAGAGGGTGTGAGTCAATGCTCAATGGGAAATATAAAAAATGAAGTATGAAATTGAACGATAAAAAGGATCCTCTAACATGTTACGCCTACGTGAATATGCAAGTAACTTGTATACATATACCCATATGTAATGCATGAAACAATTTTACTTCTAAAAACCTAATTTATTCAAATTAATTTACTTTAATCTTATAAAAGACTTCCTTTTTATCATCATTGAATTTCTCACTTTATTTAACGCATGGTTCAATACTTGAAACCACTACATTTAATTTAATCGGAATCATTTCTATAATGAAATAACCCTTTTTATTTTATCCAACACATATTAGTAGTTCGTTGAAACCCGCCCTTTCACACACGTGAACACCGTGTTAGAAAATACTCATTTAATCTTTGAAAACCTTTTCTAACACATTCTTGTGTTAATTATGGATTTAACCGCTTATGTTTCTTAATCACCCATTTACCCACTTACTTAACATTTTTTCTGACTTTATGGACATTAATCAATTACACATTTACTTATCCATTTTAACCTTTACCGGAACATTTATTAATTCATTCAAGTTAGGTTGTTTGTATTAACACATTTCACCACACAACCCATTTCTTGACACGTTCCTTATTCCTTTATCTATTCTTGGAATCTTTCAATTATCACATACTTCTACGAGCTCCACACTGTAGGCTATGCGCACCATATGCTCTGGCCAATTGTTTTGAGACTTTCAACCAAGGGCTTCGGGCCCTCCTTAATTATTTCGGTGCCATCCATGTTCCTTTTAATGTGTTTTAATATTTTATAAATGTCCACATCACTTCACTTTTTCTTTTTACCCGGCCGAAGCCAAAACCAGGGTTACACCCTAACTTTTGTTACATTTTGAAATTTTACCATTACATGTCCTTTACACCTTAATATTGATTTTATTCCAAAAGTCATATTCATTTAGGACCACTTTGTGTAACTTCTTTTTCAAGATTTTTATTTTATAAAAATGTTCCACTTTAAGTAAAATCACCATTTTACCCATTTATTTTCAAAATCACCTTTTACTCCACTTCTACAAGTGTTAATTTCTTTTAAAACACTATTAAGTTATCCACCCTAACTTCTTAAGTGTTTTAACATCTTAACACCCTTTTAACCTTGGAGTAATATTCTTCTTAATTGGAAACACCTTTACCTCGTTAATTCAATTTCAATTTCATAAGTGTTAACCTTTCGACCACAACAACTTTCCAATGTCTATCCATTAACATTTATTCACTATCTTTATTAACCATTTTTCCAAACTACACATTTCTTTACTTTCTTCATTCAAGAAATCCATTTACAGTTAAGACTACTTTTGTAAGAAAATATCATTCCTTTATTTTTCATGTAGTCTTATGACTTTATACTTGTCATACTTTTATCCCCTTTTCCCACACTTAAAAGACAAGAATTTATACTTTTCTTATTTTATGTTTAAGTCCAATAAAATCTTCTTTAAACTTGTTTAAATACTTATTTCCAAAATACAACAAGTTTAGATGCATGAGAAGATGGACTTTAAACTATAAAATCTTTTTAAATGGGGTTAAACTTATTTTTTCTTCTATAAATTCATCATACTTGCAAAAATACATTTTCAAGGCATAAAAGACATTTAATTTCTTCAAACTCAACAAAGGCCTATTTTCCATAAAATCTTCATTTTTGAAAGAAACCTTATTTTACCAATGTTTACCAAAAAATTCATTATTTTCCAAACATTTGATTTCATGAAATGTGTAACATCATTCTTTCTAGCAAATACCCCATTATCATAAAATGCTAACTTTTAATATTTCAAAACCTTAAAATAGTTATTCATTCTTTATTTTCAATAAAATCACATTTTACCAACATTTTTATATCATAAAAATGTTTATTATTTTCTACACATCAATTACATCATACAAGACTATAAATATGAAAAATAGAGTCTTATATTAAGATTAAGGTTTTCCCACCTATAAGGTCTCCAATGGTGGTAGAAATGCTGGTGTAGGAGGCGTAACCCCCACATCCATTAGTGGCCTCAAGGGGTTACCAATGCATCCTCCAAAAATGCTACATTTGTACTCCAAGCAAGCTTTTAAGCAAGACCCCATTAAAACCCACTTCAGACTCCATGGAAGTTATGTCTTCTCTTCTAAAATTCCCCCAACACTTCTCTAAATTTCATATCTCAACCTCAAAAATAGTGGAAATGGGTATTGTAAACTTAAACATGGTGACATACTACATAAAAATAGTGGCAGAATGGTGGTGGAAGACAAAAAAATGGTGGAAGACTTCTCCACTTTCTCTCTCTTTCTTCCATCTTCTCATAACTCAAAATGCCCAAAACACACCCTTATAAAGCCTCCAAAAATCGTAAATTCCCTTTTTTCCCAATCTGGGTTGATCTGGTCTTGGCAACACACCAAATCAAAGGCAAAAATTGTGACAGCTCACAAGGGCAATTTGAGTAAAAATTTTTGATCTACGTCGTTCGGACGATAAGTCCATGTCATTCGAACGAATTCTCCACCTCGTTTGATTCTTTCTTTGCGTGACCCTTTGTGTGACATGCCACTATAAAGCAGGGGCATGTCGTTTGAAGCCATGCTTCTCATAACATCCATCTTTCTTTTAACGATACATGAATGTCATTAACATGACCCTTGCAATCATTCGAACGACTTTTATTTCATGATTTTATTTATTCAATCTTTGACCCACGATTCTATCATAATCATCATTAACTCCACTTCATATTAATTCATATATAATTTAATTGAATTATTGGAACCTGGTATTACAAACTTTCCTCCTTGGTGAATTTCATCCCTGAAATTCTCAATCCATTAATCCTTCAGCTTACGGGGTTAACCAATTTCATTTATAAGTCCTAGAAATCCTCCAAGACAAATCATCAAACTCCTCAACACTAAGGTCACCAAATACTCAATGAGTGACATGCTCTAATGCTCACCATTTTGCTAACCATGAAATTACATAATCAACTCTGAGTCTCCACTCACCTTATGATAAAGTCCAAGCCATTTCTAGCACCACCTATGCTAGTACCTAAGGCGTGCCGATGCCTTTAAGGACAAATTCTCTTCTTGCTGTCGACACTCACTCAATGTGAATCATAATATAACCAACCATCTCATTCATCATAAAAATCAATTCCAGCTTAGGATCGTACATCTTGTGTTCCACCTGCTTTCAGGCTATTCTAACTAGACCACTCGCATGAGCATGCCGATAACCATCCTATGCTATTCTCTCATTCTAAGGAGGAATATTCTCATCAAGTCGTCACCGTGAACCCGTCTTACACCTTCTACTGCATCACTCTGATGAACCTAGTACTACCCTAGGTGTCTCATCCTTGAGTACTCTCTAGAGTCTCACTCTAATACACTCATCGTGTCAAAGTAACATCGTTTGCTAAGTTTCCCTTGATTTCTAAGACTATACTGCATCCTAAGGTCACCATCCGTCTCTTTGCAACCGGAGCCGCTACCTGTCATGCTGGCTAGTCGA
This sequence comes from Sambucus nigra, assembly GCA_949130495.1. NCBI lineage: Eukaryota > Viridiplantae > Streptophyta > Magnoliopsida > Dipsacales > Adoxaceae > Sambucus > Sambucus nigra. The sequence continues at coordinate 468,827,719 of OX422208.1, read as the reverse complement.
AAGTCCACTAATTCTAAGAAAGATCAATACTACGAGTGATTGGGCATAAATATTGTACATTTATCTCCCTAATTTCAGTACTTTTGTGAACCCGAGTGATGTAACATATATGGATTTGATTCACATTTATGCTACTAACCTTCGTGGCGAGTATTTCATGTTTTGTGCTTCTCTTATTGGTTTTACAGGTTAATTATGCAAGCAGTGAAAAAGAGGAAGCAAGACAATGCTAGAAAAGCTATTAAGGCAAGTTCAAGGGCAATTCGGTAATTTCTCAGCCCAATCTGGAAGGAGAAGTCAACTGGAAAGTTTAAGATCTCGGAACAACGAGAGCACTGGAAGAAACGACACCCAAATCCGAGCTACGGTTGATGATTTATGCCCAGTTGAAGTTGAAGAAAAATCCAAGGAAGAAAGGAAAGAAAGCTAAAAAAATTCTAAGTGTTGAAGAAGCACCCCAAACCAGCAAGCATTCGCGAACCCCAGGCCGAACCGGTTTGGGGGGGCGAATCGGTTCGCAGGTACACCCTAACCAGTTCGGGGTACCTGATGCGCGAATTTTGTCTTTTATGCTGATTGGTTCCCAAGACTCCTATTAGGTTTTTAACACTCCAAAATTGTAGGGAACGGGGGCAGCAGCTTAGGAACAACCATTAGGGATAGTTATAGAGAGTTTTTGATAGAGAAAAATAGGGAGGAACATCTAGGAACATCAAGGGAATAAATTGCTTCAAGATTCAATTGTTACGGGTTTGTTTTTCAAGTTTTAATTCAAGATTCAAGATTTTTGTCGTTGTTCTTGCATGCTTAGTTTTCGTAGTTGATTCAACTTGTTTTCTCATTCATAATACGTATTTACATGCTTCTATCTAGTTTCATCATGAATTCTTCCACATGCAACGTTACTATTTCATGCATTAGTCCATTTAACATGTCCGACTAGGTTTTAAAGGTTGGGATGCATGAACCGAACCTGATGTGTTAGTGTATGTGTACAACGTGAATCTGATGAATTTGACGATTGATTTTGATCGTATCGCATAATTACATAATAATTGTGGATTTTTATATCTCGTTTGCCTCTGGGTACTCGTGATGATTTAGAGTACAATTTGAATGCAATTACCGCGATACCGATTTACTCATCCTCAGATTAGGTATGACGCGGTCTTGAACCTCGTATACATAATGCTTGGGAGTCCTAAATTCCGGGTTGGATTAATCGGAGAAATTTATGATTGACGTTGTCACTGCACTACACTAGGGTTGGGGGATTGTATTCCCATCCTGTTTTCTCATCATTTAAGTTTATCAGTTTCAGTTTAATTCTTCATTCCTCATTTAGATAATTTAGTTAGTTGCATATTTCATCATAACTTCATAATTGCATTTAGTTTAATCAATCCCAAGAACCAAAACCAAATCTTTTCCTTCCTTTTTAGAGTCATCGTTAGGATTCCTCCGTCTTATCCCGTCATCACAACTCCGTTGTCCTTTTTCCTTGAGGATCGATACCCGACTTGTCGGATTATTACTTGAGTGACAGGCTTGCACTTGAGCCTAGAGAGTACACACTTTAGAGACACATTCTGAGTCGTGTCAAGTTTTTGGATCAACCATGTGGTCGAAATAGTAGCCACCCATACACATAACTTTATGCAATATCAAGAACACCTCAGATGGGGGCACCTAATTACCTAGTTGCTTTGACTATACCTGGTCCATCATGCTCTCCCAAACCTAACAGTGTCGTGCATGACATGGCACCAATCTGAGTCATCACATTAATGAGAGTACCAGTCCCCCTATGACCGAAACTGAAAGGGACACACGAGAGTCAAAAGGAACAGGCAACCGTCTTAAGAAATTTTGCCCATAAGCTTTCGACTCTGGATTATGAAAGCGAACCTATTCCGTATACTTTAAGTCATACCACTCATTCCTAAGGTTCTCACCAAGCATGACTCCAAGTCATATACCCCGGCTTGGGTCACCATCCATGGTGAATCGAACCACAACCATTCATTCTCGTAACATAAAGGAAATTCATAAGTCGATGGTCCTTTAGGAAGTCAACGCTCGACTTCCCTCCTTGGGTGCAAGGCCCTACCTTTCACATCCTTTGAGTACATGAACCATTCCGATTTGCGGATACCTCACGCCCTTGTCTATATCGACTTTGTCTAATTACTAGTGACGACGTCACCAACCTATTACACTTAGGCTATAGTCTACCTTATCCTATCATGATCGAAATCCAAAATTTCTATAATCGTTAACAGGTTCAAGTAAGGCACTCATCTTATTGTGTCCCTCACCCATATGAGATTGTCACCAAACTTACTTTCGGGTTCCACCCACACAAAATTTAAGTGGTGACCATGCCCGCCGCCCTTTTCATTCTAAGGGAAATAAATATTACACTGGGCTACACCCTCTAATCTGTATCGGCTTGGCAAGACGTGTCAAGAACTAGTCTTTACACTATTAAGGCTACCCTAGCATATATCGTTGACAAATGCCGACCTACCTATCGTGCTTCGATGTTACCCCACACTGGTTACCATTTTCAAGTCACCATATGGCGTCATCAATTCTAAGTCTCTAATACACCTCTTAGTACATCCTGAAATTGAGTATTACCACCCAATGCTAATCATTCCATGATATATCATTCCTATAATGACACAATCTACCATCCTACCTCAAGGAAGACATATCTAGAATGTACACTACACAACCAGCAATCTGGGATCATCACCTGACCCTCAGCACAATCGTTACTAGAATGCTACTGCCTCTTTTTATCCATTTTAATTAGTCTCCTAAGAACACCCAAACACATCTCATGTAAAAGTCCCAAAACCCAACAAGATTTCTTCATCCATACCTTTATCATTATAGGTGGGCTCTACAAACCTTTCAATGCCTACATTGCAATTACTCGGTGCTCGCAAAGACCCTAGTCAACGAGCCTTTATCTATAGTTCACCTTAACCATCAAATACCTCAAAGGCATAATGGCATTTGATCTTTATCCTCAATGATGCCACACCCAATTTGTCTTATGGGCAGCTAAAATGCCTATGAACTACTCTCACACTGGGATTACCTCGCACCTAGCCATTACCTTGACGGCTAACAAAAGTATCAACACTTAGATACTAATCTTATCTTTCTCCCAAATGGATGTGACCATAAGTTACTTACAAACCACAACTAATGCTACTAAGGGTTTCGGCAGGATATAGGACGTTGCCTACAACCTATAAACCTCAAGGTCTAACTCACACAATCCTTAATGAATGTTCTACTGCGAAAACTAAATTGCCTCACTATGTAAATATTACATCATGTGATAATCTACCTATTATAATGACTATATAGATATTGTTAGGATATAGGACGTCAGGTATTGCCTACAAATACCAAGGCCTATACCGCAGATGCCACGTGGGATCCTATTCCTCAATACCACATTATGACCAAAATATACTAATCCCAAGTCCTCGACCAAGGGACCCAATACGTTCTTACCATAGGATCAATACTTATTAATTCCACTCGATCATCTAATCTCCACATATGAAATATACAACCTTAATAGCTAAGTCTCAAAGAACACTACTCACTTTTTCCACTACCAAGGCTACTCTCACTATAAAAGTTGTCACACAATACATCTCACACAAAGGATCACCATGTTTCCACTAGTGGCCTACATAACTTCATATGTTCATCGAACTACCATAAAATGCGATATTAACACAAGAATCTAATTTTTTCAATCACTTTACTAGCATTAACTACTAGTTAGTGCCACACCTAAGGGCTATATAATTTCTAATCACCAATCATTAGTTCCTAGTCATGACACCCTAATCATTAACCTCTACCATTGACTATATGTGACTCGTGACACTTGCCCAATGGGCAACATCTCACTCTGTGAATTCTATGCCATCAACTATTAAACACAATCACCTCATACTAATAACCCCGGTGTCAACACTATTGGTTTGAACGGACACCCGTAAATTATTAGAAATTCTAATCAAAAGCGTAAAAGAAATTAATAACTATCAACTTAGTCGCATGCCACTTAGCACTAACTTACTTTTCGTGCTAACCTCTTTGAATTTACCATCGAGGACAAAACAAAACTATCATGATCGACCCAAACCACATCGACGTCGAAATATCAAATACCGACCTCACCATGTCACTCCCGAAAGGAACCTTGAACCTAGAGCTTTGATACCATTTGTAACACCCAAGCCCAGATTTATGGGTCACACATAGTCAATCGGGTTCGACCCTAGCGTTAGGTGTGAAGTGCAATAAAAAAACATATATAATGTTTCCATTCTAGTTTTATTTTAATTAACATTTGACTTGTTTAGCATGCGATTCCAGTTTTAAAATAAACTACGTGGGGGACCCTTTGGGAGCACCCCGAAGTCCAAGCATACAGAGCTACTAATGTAAAATAAAGAGAATACTTACCTATAAAATGCTCTCAAAATACTTACCTGTATAACGCTCTTAAAATACTTGTCGTTCGAAATCACTCTCAACCTGCCCTAACAAAGTGAGGGTGTGAGCTAATGCTCAGGGGAAATATACAAATGCAATATAAAATCGAATGACAAAAATGAGACTCTAACACGTTATGTCTACGTGAATATGAAACTACCTTGTATACATATATATAGTTTCATATACCGTTACGTAATGCATGAAATAGTTTTACTTCCAAATGCAGTATAGAATCGACCGATATAAAGGTGACTCTAACACATTATGTCTATGCGCGCCCGGGGAGAGCAGGGCGGAGCGCCACAATCGATGAAACTATACTAAATTCACAATATAACAAGGTATAGAGCATCTAAAATAACTCCCTCAATAAAAATAAGATAATCCACTAATCTCAATCTCTTCAAATAAAATACAACCTAATCTCTCGAAATAAAATAACTATCTATCTCGAAATAAAAATGCTATATACATAAAAAAATACAAATTTTCCAAATTGTATTCTCGAATATTCTTCCCAAAATAATCCATGCTAAAAATCAATCTCCAAATCAAATCAAAAGCCCCCAAATCCGCGCTAACCTACCACTAAGAGAAAATATGGGGAAGTACACAATACGACAGAAAATATGCTCAACAAAATATTAGCGGTGAATAAAGCGTAACAAAACGAGTACGAATATTCAAATCAAATGCGAATCTCATAAGCATTTTTATCAATATAATTTCTCAACAACACATTAATTAGAGCCACCAGGCCTCACCATACCATGCCATACTTTATCAAGTAACCGGAATAGGAATCTTGGCGGGTGACCAACATCAGTGCCATATTAAAATCTCATGACAACATGACCAACACAATAATAGTACCACATGAATCAAAATCAAATTCCAACAAATATTTTCCAATTTTCCTAAAGAATTTAGCAATTCAAATATGAGTCAATAATCACAAGAAAACAAAGGGAATAACACTCGCGAGATTAAGGAGCATATTGTGTAAAACCCCATACTTCAAAATCATAACATGAATCAACACATAAAAATCAACCTCTAAATATGATCGCACCATCACGTTCCTCTCACAAAAATAATCAAAACTCATTCTAGCCCCAATACGAGAAGACACCAAATAAGCCTTCTAATCTAATGTTGAAATCTTGAATAAGTTTAGGGCTATGGTTTGTAGATGAAAGGGAGTAATTTTGGATATGTCTTCTGGTTGAAAAATTTGAGACAAAGTGATTTGAAAAGCCAAGCCACGAATTAGTTGTGATATATAAAGGATTAAGAGTTTGATTAAGAAAATAGTTCTAATCAGATTCAAACACTAAAAAATTTATTCCGGACGATCGGACCGTTGGAATTGGATGAAATGTTTGAGAAAATTAGCTAAGATGAGAGGAAGCTGCATAAAAAATTTCAGCTCGATCGGACCGTCTAATATTTTTAAATATTTTTTTTGTACAGAGTTTTATATTTTAAGGAGTCTTAGAGAGTTTTGTGTTTTAAGGACTTTTCCATATAATAAAAATTCAATTAAAACTCCATTTTAATTCCGATTCCAATTTTGTTTGAAAATTTATTTTTCAACTATAAAAATCAACATTTTAAATTATAAAATTTATAAAATCCAAAATTTATTTTTCTCCTATTTCTAAAATTAATTTAAAAATTCCCATTTAAAAAATCCGAGTTGTTACATACTTCTCCATTAACAAGGAATTTCGCCCTCGAAATTCAACGAAGCCTAACAGTAAAAAATCAGGCCACACCAACAATCTCCAAAACAAAAATCTCATCTCCCAAAAATAAATTCTTCATATCTAATGTAGATGCCTAACATGAAACGATCATTTAAAATATCTATCTCCAAATACGCCCCACAAAAGCCCAACATACCCAAAGCCCAAGACCTAAGGGTTGTCATATACCTAAGTGACTAAGCATAAATTCTTATGAATTTATCCTCCTAAATTGATAGTTTTACCACCTCGAACGATGTAATTGATTTGTTTTTATCCCGTATTATTGCCAATGACTTCTTCTAACAAGTACCCCGAGTTTCGTGTATTTATTACTATTTTTGCAGATTTTTAGTGCAAAGAAAAGAGAGAAAGAAATCGGAAAAAAGGAAGAGAACAAAGGAAGACAAGTCAAAGGGCAAAAACATAACTCTACAACCAGAGTTCGGATTTGAAGATTAAATTAAAGTGAAGATAAACAAATCCCAAGAGTGTAGGAAGAAACGACAGTCAAATCGGAGCGCTGGATCAAAAGATCTGGCAAGTCAAAGTTGAAGAAAGAAAGTCAAAGTAAAAATTAATACTGGAAGCTGAAGAGTTTCAACTTTTGAAATTTCTTCTATAATTCCTTTTTATTAGTTGTAAAATGTGGAGAGGCATAGGAAAAGTCATATTTGGGTATTATAAAAAGCCAAGCCCTAGAGTAATGAAGGGAAGAAGAGAGAGAGAGTTCCTTTTGGCATATAATTTTATATTTTCTTAGGATTTAGAAACCCTAGTTTGTAAGTTGTACAAGATCTATTCAAGATTCAAGTTTCAAGTTCAGATTTCCTTCTTCTATTCAAGTCTTGCTAATTTCTACTTTCCATTTCTTCCATATTATAAATTTAAATTGCTCTTGTAGTTTAATTTTTGTTTCTCAATTCAAGTTTCTTTTCAATGCATAATAGACCTATGATTTCTTGCACATTTAGAATTTTATTTTCATTTAGTAAAATCATGTCTAGCTAAGTTTTTTTAGGGTTGGGATGTATGAACTCATCCCAATGTAAATTACATATGGTAATGTGATTAGCAATTTGGACAATGAAGTAGGCCCTCATTTGTTTAACCCAAAATTATTAGCCATAATAAAGTTATGAAAAAATTATCCCTTTGTAACCCACTTTGAGCCTAATAAAATATTTTCCTTTCGTTTGATAACCCGAAAAACCCAAATGGCCCGGAATTGTGAAAAATTGGAAATTCATCAAGTAAGTCCAAAGTGCGCAATAAAAAAAGGGAAAGAAAAGAAAAATAGCAAGAAAAAAGAAAAAAATAGAAAAATGAGCAAATGCCCGAAAAAGCACTAATGGACGTCATAAGGACATTTTCCAATTTCGAACATTTCGTCCATTCCCAATTTTACCCTTTACACTTTTTAACTCAAAAAGTCCTAACCGTATCCGAATGGCGAAATTAATTACTGCATGGAGAGCTAAGACACGAAAAGATAATAAAAGAGATTAAAATGGCGTGATTAAGAGACGATGTTTCTCGATTCCTAATAACTGTATTCCAATGATGAGATCTTTTCACCATATATTTCCTTCTTTTCAGTTTTGTATGCGTGAAATTGTGTACATTATATTTACCTTTTTATATCATTCATACTAAGAGAAAACAACCAAAATTTGAGTGATTCGTTAATGAGTGCATTCGTAAGAATTTGAATTAAAACGAACTTTCAGAAAGTAACGTAATGCTCAATCGGTGAAAATTTGAGATTTAATATCTGGCTTTGCACACACATACACACACACACACACACACTGATTTGAGACATTTGAATATGAATTTATGGTGATTATTTTTTAAAAAGTTCAAATTGTATAATTTTTAAGCATTCTGATATTTATTTGAGTCAATAAAAGTTTTTTGGGTGTATTTAGTGCAAACCCTCACGAGACAAAACTCATCCTACTAGGGTAACCTAGGGGTTTAAAGGCTTATTGCATATGCTCAATGCAATCACTTGCATGCGAAAGTGCAATTTTATTTTAATAAAAGGAATTTCAAAAGTCAACTCATTTCTCTTACATTGCTCAGGTCGCGCAAAGTTCTAAGTTAGGGGGATTTGACTAAGTATAAATTCTTCTGAATTTATCCTCCTAAGTTGGTAGTTTTAGTACCTCGAACAATGTAATTGATTTTTTTTATCCCATATCATTGCTAATGACTTTTTCTGACAAGTACCCCAAGTTTCGTGTATTTCTTACTGTTTTTACAGATATTTAGTGCAAAGAAAAGAGAGAAAGAAGGGAAAAAGCGTAAATCTACATCCATAGGTCAGATTTGAAGCCTAATTGAAAATGAAGATAATCAAATCACAAGAGTGTAGGAAGAAATGACAGTCAAATCGGAGCTCTGGATCAAAAGATATGGCAAGTCAAAGTTGGTGAAAGAAAGTCAAAGTTGAAATTAATTCTGGAAGCTGAAGAGTTTCAACTCTTGAAATTTCTTGTATAATTCCTTTTTATTAGTTGTAAAATGTGGAGAGGCATGGGAAAAGTCATATTTGGGTATTATAAAAATCCAAGCCCTAGAGTAATGAAGGGAGGAAGAGAGAGAGTTCCTTTTGGCATATACTTTCATGTTTTCTTAGGATTTAGAAACCCTAGTTTGTAAGTTGAACAAGAGCTATTCAAGATTCAAGTTCATATTTCCTTCTTCTATTCAAGTATTGCTAATTTCTACTTTCCATTTCTTCCATTTTGTAAGTTTAAATTGCTCTTGTAGTTTAATTTTTTGTTTCTCAATTCAAGTTTCTTTTCAATGCATAATAGACCTATGATTTCTTACACATTTAGAATTTTGTTTTCATTTAATAAAATCATGTCTAGCTAAGTTTTTTTAGGGTTGGGATGCATGAACCCATCCCAATATAAATTACATATGTAGAAAATATAATTTAAATTAAAATTTTGAAAGAGTCGTGCAAGATAATTCTACAATCATTATAGGCCTTCTAATCTCTCTTGCCTTAGGTACTTGGGATGTTTAAGAATATAATGTGTAAATTTTTTTAGCACCGCTTTATATTTCCCTTTGATTTCATATGATGCGGGATTGTACCTCATATATGTAATGCTTAGGATCTATAAAGACTGGATTCATTCAAACTTATAATTTATAATTTCAGTATTCTGCTAAGTAATTACTAAGGATTGGGGGATTGTATTCCCAGCCTGTTTTCCCTTCATTCTTATTAAGTCATTCTTAGTTAGTTAATTTTTCTCACATAGTTAATGAAGTAGTTTAATTTAGTGTGCATTTTGTTAATTAGTTATTTTCCATCTCAATCATCTTTTTATTTCTTTTTAGACTCAAGTTAGGGTTAACAGTCTTACCTTTGTCGTCATGTTCACTCGTCCTAGTTCCCTGAGGATTCGATACCCAGACTAGCCACTATACTCCGCAAGAGTGTAGTTAAAGTTTAGGTTTTTATATTGCGATTGGAAGCCTATAACAACGACTAGCGTATTTACACGAATGCTCGATTTTCCACTCGATCACTAAGCTCTGATACCATTCTATAACACCCCGCCCGTGCCAGGGAAGAGCGGGGCAGAGCGCCACAATCGATGAAACAATACTAAATCCACAATATAACAAGGTATAAAGCATCTAAAATAATTCCCGCACTAAAAATAAGAGAACCCACTAATCTCAATCTCTTCAAATGAAATACAACCAAATCTCTCGAAATAAAACAACTATCTATCTCGAAATAAACGCTCTATACATAAAAAAATACCAATCTTCCAAATTGTATTCTCGAATATTCTTCCCAAAATAATCCACGCTGAAAATAAATCTTCAAATCAAATCAAAAGTGCCCAAATCCGCGTTAACCTTCCACTAAGAGAAAATATGGGGAGTACACAATACGACAGGAAAGATGTTGAAAAATGCTAGTGGCCCGATATGTGTGTTTCAAACAAAACCAATTTTTCTCCGAAAAAGATCCAACTTTTAATTATGCACCAAACCAAGTTGTGAAAAACTCAATTCTTACTTTAAACCAGTTTTATCTTGATGAATCCTAAACACGCATCTAGTGATTAAAGAAAGTAAAGTAAAATAAAGAATACTCACAACGCCGGATGTACGAGGAAAAAACCCAAAACGGGAAAACAACCTCGGACGACCCAAGCTAGACAATCACTATGAATATGGTTTTACAAATATAGATTAGCCTTACACTAAGACTCGATCCCCACGGGTCTTGATGCCCCTTCTGATCTTAAACCATTCTTCAATAGTGCCCACGCAGAAATTCCGTCTTCCACGATACCTGTCCACAACACACGCGTCCACGTATGTCTCGGTGTTCATCGAATGGCTTTGATTCGTCTACGATGTCGAACAAGAAGTCCTTCTCTTTTGTTCACCGCAAAACCCTTTGATGTTCAATGTGTAGAACAAACAACTTTGGTGAAGTAAGATCACTTTAAACATATAAGAATGATAACTCGGATCTTTGCAAACTCTAAGGATGTGTTTATGCTTTGAAAACCTTAGAAAACATGTGCAAACAAGTTTCTAGTCGAATACTGTTTTCTAGAATGCACACCTACGAAATTATGATGAAAACACTGTTTAAATAGGATTTAAATGCCGCCCCAAAAAACGTGTCATTCGAACGACTTGAGGAACTCGTTCGAGCGACATCCTATCTCGTTTTAACGACAGCGCGAAAGTTTGACTTTTTTATTTAAAACGTCTCTTCCAATGAGAGATCCAAAAATGTCAAACTCTGTTACAAGCTTATCATCATAAAACGTAGTGTAAACCTTTAAAACACTTTTAAAACATTTAAAAACATTTTTCTTTATAAAAATTACATCCTTATATATTATAAAATAATTCCGAGCACAATTAATTATATGCATTCATACCCGAGTGATCTCAGAACGAAATTCATTTTGAAGACTATTAAACTTGCACCAATTACACTTCGGCATGGTTTAATTCTTTGAAGCTTTGCCGCATTGTCTCAATTTCTTCAATACGTCATAGACCGAGTGGGATCGTGACAAAATAAAATTCTCCCTATGACATATTAATAACACAGTTTTGTTCACGGAATTAAGTCAAAACAATACAGGGACTCAATTGGAAATTTATGTCCTTACAAATCTCCCCTTTTGACTATTCTGGGACAAAACTAAACCAGTGAAATGCCTAACCGGCCCGTCAAGCTGTATGACGCCTAAATCCCATCCCATAAACCCAAAATCAAAAATACAGGACATGGAATAGAATATGTAGCACCGACAAGCATGAACAGTCTGAATGTGATGTAGACTTGAAATCTCGAATCGCTGAAAGCATACCTACACACGTGAAACAGACAAACAGATACGCAGTGAAGTATGGAGGAACAAATGTTACCAATTTATATTTCTAATAAGAACATATCATTTGAAACTTGTGAGCAATTATTTGATACCAATTTGAAACATATATAATCTAACAATATGTAAATCTAGATATCAATAGAAGCGCACAAATCTCCCCCTACATCACATACATCTCTCCCCCTTTTTGTCTCGAATAGACAATCCGGTGAAAAGATAAACCAATTTAAAATATCTAGCATGAGAATATGATACCAAATTGAATCAAGTTGACACCAAATTTAAAAAAAAAAAAAATTGCTAGATAAACATGAAACAACCAGCTAAATAAGATCATGTAATGACACATTAGTAGCTAGTAAACCAAGGAATCACACAAATAATATTGCAAATTAATCAGGTGTGATAAACGGACTCATATGCAAAATACCGATTTGGAACATAAAGGAACCTGCATATAAACAAATCAGTCCAAAAATTCCTTCAGCAGTACCAAAAAAAATGACAATTTGAACTAGAGGACTGCAAACCATTCATAAGCCATTTTTGATTCTGTCGTTCGAACGAGTCAGGGACATCGCTCAAACGAGATGAGGATGTCGCTCGAACGAAGTACAGAAGTTGTTCGCGCGAGATGAGTTGTCGTTTGAACGACTTCGCGCGATCTGTCAAAATTTCCCAATTTCCCAGAAGTATTATAAAGTATTGCCCAGTGAAAAAAATTCCTCAAAAAAATTCCAGGAAGACCCTGACAGATGCAAAACAATAAGCTTTTCGCACAAGATGCAAAAACTCATAAAAACTAAAAATACTAGTTACATGCAAACATAGTACCGATGTTCTCAAACATGGATATGGAATGAATGGGCGTGAAACTACAACAAATGAGTCACAATTCCAACACATCGAAACGATCAAGAATCTCTAATTGATATCTATAAATCATCAAACTTTATCATAGACACATTACAATTAAAGAGTGAGCTTAATGAACTAAACATACTACATGCACAAAAATCCAAAATTTTGACGATTCTACAAACAATAGCTTCAAATTGCAATGTTTCAACATTAGGATTAGATGTGCAAACCCATTTAAATTATCTCCAACCAAACTCCCTCATATATATACTATTTCAAGTTCTTTTGAGGTTTCTAGCATTCTTAACTTAGAGAAAATCTTATTGGCCCATTTCTTAACATATTGCTCTTTCTTTTAGGCTCTTTTAAACGGTGGCTTTCACGACGAGTTAATTTTGAACTCTCGCAGTCCTTTCCCATAAATCACTCATCATTCTTTCAATTCAAATCCTCACGGTAAACGGTTATTACATGCACACTTCTCCTTAAGCCTACTTACGCATAGATGACAAGATTGAGATAAGAACGCCTCACCAAATTCAAATATGCAAGAGAAGTAAAACATCCATATAAACTCGTGCATGTGTGCGATGTTGGCATATATACAAAGTCGAATCAAAATGCATATCAACTTTGAAACAACTCCATATAAACAATGGTTAAGATCATTCTAAGCATCGATATTAATGACCAAATGTCCTAGCCACATGGAAAATGAGATGATGGGGGGTTCAAGCACACCAATATGCCATATCAAACATATAAACTCAAAAATAAAAAAAATAAAAAAACTGAAAATCTTTTTGGCTTTTCAAACATATTTTAACTCAAAGAAAAGCAAAATCTTTTTGGATTTTCAAAAGTTTTCTCAAAAACAAAATCTTTTTGTATTTTTCAAATATGACTCAAATAAATGAAAACTATAATACAAAATGATACACATGTCATAATACTAGCAATGAATATATCATGAAGCAAACTAGCATATGACAAACATGGCAACACTACCATCCTTTAGATTTAGCATGGGAAGAATCAAGTGCACCCAAATGAGAATTATGAAGTTTAATTCCGAAAGCCACTAAATCCGATTTCCTAACCCAAGTAGGTGTAAAACGACGCATGGGGTTTTTGAGAACCGGAGCAAATTTATTCCTAAACTTCCTAGGATCTTGTCTAAGGTCGTAATAATAACGTCTAAGGTGACCTTTCCTACCAAAAAATATGAAAATGTAGTGGTGGTGAGAATGATTACCTTTATGTGGACCTTTTCTAACCATCCTAGTGTTTCTCACACGTGCGGGGGGAATGGGAACAACTCTCTCACCAAAACCTATATCTCCCCTATCTTCCTTAATTTGGACGGTGCCTAGGATATTATCTAACTTCTCCGACCTAGCCTACAAATAAAACTTGACTCTAGACGAGTCTATCAATCTCTCCTCCAAATCGTGAATCCTAGACTCGAGCAAACGTCTAGACTCCTCAAACACTAAAATCTCCATTTTCAAGGACTCCATCAAACCACGGAGATTATCTCTCTCTTTCTCCATAAACTCTAATTTCTCCCTAAACTTCTTCTCTCGTGCCATAGGATCCTCAAGTAAACTATCATTATTTTCTATGGTACGCTCATTCAACTTAGATTGCAATTTTCAGTTAGCCTTTTTCACCTTCACCGTTTCAACATACAACTCATTAAACACTTTTTGCAGCTCTTTCACAGCTACCTCCTCCTCGTCCCTCTCTCCACCCTCACTAATATGGGATTCACTAAAAACCTCCTCGGAAGTGTTATTCACATGAGTTGTATCGTCGTCGTTCACATGACATGCCATAAATGCAACAAAGTTACGCTCAATGGGGGAACTCTCTACCTCTTCCGGTTCACTATCACTTAAGGTGGAATTATAGACAACGGGTTGCTTGCCCTCTTTTTTAAGTCTAGTGGGACACTCCTTAACCTTGTGATCGTCCCCTCACACCCAAAACACTTATCCGACTCATCTCTCTTAGGCTTCTAAAACTTATCCTTAGAGGCGGGATCTACTTTGTTATTCTTGAATTTTTCAAATTTCTTGGCATCTTTCGATTGCTTTTGAAACTTAATAAATTTTTTAAATTTCTTTGCCAACAAAGAAAAATCCTCAAAATCGAAATCGAAATCGAAATCGGAATCTGTAACTTTAATTTCCTCCTTCCGGGTTTTCAAAGCAATTCCCTTTTCTTTCTTAGGCACTTGCTTGGAGGTAATCATGTCGATTTCATAGGTTTGTAAGTCACGTACAACCTCTTCTAGTTTCGTTGACTCTAACCTACCCAAGGAGTTTAAAATGGTCACTTTTGCGTCAAACCTACTAGGCAATGACCTAAGGATTTTCTTAATGAAACGGTTGTCGGGAATTTTCTCACCTAGGTTAAATGACGAGTTGACAATAATGGACAACCTAGCATAAAACTAATCAAAGGTCTCACTCTCTAACATCCTAATGGTCTCAAACTGTGTAGTGATATTTTGAAGTTTTGATGCCCTAACCGTGCTAGTGCCCTCGTGAGTGAGTGCCAAACCCCAAGCCTCTTTTGATGTTTCACAAGTCATAATTCAATTATATTCTTCCTGTGTGACATGTGAAGAAATAACGTGCATACCCTTAGAATTCTATTGTGCAAGTCTTTGTTCAGTTTCGGTCCATGACTCAACATGCTTTAAACTAGTGACCTCACCAAGCGTAGTGACAGGGGGTCCCAACCTTTCTCAACTGCAAGCCAAACACGCTCATCAATAGATTTTAAACCACATCTCATTCTCATTTTCCAATAGGTATAATTAATGCCATAAAAAATAGGAGTTCGAGAAAATTCATTATATCCAGAATTCATTTTTGAAAACACACGGGATCACAAAACAAATAAACAATGTTTTCTAGCTCTGATACCAATTTGAAGAATGCTAGTGGCCCGATATGTGTGTTTCAAGCAAAACTAATTTTTCTCCGAAAAAGATTCAACTTTTAATTATGCACCAAACCAAGTTGTGAAAAACTCAATTCTTACTTTAAACTAGTTTTATCTTGATTAATCCTAAACATGCATCTAGTGATTAAAGAAAGTAAAGTAAAGTAAAGAATACTCACAATGCCGTATGTATGAGGAAAAAACCCAAAACGGGAAAACAACCTCGGACGGCCCAAGCTAGACAATCACTATGAATATGGTTTTACAAGGATAGATTAGCCTTACACTAAGACTCGATACCCACGGGTCTTGACGCTCCTTCTGATCTTCAACCGTTCTTCAATAGTGGCCACGCAGAAATTCCATCTTCCACGATACCTGTCCACAACACACGCGTCCACATATGTCTCGGTGTCCACCGAATGGCTTTGATTCGTCTACGATGTCGAACAAGAAGTCCTTTTCTTTTCTTCGTCGCAAAACCCTTTGATGTTCAATGTGTAGAACAAACAACTTTGGTGCAACAAGATCACTTTAAACATATAAGAATGATAACTCGGATCTTTACAAACTCTAAGGATGTATTTATGCTTTGTAAACCTTAGAAAATATGTGCAAACAAGTTTCTGGTCAAATACTGTTTTCCAGAATGCACACCTATGAAATTAGGATGAAAACACTGTTTAAATAGGATTTAAATGCTGCGTCGAAAAACGTGTCGTTCGAACGACTTGAGGAACTCGTTCGAGCGACATCCTATCTCGTTCAAACGAGATTGGATGTCGTTTGAACGACAACGCGAAAGTTTGACTTTTTGACTTTTTTGTTTAAAACGTCTCTTCCAATGAGAGATCCAAAAATGTCAAACTCTTTTGCGAGCTTATCATCATAAAACGTAGTGTAAACCTTTAAAACACTTTTAAAACATTTAAAAATAATTTTCTTTATAAAAATTACATCCTTATATTTTATAAAATAATTCCGAGCACCATTAATTATACGCATTCATACCTGAGTGATCTCGGAATGAAATTAACTTTGAAGACTATTAAACTTGCACCAATTACACTTCGACATGATTTAATTCTTTGAAGCTTTGCCGCAACGTCTTCAATACGTCATAGACCGAGTGGGATCGTGACAAAATAAAATTCTCCCTATGACATATTACAAACACAGTTTTATTCACGGAATTAAGTCAAAACAATACAGGGACTCAATTGGAAATTTATGTCCTTACAGATGCTCAACAAAATATTAACGGTGAATAAAGCGTAACAATACGAGTACGAGTATTCAAATCAAATGCGAATCTCATAAGCATTTTTATCAATATAATTTCTCAACAACACTTTAATTAGATTCACCGGGCCTCACCATACCACGCCATACTTTATCAAGTAGCCGGGACAGGAATCTTGCCCAGCGCCCAACATCAGTTACATATTAAAATCTCATGACAACATGCCCAACACAATAATAGTACCACATGAATCGAAATCATATTCCAAAAATATTTTCCAGATTTTCAAAAGAATTTAGCAATTCAAATATGAGTCAATAATCACAAGAAAACAAAGGGAATAACACTGGTGAGATTAAGGAGCATAATGTGTAAAAACCCATACCTTAAAATCATCACGTGAATCAACACATAAAAATCAGCCCCAATACGAGAAAACACCAAATAAGCCTTTTAATCTAAGGTTGAAATCTTGAATAAGTTTAGGGCTATGGTTTGTAGATGAAAGGGAGTAATTTTGGAGAGGTCTTCTGGTTGAAAAGTTTGAGAAAAAGTGATTTGAAAAGCCAAACCATGAATTAGTTATGATATATAAAGGATTAAGAGTTTGATTAAGAAAAAGTTTTAATAAAATACAAACACTAAAAAATTTATTTCGGACGATCGGACCGTTGGAATTGGATGAAATGTTTGGGAGAATTAACTAAAGATGAGAGGAAATTGCATAAAAAATTTCAGCTCGATCGAACAGTCTAATATTTTTAAATATTTTTTTTTTGTAGAGAGTTTTATGTTTTGAGGACTTTTAGAGAGTTTTGTGTTTTAAGGACTCTTCCATATAATAAAAATTCAATTAAAACTCCATTTTAATTCCGATTCCAATTCCGTTTGAAAATTTATTTTTCAACTATAAAAACCAACATTTTAAATTATAAAATTTATAAAATCCAAAATTTCATTTTTCTCCGATTTCCAAAATTAATTTAAAAATTCCCATTTAAAAAATTTGAGTTGTTACAATATATACTTGCATATACCCATACGTAATGCACGAAATAGTTTTACTTACGAAAACCTTATTTATCCAGAATAATTTACCTTAATCTTATAGAAGAATTCCTTTTTAGCATCTTTGCATTTCTGGATTGATTTAACACACAAAATTCAATACCTGAAACCACTAGATTTATTTTATTCGGAACCTTTTCTTTACCGAAATCACCTTTTTTATATTATCCAACACATATTAGTATTTTCGTTAAAACCAATCCTCTCAACACACGCTACACCGTGTTAGATAATACTCATTTAATCTTTGAGAACCATTTACAACACATTCTTGTGTTAATTATTGATTTAACCGCCTTAGTTGCTTAATCAACCATTTACCTACTTACTTTTCCTTTTACCTTACCTTATGGACATTAATCAATTATACATTTACTTATCCCTATTAACCATTATTGGAGCATTTATTAGTTCATTCAATTTAGGTTGTATTAACACATTTCAACACACACCCCATTTCTTAGCATGTTTCTTATTCCCTTATCTTTCCTTGGAATTTTTCAATTATTGCATACTTCAACGGGCTCCACACCATAAGCTATGTTCACCATATGCTTTAGTCGGTTATTTTGGTCTTTTTAACTTAGGACTTTGGGCCGTCCTTAATTATCCCGGTGTCATCCGAGTTCTTTTTAATGTGTTTTAACATTTTACAAATTTCCACAGTACTTCACTTTTCCTTTTTACCCGACCGAAGCCAAAATCAAAAGCCGAGGTAAATCCCAAATTGTGTTACACTTTGAAATTTTACCATTTCATGTCCTTTACACCTTAACCCTGATTTTATTCCAAAAGTCATATTCATTTACAACTACTTTGTGTAACTCCTTTTCCAATTTTTTTATTTCATAAAATGTTCCGCTTTAAGTAAAATTACCATCTTACCCATTTGCTTCCAAAATCACCTTTTACTCCATTTCCACAAGTGTTAATATATTTCAAAACACTGTTAAGTTACCCACCCTAACTTCTTAAGTATTTTAATACCTTAACACCATTTTAACCTTAAGATAATATTATTCTTAATTGGAAAAACCTTTACCTCATTAATTCCTTTAATTTCACAAGTGTTAATTGATCGAGTGGAAAAACCGAGCGTCCGTATAAATACGCTAGTCGTTGTTATAGGCTTCCAATCGTAATACAAAAACCTAAACTTTAACTAAACTCTTGCGGAGTATTGTGGTGAGTCTGGGTATCGAATCCACAGGAAGTTAGGACGTGTGAACATGACGACAAAGGTAAGGTAGTTTAATCCTAAAGTTCATGTTAAAAGAAAAGAAAAGAAAAAGATGAATGATTTTTGGATTTTATCTATGAATTAACTAAATTCAATTAAATTAACCTACGCATGCAAAATTAACTAACTAAGAAGGAATTAATATGAATGAAGAAATGGGTTGGGTGTATGCCAGTACAAAATTAGTCATAAATTAGATAATTGATCAGACCTAATCTTTAGTACTTCAAAGTATTACATATATGAGGTTCAAGCCCGCATCATACATAATCAAAGAATGAGTAAAGCAGTTTCGCAATAGTTCACATGCGTTGCATCCTTAAGCACCCCGGTTACCTAGGGCATACGAGGTCAAAAGGTCTACAATGGTTGTGAGACTATACAACACGATTTAATCCCTTATTTAATTTAGAGGAAAATTTTTATATCTATGTATACCACCTCGGGTTGGGTTCATGCAACCCCACCCTTAAAAACTTAGCTTAACATGATTAAAATAAAAGAAAACTTAAAACTGAAAGTGCAGGAATTCATAACTAAATCTAGAAAATTGAGAACATGACTTGGATTGGGATTGGAAAACTAGAAAGAAATAATTAATTAAACTAACTATGAATGCAGTAAAAAAATAAATTAAAATTACTTGCAATGGATGAATGATGAATCTTGAATAGATCTTTAAATCTTGAATAGTAGCCAAACTTCAAAACTAGGGTTCTTGGATACAAGAATCCTTTTAAAAACTAATTACTAGCCTCCTACAACGTGAAGTAATAAAACTCCTTTCTTCCTACTAGGGTTTGCCCTTTTATATATCTCAAAAATGACTCTTCCCATGCCTCTACACGTTTTACAACTAATAAAAAGGAATTATACAAGAAATTTCAAGAGTTGAAACTCTTCAACTTCCAGAATTAATTTAAACTTTGACTTTCTGCCTCCAACTTGAAATGGGCATAACTTCTTCACCGTAGCTCGAATTGGGGTGCCGTTTTTTTCAATGTTCTTGTAATTTAGAGCTCTTAAACTTTATAGTTTTCCCCACCACCGGAATATATATGTAAAATTATGAAAATGCCCTTGAACTCCCAATTTCTTCCTTTCTTTCACTGTTTTACGTTCTCTTTCACACTAATTTGCGTGAAAGACATGTAAAATATATAAGAGATACTAAAAAATATGAAATACTTGCCAAAAAGGGTTAGTAGCATAAATACAAGACAAATCCAAGATATTTATAATGCACGGGATCATAAAAATACCGAAATTAAGGGGATAAATGTGAAGAATTTATGCCTAATCATTAATCTTTTACAACATCATTAAGTCACACGCCAACTTTCCAATGTCTACCCATTAACACTTATTCAATATCTTTACTAACCATTTTTCCAAACTACACATTTTTTTATTTTCTTCATTCAAAAAATTCATTTACACTTAAGACTATTTTTATAAGAAAATACCATTCCTTTATTTTTCATGTAGTCTTATAACTTTGTACTTATCATACTTTTAACTCGTTTTTCACACACTTGAAAGACAAAAATTTCTCATTTTTTTATTTCATGTTTAAACCCAAGAAAAGTTTCTTTAAACTTGTTTATACACTTAGTGAAAAATACTACAAGTTTATATGCATGAGAAGATGGACTTTCAACATTAAAATCCTATTAAATGGGTTAAACAGATTAGTCATTGTAGAAATTGATTATTCTTGCAAAAATACATTTTCAAGGCATAAAGGACATGTAATTTATTCAAACTCAACAAGTAACTATTTACCATAAAATCTTCATTGTTGCAAGAAACATTACTTCACTAATGTTTACAAAGAAACTCATTATTTTCCAAAATTTCATAAAAAATTTAACATCATTCTTTCTAGCAAATACACCATTTTCATAAAATGCTAACTTTTAATATTTCAAAACCTTCAAATATTTATTCGTTCTTTATTTTAAAAAAATAACATTTTACCAACATTTTTATTTCACAAATTTTTATTATTTTCTACATATCAATTACATCATTTAATCATATGCACCCTACTCATGTAATCTGACTACAAGACTAAAAAAATGAAAAATAGAGTCTTTTACTTAGAGTAAAGTTCCCCCTCCTCTAAGGCCTCCAATGGTGTTAGAAATATTAGTGTAGTAGGAATAACCCCCACCTCCAAACGCGGCAGCCTCAAGGGTTTAACAAATGCATCATCTAAAAATGCTCCATTTGTTCGCCGAGAAATCTTTCATGCAAGTGCCCCTCAAAACCCGCTTTAAAATCCATGGAAGTTCCATCATCTCCTCTAAAAGTCCCCCAACACTTCTCCAAATTTCATAGCTCTATCTCAACAATGGTGGAAATTTGTATTATAGTCTTGAACGTGGTGGAATACTACATAGAATTGTGTTGGAATGGTGGTGGAAAACACGGAAATAGTGGAAGACTTATCAATTTTCTCTCTTATTCTTTCATCTTATCCTAACTCAAAATGCTCCAAACATACCCTTATAAAGCCTCAAAACCCCCAAATTCTCGTTTTGACCAATTTGGGTTGTTCTTGGCTTGAAAACACACCAAATCAAATGATAGAAATGTGACAGCGCATAAGGGCAATCCGAGTAAAAAGTTTCAATCCACGTCGTTTAAAGTCATTCGAACGACTTCTCCACCTCGTTCAATGCTTGTTTCGCGCGATCCTTCATTCGACATCCCTCTATAAAGTATTGGCGTGTCATTTGAAGCCCTGCTTCTCGTTACATCTATCTCGCATCTAAAGACATGGGAATGACCTCTTAAAGTCATTCAAAGGACCTTATTCCATAATTTTATTTATTGAATCTTTGACCCCCAATTCTCTCATAATCATCATTAACTCCTCTTGAAATAATTCATATATAACTTAATTGAATTGTTGGAACAGGTTATCACACGAAGTACGCCACATATTAAAAGAAAAAAATATGGATTCCACCAAACGAAATGTATACTATGATGTGAAGAGTATTAAACCTTGGTTCCCAAACAATTATCTCAAAGCATATATGTATTGAAACTTGGATATTAAATAGTATGGGTGAAACTAGGGTTTAAAAACCTTTTACAATTGTATTGGAAACGAATTTTCACTAAACGTACTCCCAAAACTAATTCCATGACCCTTTTATATAAAAAAAAAGATTTTTCAAGGAGGCAATAATTTTGAGGGCTCGTTCGAATGAAAATAGGAATTCGTTCGAACAACACCAAATATCTTGTTCGAACCACAACTAAACTCGTAAAAATGAGCACGTAATCTCGTTCAGATCGACTTCAAAAACTTCAAAATAACTCTAATATCGGAATAAAAAAACTTTGATCTATGTTCATTTGAGCGTCATCCCAATGACATGGAAATTTCGTTCGAACGAACTACATAAACTCGTTCGAAGGACTTAAAAACCAAAAATAATTTTCTTTTAAAAATACCTCTCGAATAAACTTTTATAAAAACAAAACCTGATGAAAAATCCAATGATCAAAATATATAAACATTCATAAGTGAGAGATCCTACAAAGTTGAAGATAAAACATGGTACAAAACACGACACAAAGATGTGAACATGATATCTCGACTGCATGTCAAAGGCTTGAACTATCATCGAAATCAAGTTCTAACCTATGACTCAAAATGTTTTTTTCGGAACTAAGCGAATATATACAAATTGACTCCATCGAAAATTTTTCGTTAGAGAATTTTTAAAAATTAATTATTCAATGACTGGATTGACTCACACTATAATATAATTAGGTAAGTCTAGATGAAAAAAACTAGATCTAATGCACCTAAGTAAACTTTAACCTAATTCACTTAATTCAAAGAAGATTTAAGTATGTGTGTGATCAAATGTGTGCATCTAAATAGAATTCAAACACAATAAACCATGAGACAACATTTATGAGGAAACCCCCCCACCTAGGTGTAAAAAACCTCGACGCGCTCCAATTCTCATATCTACTTGAAAAGAAATATTGTAAAAGACAACAAGTACCTCTCACACAATCTCTATCGTGTAGTTACCAATGAACCTTTCAAAGATTCCCCATAGTTCATGAGAATCCATCGCAAGCTCAATGCCATGAATGAATAAGTCCATTGTGTTCCTTAGAAGTCGTGCCACACTTTGATTTCTCCAATAAATCGTAGTGCCTCCTATATTAGATCTAGGAGTAGTTTATCATAGTAATTCAGTAAATGTAGATTGAATTAAGAATCATAGTGTACAGATCTGACCCAGAAGACTCTTAACTAACTTTCAAAAGCACATATCAATGATCGATATAAGTTTTATCAAAATATGAGGGAATAATTGAAATTGGAAAGAGAAGCAAAGACAAAATGCTCTCAACCTAAAAAATGCTCTTAGAAATGTGTTCAAGTTATGAGGTTTTTAGATCTTCCCAAATGGGGGGTAATTGGGATTTAAATATGATTTTTCAAAAAATTGGGTTGTCCCTGCCCACGGTTAGATTTGATCGTGCACACTATTTCATCCAATATGGAAATCGCATCTTCACCATGCGCACCGGAACATATTAAGGTCGTGTAAACGGAGTCGTGTGCACGGGCTCAAAAGAGAGCCGTGCGAACGGTCCAAGCACAAAAAACATTACCAAAATGTTTTAAAAGTTCAAAAGGCCTTGACCAATTTCCAAACTAGTTTTAGTTTTTTAACATATTTGAGATTGTTTTAAAAATATTTAAACACTTGTTCCATCAACTTTTAAATCACTCACACATTTTTAACAATATGTTGTGCACTTTTGTGTGTGTGTTTTTAACCATATTAAACTCACAATATGTAATAAAATGGATTTATTCTTCACTTTAACGTGAATCTATGGCAACGAAAGTCTTCAATGAGCGTCTTGCAAAATCTTCAATCTTCAAAGGGTTATTATAACTCAAAGGACCCCACTTCACTTATATAGAAGCAAATCTATGTGACAAATGACTCAATGACTCAAATGTTTTGACATGAGAATAACCCAACTAATATTAATTGTAAAATAACATTTTCAATATCCCTAGCAAAACCCTAAAAATCCCAAATGATCTTATTATCCCTACAAAACTTTCACCTCACTAGCCATATAGTGAAAGTAGT
The DNA here is from genome assembly GCA_949130495.1 of Sambucus nigra. Classification (NCBI taxonomy): domain Eukaryota; kingdom Viridiplantae; phylum Streptophyta; class Magnoliopsida; order Dipsacales; family Adoxaceae; genus Sambucus; species Sambucus nigra. Next base: position 468,803,513 of record OX422208.1, on the reverse strand, counting down.
ATGTAAGTAATGTACAAAGTCCATAAGACCATTGACAAAGCGAAAGTCGTGTCTGAAGCATGGGTTAAAGCCAGAATCATCAATGTTAAGCTTGAAATAACATGAAAAAATATAAATGATCACTTATATGCAATAACATACACTAAGAGAAACTCCCCCTGCTTAGAAACCCTTCGACAATATAAAGGTGATATAGCTGAAATAATGCATGTAAACATGTGAAGTATAAAAAAATCATATAATAGAATGAGAAGCGCAATAAGTATAGCTCCCCCTAAACAACATACCCCCTATCATAGATATTTCTCCCCCTTTTTGATACATCCCCTTTTTAGGCACATTAGGCATGGGAAAATTATTGTGACAACCCGCTCACCAAAATAAGGGGTGGCCAGCCCAATACTCCAATATAACGGAATCATGGATGGAATCATTCTCAGCATCATAACAAAAATATAGAGTATCCAGGATAACCGCCCAATATTTCAGAAAACGGGTTGCCAAAAATTTTGATTTGAAAGTGAATAAATGAAAACAACCAACCCAATTCTTGAAAGATAAGGGAAACCCCAAGACATATATAAATAATACATCAAGAATACGATAAAAAGACCGAATAGGTAACCGGTCACTAAATTGATACACCAATAATACACCAGTACAATAAGTTACTTATTACATTTCATTAGACATATACAAAAGCTTGGGCCTCTTACCCGAATAAAAGACTTGATCTTAACTAGAATAAAAAAAGAAAACGTCTATACCAAATGTATCCCGTAATACCCGCAATGCACCACGGCTCGTCGAAAACATCGGAATATGAATTCAAATCAGGCATCCTTGTGGCGGAGTACCTGAGCAGAGACAAGATGAATATGCAACAAGAAATGTAACCAGGTCAGGGCCCGGTTCTATATGATTACCAGATGAATAAAGAGTATGACAGTTATGTATGATAAATCGTGAAGAAAGAGAAATAAGAAGCAACCTATACAATTTAAAACATAAGCTAAGCAGGAACAAAAATAAGAAGCATTAAACTAAAAACTTCAGCAAAGGTGCCAATTATTTCATATATCTTTTCCTTAGCAGGAAGTATATATATATATAATCACAATCTTTTGCTCTTTAAGGCAATTATATCTCAATTTTACCCTTGGTAAAAAGTCCTTTCCTTATCAGGAAAATAATCATTTTCAAATGCTCTTTGTGGCATTTATATGTGCTCTTTGTGGCACTCCATCATGCTCTTATGGCATATCAAATACATCAAGTTCCACTTGATTATGAACTGTTATAATTATATACATATAATGAATTCTAAGACCGCCCATCCGGGTTTCCCCACTGTGCGCGCCCCTAAATGACCATCATCTTCCAGGGCCTATCATTAGACAACCTGGGCACCTATATCGCAAGACGTCGGGAAGCGGCCATGAGCCTGCGGGGTAGTCAAGACCACACCCGGAATCTCCTACCCATCGCAGAAACATATACAACAATAAGCGCTCCCATGGCCTAGGACTATATCCACCTGCATTCATTAGCCAGGGGGCTTCACCTCACGTGCGGACTTCCCTTATGATGTCATTTAGAGAGGTGTGTTTAAGCCATTTTATTTATCATTTCAAAATCAAGTAAATCATTATTTACCGGTTTCATGATTAAGTAAATTATCATTTACAAATATCAATACCATTTCCATTTCATTTCCATCCCACGTATATGTTTCATTTTATTCGAAACCATTTCTATTTATTTTGTAAATAATCTAACTTACCATCCATAGTCATACGATAGCTTATATCAACACTACAACCTCAAAGGAGTAAATAAACTCTTCATTATCTCCAAGCATTCTAGGAGGTTATTTTAGAACCCCAAGGTTATCATCTTTCGAAGGAATGAAATGACTTTCAATTTATTCTCCAAACTCACCTTTAAGGTACTATTATGAACCACCAAGGTTAACATAGCTCAATCGAACTTTTAAAATCTTCCAACATTCTTTTGGGGTGGTAATATAAACCATCAAAACTAGTATAGCTTAATTAAGATTCTAAGGTCTCCCGAACATAACACTACATCTCCTAGTTTTATAATGATTAACTAGAAGAAAAGAATGCCCTATCATTAATAGGCCTAACCCCGGAAAAGTCCCCACATAAACCATTCCTAATTTAGAGTAGACAACTAACTCATCTCACACTCTAGGACTCTAAGTTTACTTCATTCAAGAAGGTTCCTAATCCCTATATTTAAAGAAAAAATTGAAATTGAGTTATAAAATTAACTCAAAAACAGCAGGAAAACGAATCGATTCGCCTAAAAAGCGAATCGGTTCGGACTACTAAACCAACTTTCTGCAATTGACCGAATCGATTCGGCCTTAACCCAAATCGATTCGGGTTATGCAGACCTACCAATTTCCCTTAGCGAATCGATTCGCCCAAAGGGCCGAATCGATTCGGACCTACAAATTTGCCAAAAATGGCTACGAAGGGTTATGAACCCTAAATCCTCCAAACTCCAACTCTCTCCCTTTATACACATACAGAAACAATAATCTACCCCAAAACATCCTACATGGTTAATAACAACTATAACCCAAGATTTCATCATCAAAAACTAAGATTAGGGCTTAAATCCCATAAATTCCATTTTCAAACCATAAATATAAATACACAACTATCATACAATTTATGCATCTTAAATCACATATTAGCAAGTAGAAAACTTGCCTTAGGGTTGATATCTCATATTTATTTGAAGAAGAAGCAATCCCAAATCCTCCATCTTCAATCTCTCTCTCATTTCTCCATTTCTCTTCTTCTTCTTTCTCTCTTGTCTCTCTCTATGTTCAAGACACAAAATGGGGAAAAATAAGGGATTTAGAAGACTAAAATCGTGGCTTAGGTTAAAACTCCCAACTTAAATGGTTAATACCACATTAAAATGACTCGCAAATACGCATATAAGCTAAAACCAGGTAAAAGTGCCCGGAACACAAAAATACAATATGGCACTTATTTTGACTGTCTCGCACCTTCCGAGACTAACTAAACCCTCTAAACTGGCATCCGGAAATTTTATAAATTATTTCGAGTTCCAAAATCATTTAAACTAAAAGGCCATTTAAAATACATGACACTACAGACATGCAACCTGATGTTATTTACTTTCACATGCAGTAAATATGCATCAATCTAGTAAATATTAACCTTCAATTCATTAAATTAATATTTACTCCAGTCCCAACATTTTATATAATTACCTTATGCGGTAAAATTAGTATAAAATGAGCCTCCCAGAATCGAGGGTTGTTACATACTCCCCCCCTTAAGAGGGAATTTTGCCCCCAAAATTCGGGCATACCCAAATCTGATAAGGGTATACTACTCTAAACTAGGATTCTACCATCCTAAACAAACTTCTCGTTATTGCAACGTCCCAAATGGACTCGGACTAAGGTCGACCCTGTCGATCTCAGTCAATCATCATTTGTTCTCTAGTCTAGTAGCACAAGGCGCTCTTCACTAACCATCGATTCTAGCTTCCTATGGCGGAACATGATGTCCACATGACTCGGCACAATTAGCCAAATCTTCAGAATTATGTTACATCTCACCTAGGGGCATCCATACCGGCTCTAAGTGGCTTAGCCCCAACGCTACTCAGCTATCCCTCGCATCGACGTATCTCATCAAGGAGTATGGCTTAAAAGACAAATCTCTAAAGAAATGTTCTGAGACCACTCCAAGTCCAAGGAACATATTACCCATTGGTTCCATCCGACGAGTATACGAATTGCTCAACTGACCACGCTAGGCCACTCACGGTGCCATGCCTTAGGAAATGGTCCATAAGACCACTCCAAAACCTAATGGTTGCACGAAAACCTCCATCTATACCATTACTGCTCCCATCTACTAGGTATACTAAGGCGCACGTTCGTAATATGCCTTTCGGCATAAGTAAATTTCCTCCCTTTCATCCATCCACTTTAGGGTGGTAGGGTATACTCCATTTCCATACGGTTTCCATTACTTCGCGGAAACTTTTGCTAAACCTTCGACACGAATATCTAGTTTCGGTCCACCCTATCATAATAGGCACCTCCCACGGTTTTACTATTCCTCCATCGAGAACGGGGAATACTCTTCCACAAGTAGTCCGTCCATAATGGCCGGGAATGCAACAGTCTGATCAAACGATTTACCATTTTCTCAAATGGGATCATGACCAGTTCGATGCCGATAGTTCCATGCAGATGTCTATAAATATTCTTCTTCGTTCCACTACTACTCTCTTTACACGAGTAGGTGAAATGGTCAATCACAGACATAAACGCTCTTACTACCGAGTCATCCTATTCATGCTCATTCTACTTGGCCTTCCATGCCATAACCATTATCTCTGACGAGTTCTCTACTCGACACGTCCACTACCCCAAATCGCATTTCCTTAGCGAATGAGAAAATATTCGATCACTAGTTCTTCTAAACTCCGAGCACCAACTCAATTCCTCCCACAACATATTGCAACAACTTGTTGCTTACGAGAAGGACCAAATTTCCTGCCCAGGAAGTAGTGCCTTATCTATTTAAGGTGATCACTACCACGATGAATCTTAATTCAAGCACAGGATATTACTTTCCACAAGTTTAAGCTTGTGCGACGCATAAACAGTGAGTCTATGTCCTAGTATTATTACTCCCCAATCCTGGCAGAGCTTACTCATTAAACTCACTCTCGAGCTTACAATCATGGCTCAGGAGTGAGGATCCACCCGTCCTTATTAACTCCCCGGAAATGAAGTTACCAACGTAACATTATTTCTAAGAAATGCCTCATCTCCTTCGGCCGAACCTACCAAACCTCTCGAGACCCCATAATCTCGTTCCTAAGGGATCTAATCTCTTATAGAGTTAACCCACAACTTATTCGTGGTCAACTCCCTACCGCTTTCCTAAACTAACACCGCCTACCCTCAAGGTCTTACATCCTAAAAATCCTAAGGTTTATTTATATATATCCTACCTAAATCGTAAGCATATAATACCAAGTACATCCTTAGTGCCCAAGATCTTACTCAACTTCCGACATTCGCTCGGGTTCGTGCGTGGGACGTCTCGTCGAAGCGAAATCCAGACAAGGAACCCTCCCGTTACACTACTACCTCGCATCGTCGATCCTCGAGATATGACGGTCTAAAACACATGATCGGGATCGGTAAATTTAACTTACAATTCTACTAATAAGATTCTACTTCTAGACTTTACCTTAGCATTCTATACACGAAATAAGAGAAAGGAAATATGGCATCTCTCCACTCCCAACGTCGTTAAGGTTCACGCGTGGAGCGTCTCGCAAAAGCGGAATCCAAACAAGGAACCCCTCCTATGCATTACTGCTTAACTTTGTTGGTCGTGGAGATAAGTCATAGCATCTACACCCAAGGCAAGTAAACAATGGAACACTCAAACCAAGTAACACATATGACACATATACATTAAAAATATCATTACTCGCTTCATAGAGAGTGAAGAAAAGATAGAACTTCCATACCACGGAAGTCATATAATTACCCTTCGATAATAGCGTAAATACTACTACAAGCTCAATATACACACCCGAGTCTATCGTAGACACAATACTACTAAATCTTATCCTAAGGAATATACACTACCCACCTATAAGGTAGAATTCCCTCCACAATTTTCCAAGCACTCCGGGTCAATACTAATGGTTCTCGGACTCCATATTCGAGCCTTACACATACCAACATTATCTCCACCAACTACCCAACCAGGCACTTTACTCTTGCCCTTGCTCTCCACTCAACGAAGTTTAAAATGAGTGGTTCTACACTCCACATCATAACCGTTATTCCGACTCAGGCTAATAATAATTGCCCATGCAGTCCCTCTTACTCTCTCAGTAAAAGAGGACACGTTCTTGGCCTCCTCTTCCTCAGTTCAATGAAACCTCCCCAGGTGGGTGTCCACCAATGGGGTTTCATGATTCTCACTCCATCAGAAGTGTTAACAACACCTATTTTGGAGCCTATCACTTCATGGTGCATAATCTCGTCTCCCTAACCGTACAACACCTTGTTCGTCATTGGTCTTTAACCGAACATTTTGTGAACATTCGAGAATTCACCTTCTCCTCAGTCCAGTTATCCCAGAGAAACTCGCCATTGCAAGTATCCACCGGGCTTCTCTATGGGTCAAACTTCTGTCACCCACGAATATAGTGACCACATTTTCATCACCACAACACTTCTTCTATGGGTGAAGGGTTTTCCTCCATTCTACTACAGGGCACTTCTCCACTTCAATATAACATCGCGTGAATTCTCAAGTTTAGTACCACTTCCTACTTCTAGCGGTACTTAGGAAACTGCATCAACTGAAATTTGCAGTCGTAATAGCAAGACAAAAAAGTTCTACAAAAAGGGAGCGGCCTCTAAAGCGATCCTCATCCCAGACCACAACTTACAGTTCTCAACAAACCTTCCCATAACGCCCTTCTTCTATCGACCTATTATTCTCACACGAATACGCAAAAGATTTTATAGATTCTACCTCATGGTAGAAGAATGAAATCTCACAAGAGAAATCAACGATCTTAATCCTAAGGCTTTACATCAAATCAAGAGCAACGCTGAAAACTTAAGGCGTCCACACAGATTCCTAAGGACTCTAGAACCTGATGCTCTGATACCATCTGTGACAACCCGCTCACCAAAATAAGGGGTGGCCAGCCCAATACTCCAATATAACGGAATCATGGATGGAATCATTCTCAGCATCATAACAAAAATATAGAGTATCCAGGATAACCGCCCAATATTTCAGAAAACGGGTTGCCAAAAATTTTGATTTGAAAGTGAATAAATGAAAACAACCAACCCAATTCCTGAAAGATAAGGGAAACCCCAAGACATATATAAATAATACATCAAGAATACGATAAAAAGACCGAATAGGTAACCGGTCACTAAACTGATACACCAATAATACACCGGTACAATAAGTTACTTATTACATTTCATTAGACATATACAAAAGCTTGGGCCTCTTACCTGAATAAAAGACTTGATCTTAACTAGAATAAAAAAAGAAAATGTCTATACCAAATGTATCCCGTAATACCCGCAATGCACCACGGCTCGTCGAAAACATCGGAATAGGAATTCAAATCAGGCATCCTTGCGGCGGAGTACCTGAGCAGAGACAAGATGAATATGCAACAAGAAATGTAACCAGGTCAGGGCCCGGTTCTATATGATTACCAGATGAATAAAGAGTATGACAGTTATGTATGATAAATCGTGAAGAAAGAGAAATAAGAAGCAACCTATACAATTTAAAACATAAGCTAAGCAGGAACAAAAATAAGAAGCATTAAACTAAAAACTTCAGCAAAGGTGCCAATTATTTCATATATCTTTTCCTTAGCAGGAAGTATATATATATATAATCACAATCTTTTGCTCTTTAAGGCAATTATATCTCAATTTTACCCTTTGTAAAAAGACCTTTCCTTATCAGGAAAATAATCATTTTCAAATGCTCTTTGTGGCATTTATATGTGCTCTTTGTGGCACTCCATCATGCTCTTATGGCATATAAAATACATCAAGTCCCACTTGATTATGAACTGTTATAATTATATACATATAATGAATTCTAAGACCGCCCGTCCGGGTTTCCCCACTGTGCGCGCCCCTAAATTACCATCATCTTCCAGGGCCTATCATTAGATAACCTGGGCACCTATATCGCAAGACGTCGGGAAGCGGCCATGAGCCTGCGGGGTAGTCAAGACCACACCCAGAATCTCCTACCCATCGCAGAAACATATACAACAATAAGCGCTCCCATGGCCTAGGACTATATCCACCTTGCATTCATTATCCAGGGGGCTTCACCTCACGTGCGGACTTCCCTTATGATGTCATTTAGAGAGGTGTGTTTAAGCCATTTTATTTATCATTTCAAAATCAAGTAAATCATTATTTACCGGTTTCATGATTAAGTAAATTATCATTTACAAATATCAATACCATTTCCATTTCATTTCCATCCCACGTATATGTTTCATTTTATTCGAAACCATTTCTATTTATTTTGTAAATAATCTAACTTACCATCCATAGTCATACGATAGCTTATATCAACACTACAACCTCAAAGGAGTAAATAAACTCTTCATTATCTCCAAGCATTCTAGGAGGTTATTTTAGAACCCCAAGGTTATCATCTTTCGAAGGAATGAAATGACTTTCAATTTATTCTCCAAACTCACCTTTAAGGTACTATTATGAACCACCAAGGTTAACATAGCTCAATCGAACTTTTAAAATCTTCCAACATTCTTTTGGGGTGGTAATATAAACCATCAAAACTAGTATAGCTTAATTAAGCTTCTAAGGTCTCCCGAACATAACACTACATCTCCTAGTTTTATAATGATTAACTAGAAGAAAAGAATGCCCTATCATTAATAGGCCTAACCCCGGAAAAGTCCCCACATAAACCATTCCTAATGTAGGGTAGAAAACTAACTCATCTCACACTCTAGGACTCTAAGTTTACTTCATTCAAGAAGGTTCCTAATCCCTATATTTAAAGAAAAGAATTGAAATTGAGTTATAAATTAACTCAAAAACAGCAGGAAAACGAATCGATTCGCCCAAGGGCCGAATCGATTCGCCCTAGCGAATCGATTCGCCTAAAAAGCGAATCGGTTCGGACTACTAAACCAACTTTCTGCAATTGACCGAATCGATTCGGCCTTAACCCGAATCGATTCGGGTTATGCAGACCTGCCAATTTCCCTTAGCGAATCGATTCGCCCAAAGGGCCGAATCGATTCGGACCTGCAAATTTGCCAAAAATGGCTACGAAGGGTTATGAAACCTAAATCCTCCAAACTCCAACTCTCTCCCTTTATACACATACAGCAACAATAATCTACCCCAAAACATCCTACATGGTTAATAACAACTATAACCCAAGATTTCATTATCAAAAACTAAGATTAGGGCTTAAATCCCATAAATTCCATTTTCAAACCATAAATATAAATACACAACTATCATACAATTTATGCATCTTAAATCACATATTAGCAAGTAGAAAACTTGCCTTAGGGTTGATATCTCATATTTATTTGAAGAAGAAGCAATCCCAAATCCTCCATCTTCAATCTCTCTCTCATTTCTCCATTTCTCTTCTTTTTCTTTATCTCTTTTCTCTCTCTATGTTCAAGACACAAAATGGGGAAAAATAAGGGATTTAGAAGACTAAAATCGTGGCTTAGGTTAAAACTCCCAACTTAAATGGTTAATACCACATTAAAATGACTCGCAAATACGCATATAAGCTAAAACCAGGTAAAAGTGCCCGGAACACAAAAATACAATATGGCACTTATTTTGACTGTCTCGCACCTTCCGAGACTAACTAAACCCTCTAAACTGGCATCCGGAAATTTTATAAATTATTTCGAGTTCCAAAATCATTTAAACTAAAAGGCCATTTAAAATACATGACACTACAGACATGCAACCTGATGTTATTTACTTTCACATGCAGTAAATATGCATCAATCTAGTAAATATTAACCTTCAATTCATTAAATTAATATTTACTCCAGTCCCAACATTTTATATAATTACCTTATGCGGTAAAATTAGTATAAAATGAGCCTCCCAGAATCGAGGGTTGTTACAATTATTCTCCGCCTATCATAGATATTTATCCCCATTTTTTTATGGAAAGACGAAGAGAATAAATATATCATTGACAACGGATACATAATGATACACAAGATCACAATCACATAGAGAACTAGTAAGGAAAGAGCTAGGAAAGCATCTGAAATACTAAAGCTATACCAAGGGAACACACGTTGAGCATATACAAGTGTATTATCGTATGAATCTCAAAATAGGAATCAATAAATGAAAGATATTAATCAGTAAGCATAGTAGTAGGATATGTGATATAGAAACAATCTAACTAGAATGAGATCATATAGAAAGCATGGATAAAAAGCATGGACATATCCAGAATATGATAATATAGCAAGTATATGATACCAATATAGAATGCACCATAAATATAACATAGTGTACCATAGGAACCAATATAACTCAATGAAATATAAAGAGTAAAGGTACACCAACCATCCAGACAAACATCTAAATATCCAAGAATCGAGTACCAAAGAATAAGGTGTGAATATCCAATCACAATAGTACCAAACCAAAAGGTGCAACAAGGTCTCAATAAGGAACTATCAATGGATATAGAGACAAGAATAAAAACTCTAACCCCCATCAAGTGCATGTGTGACATTAATAATAACAAGTCACGAGATATCAATGATTAGAGAAAAAGAACCAATTACAAAGAAGGAGAATCATGTGCTATCAAACACCAACTCATGGAAGAAATAACATGCTAGAAATAATCAGTAAGCATTATGTCAAAGAATCCATGATCAAATATTTATTCAACAAAGAACATGGAATCTCCCTAAGACAAATATACTCCCCTTAAAAATATGAATGCAATAAACAAATCGTGAAGAACATGACAAAGCATAACAAATGTGGAATGTTAAACATAGGAGTAAGTGCACAATAACATGATATCACGAGGATCTTATGAGAAAATGAGAGGGTGTGAACATGTATATAGAACATCGAATCACGTGATAGAGACATGTGATCATACATATGATAAAATAACAATGATAAAGATCAAGAAATAGTCAAGATAAACTCATTAAAAAAGTCACTAGAGACAAGTAAAATTTACAAGGCACAAGGTGTATTAAAGAATTAACTGGTAAGATAGTAACATAATAAGCACAATCTCAACTCATAAACTCAATCAAACTCACATTGAACTAATTCAAACAATGATCAAGGTCATATCACTCACTTGAACAACCTAGGGCATACAAACATCAGAAAACGATAGCTGACACTAATCTAGAGAACATTTAAAGCTCTAAGAATTAATAATTTTATCAATTACGTGTTAGGAAAGATTCAAGTAGAGAATACAATCAAGGTACAATATCAAAGGCAAAAGGTACATCACAACTTAAGAAATATATGTTAGGATAAGTGTACCAGGATAACAGGAATATGTCTGATTCCAAAATACAATACGAAGAATAAAGCAGCGTGCTCAGACTAACAAACATAACCCTGCGAATGATCACCTTATGCACAAAAGCCTTTTGAAGGGGTGTGCACGAAACATATAAATTTTCCCAATAAGTTCAAAAATTCCATAAATACCTAACTTAACCCCTTGAATCCCAAGTCTCAAAATCTCAGTGATATGAATGAGTGAAAATGCGTGAAAACTCATTCAATTTGATTTAAAGATCACCAATTCGGGATAAAAATGCTAAAATAACAAAAATAAACAACTCATACTCACATATATACAAATGGAAAAAAGCATGAAATGTGTGATCGTGATTAGGGGACTCATTATCAATTGATCTCACACAAATATTTCATCTAAATCTAGATTAAAAATATGGATTAAAAATACATTTAACTCAAATTCAATAAATTCCTTTTGTAATATCTCTTATAGATCTCGATAGTTGAGTTATGCTCTTAAGGTATTACGATGTCTAATATTAGGATGACCTGAGTGGCCCAAGTGGAAGATTATGAGAAACTTCCCTTAAAGTGGACCTATATAGATCATATAATCTTTATTGACACGTACTTATTTCATCAAACAAAACTAAAAATGTCAAATTCCTTATGAATTATGAAATTAGTGGGAGTATCAAATCATGAAATATGGTTATAAAGGAATGTAGAGTACTTATCCCATTATTGTTAACCTTCTTGAATCCTTGTTCTTTTAGTTATTTGATTGTCTAAACAATAAACAATAAAAAATAATTAACCACTAAATAGTGGTATGGTAACCATGAGACAAATGTAGATAAAATAATAAGAAATGGTATTAAGAAGTTTGGAAAAGAAGTCTAATACCCTAAATTATTATGTGGTGTATCTACGTGAACATGAATTTTGCCTAAGGATAAATAATGATCTGGTTGTGTTTTCACAAGTCATAAGAAGTGAAACTAGTGGACTACAATTTAGTTCAGGATGCTAATGGTAATTAAACGACATAAAGCTAAATTATAGTAAAATATATCATCATTAATAAGAGAATGGTTATAATTGAACCTTCTCAATTATTATCTAAGGACATGGAAATCTTAAAGCAATAGTATCTCACTATGATTGAGACTTACATTAAGTGGATGTGAGACTACTTTTTGGAGTTTAATAAATCACATGTATATGTTTAAGAGATCATTGTATAAACATAAGTATCCCACATGCGGTATTTTAAGAAACAATATCATTATGTCTTTAATCATTATATATTTGTATACATCTTAAGACCAATGGAAGTATGTTTATATTTTCACTATATACAAGGACGAATTTAGAAAGTAGAGAAACAAATAATTTTATATAAATTTTAAGAGTTATGTATGAAGTAATAAGATACTTAAAATACTATGTGCTCACACTTAGGATTTTAGTTCATTTAAATATAAAAGGTTATCATGACTCGGAGTTGCTAGTTGTATGGATAGTACGAAATTCACTATTGCTTAAGTATGTTAGTTTTGGTTTAATTACCGGTATAATGAAGGACTACAATACAATCCAAAAACTATTATCAAAACTAAGTTCGTAGCATGCTTTGTTGCTATAACGTATGTATTATGGCAGAGTGACTTCATTTTATGACTCGAAGTTATTGATTATCAAGCCGCCAAAATATTCTGATAATATCCCTGCAATCTTCTTTATGAAGAAACGTTAGGTATTCTAAGAGTAACTAAGTACATTGAATGTAAATATATTTCAATTAAAAAAGAGATTTTGAAACAAATAGTGTCACTTGAACACATTAGTACATATTTTAATAGAGCAAATCCACATAAATGGGCTATCATCAAATGCATTAATGAAGCATACTTAATATATGAGTTTAAGTGTAAACAATAAATTTTTGATTTTGTGCATTGCTAATGGTTATTTTTTACACTACATTATGATATCAATAAAGTGTATTTCGAAATTCAATATTTATGTCTTTGTGTACATATGCATATGAATGAATGAATGGAACATAAATAGTCTTTTTATAAAGACATTATGGGGTCATTATTGACAAACTACACTTTTAGGCCTAATTTAGTATGACATTAATGGCATAGTACATGAAAGGAACTATGCTCTTGAATAAGTGTAGATTGCCATTACTCACATTGGTGAATTATTTAATTGAAGTAAATAATTGATTATGACTATTCTAAAGTTTACTATGAACTTTATGTTCCTTGAATCAAATCATAAAGTGAAATTATTATATGGACCAAGTGGGAGATTGTTGAAAATATTTAATTTTAAAATTAAGATAATTCAAAACTATTTATTTATTTAAATATAAGTGTCCTACTTAATATGGTCCACATAAGAATTTGGAGTTGATAGTATTCTTTAGATCAGTCTTTTAAATATTAAGGACTTTGAATGTGGCTTAGTTTTCTAATTAAACACTACTGTGATGGATGGTAAAATTATGATCTAGCTAGGAAATTGGGTCCTCTCTCACTTGATGTATCTTAGGATATTTTCTATCAAATAATTTGCATTAAGAACAATATATTAGGCAAGAGGGAGAAACTTCTGTTAGGGTTAGAATGCTGAATGCTCTGGTACCACTTGTTAGGGAGAAATAATGCTTTATGTTAAAATCATGAAAATGCTCAGCAATGATGGTTCCAAACACAAATTCTATTTTTATATTTTTATCAATTTAAAAGTCGAAGAATATAAAACCAATTTTAAATAAATTTTAATCCTTTATTAAATTAGTTATGAACGCAAATATGTGTTCAAAACAATACGAATATGCTCCGCATTCAAGAACATAATGATTGAGGAGAAATCCCTTTCGGGCAAAACCTTTATTCAACACTTTAGAAATATTACAACACAGTCAAATTAGAGACTACTTGATTACCAACCACAAGTATAACGTGGTATTTTCTCTAAATATCTAAAGAATACCGCTTGTCCCCAAGAAGTTCACAAGCGACAGATTCTCTCTCGGTATCCACCGATTAACCTCAGCCTTCTTCTTCTGTCATGATCCCTCCAGGTTCACAAATCATCCATGGAGTACCTCTCCACAAGTTGTATGCAAGGATACAAAACTATCTAGGTTTTTAAACCGATTCATAAAAAGTTTTTCGGGGATGTGTGTTGTGAAACAAAAGTGTTTAATAATGCAAAACTATGAAAACTTCTGAAACGAATATTTGGAAAGAGTTCTTTCAAAAGTCTCACAAAATCTGAACACGAAATAGGTATTTATAGGCCAATCACAAACTTCAGAATAAATTTAAAGCTCGTTCGAACGAGAATAATAATTCGTTTGAACGAAATGGGATCTCATTTGAACGAAATAGGATCTCGTTTGAACGAATGTGCCATCTCATTTGAACGAATTTCAAATGACCTTCAAACGAACTAAAATAGTACGCCCTCATTTGATACACATTCAATGTAAACTTCACACACTCCTTCACACATTCGATCAAAAATGTGATCTCTTTCGAAAAAAAACCTCCTCTCGATTGAACGAGTTGAGTGAACTTTGACAGCTTTTAAATAAAAAATGTATGCCTTGATTTTTCAATTTAAAAACCCTATTTTATTTTGAATAAAATTAAACATTCCAAAATACATCTAATGAACAAATTCAAACACCAAAAATATTTATAACTTGTGGGATGTAGGGAAGTATTCAAACTTGAAGATGCTTGAGTTCTATTCGTCGTGATGGTGCGTGACTGTTTGTAACGGGATACGCCAGAATAGCCTAAAATATAAAAAGTCATATCCTATGAACAATATTAAAAAATAGTTCTTACAAATCTACCCCTCTGGCTATTCCAGTACAAAACTAACAAACATAGCCGAATCTCGAATTAAAATAAATAAAAAAACATGTGATAAAAATCCTACTACCCTCCCAAATCCTAAAACAGGAATGGCATAAGACATTGTCTTCAAATTTCCACTTGTTCCTCCCCTGAAGTCTTCATCCGGTGTGTCTTGATTTTCACTTTAAGTACTTACACACATGAGATAAATAAATATACCTTGTGACTCATCGAGTTTCAAATAGAAAATAAAAACTTCAATTAAATCCTCCACCATAAATCAAACTCATCAAATATCACTTTTTAATATATTCTGCCCATTTGTTTTATCCGAAATAGACAAAGGAGTATAAACATAAACTTTAAAGAAGAGCAACACGAATATGAAGAAGATATCATCACAAAGATATGTAAACATGGTACGTGTAATGATAATCTGAAAGGCAAACACAATAAACCTTTTTTGAAAATTTTTATTTTTTCAAAATAATATAAATTTTACAAATACAACACGGTACCATATATAATATGTGAAAAATATATTGAAGAAAATCCAACACACATATATATGTATAAACGACCACAAAACTCGATACAGACACATAAGCTTTACACACTACCATAGTATGGATGTGTCTAAGCATGTGGGATGGAGTGAATGGGCGTGAACTAGAAACAAACAAAATATAGCCTAAACACTTAAATTTGTTCAAGAAGTTCTAATTGATTGAAAAACTTTATCAAACTAAGCTTTAGCCTTACGTGACAAATAAAGTTGAACTTAATGAACAAAACAAGCACAATGTACACAAGCCTAAAAAATTAATGATTATGCATATCAATAGCATCATGACAAAATAAGTATAACTAGGATTCTTTGTGCAAGATCGTTGATCTTCAACTAAACTCCCTCCAAGGATAAACATATCTCATATTTTTAGTAATACATTTGTAGGTTTCAAACGAACAGTGAGAAGTTTTAGCAATACATCTATAGGTTCTTATTTTCATATCATACCCCTTTTACAAAAACCCGATCTTATTTGCGTCTTTAGAAACTATATTACACAATCTTGTTTATTCAAAAGGGAAAAATATCGATAGAGTTTTTTATACAGATCTAAGCCTACTTATTCAAAATCATGTTTATTTTTGGTTTGTATCAATATTGTTTTTGCTTAAAAATGATCTGGTATTTGTTTAAAAATAAAAAAGAATTTGGTGTTGTTGCAAAACGATCTTGTTGTTTTTCTAAAAAAATCTCGACCTATTATTCTTTTAAAATTCGATCTGTTCATACAGGTTTGCTAGTACTTTAAATAAAACCAATGTTTTTGATTCGTCTATTCGTAAAGATCTGTTATCAATAAAAACTCATATATTTACATATATAAATTGATTTATGTTATCCAATACAATCTAAAGAGTTTTGGTCTTAAATCGTTTGTGGGTTTTGGTATCACGATACTCGATATGAGTTTGCTTAAAACGGATATGGGTATATGCAATTGGGTAATTCCAAAAATAGATCTGAGTTTGTTTTAATGAAATTAGAGATTTGTTTTGTACAATCGGTGGTAATCTAAGGGGGAAATGAAACCGAGTTTTTGAATGGTTAGCATGTTCATTTTTTGGTATGATTTTTAGTTAACCTTGATGCAGCTTGTTATGATACATGTATTTTTGGTGGTAGGTTGATATAATTGTCAAAATATTGTTGTTTTGAATTTCTCTTTGAACCGAGGCATTATACTTATTCTAAACCCCCTTTTTTCTTTCTTTTTTGAAACCAGTCATTACTGGGTTTTTAGATCTGTTTTGATTTGAGAGCTAACTTTTGTTTTAACTAATTTTGATTGTAAAATTTAGGTAGATGTGTGTGTATTTTTTCGTAGCAAACTTCTGATTATACTGTTAGCTCATTTATTGGGTGAATTAATTTATAAGAGTACTTAATTAATTAATTAATTATACCTTTTGGCTCTACCATTATCGTACCCAAGTTCGGATGTGAAACGAGGTAGGTAACTGTCGGGTTGACAACCGACTGTAAAATTTATGTCAAATATCGTGATGGATTCTCTAGTTAAAAGAAGAAACGTAAATAAAAATAACATGCATAAAATTATATTTGGTACGAGGAATTTATGAACAATAACTGGCAAGTGTAAAGAACTTATGGATACCTTAAAACGAAAAAAAATAAACATAGCATGTCTACAAGAAACTAAATGGAAGGGTGGAAATCCTAGATAGATATGAGGATATTATAAAGGGGCATATACCAAATAGTCCCTTGAACTTCTTTTAATACATGCATAGTCCACGCTTTTTTATTTTGCACCAAAAAGTCCTTCACCATGCTAAAAAGGCTTTACCATGTCGCTGGCGCAGACCTTTAAAGATAAGAGAATAAGGGACTTTTTGGTACGAAATAAAAGACTTGGACTAAATGTGTATTAAAAAATGTTTGGGGAACTTTTTGATATTTGATCCTATTATAAATTATTTTACTCTGGAGGTATAGATAATCGTAGAAATGAGGTGGGTATTATTGTTAATTACTATATGAAAAATAAAATCGTGGATGTTAAAATATGGGGAGATAGATTAATGAGTAGATCATCTTAGATAAAATAATATAGAATATTATAAGTCCTTATGCTCCCCAAGGATCTTTAGATGAAACATTTGGGGAATCATTGGATGAAGTATTACAATAAATTCCTATGCACGAACACAAATTTGTAGGAGGTGACTTAAATGAACATGTAGGATTAGAATGGGATGGTTATCCAACGATACACGGAGGTTGTGGTTTTGTCAAGAGAAATGAAGGAGGGGAAACTATCTTAAAATTTGTTAAGGCATACGATTTAGCGTTAACAAATACATTTATAAAAAAAGGAAAGAACATTTAATAACATTTAAAAGCAGAGATAATAAAACTCAAACATACTATTACTTATTTAGAATAAGAGACTTGTATACATGCAAATACTATAAAGTTTTACCAGGTGAAGGCTTAACAACTCAACATCGTCTATTAGTAATAGGTTAAGCAATTAAATGATTTAAGTATCGAAAAGAGAAAGTAGTTATCAAAATATAAAATGAAAGAATTTAAAAGGATGAAAAGAGATAGAATTTAGGCAAAATTTACTCTTAAACATGACGTGGAATTAGGACAAAAATGTTAACAACATTTGGTCTAGAACAAAGAAACAAGTAAAGGAAAAATTCATTAAAAAAGAAAGGAGTCAAGAACAAAGAAACAAGTCAAGAACAGAGAAATTAGGTAAGCGAATTTTAGGTGAGACTAAAGGAAAAAGATTCATTAAAAATAGACTTCATGGTGGAGTGAGGAGTGCAAAGGATAATACACAAGAAACGAGTAAGTTTTAAAAAAGTGGTAAAAGAGTAAAAATCAAGAAGATTTAGAAAAGTATAAGAAGTTAATAAGTGAAGTAAAAATAGTATTGCAAATGCACAACAAAATACACTATATAATCCTTATAATAAATCAGGTACCAAGGAAGGTGAAAAGAAAATATATAAATTACCAAAAAATAGAGATAGATTGACAAGGGATACGAATCCAGTTAAATGTACTAAATACATAAATCAATGTATATTAATTAACGATAAAAAAATTCTAAACAGATGGGAAGAGTATTTTCAAGGATTATTGAATAAAGAATATCCCAAAAAGATGTCGAGGATATTGAACCGAATATTGCAATGGTATGTCTGATTATTGAAAAAGAAGTAGATATATTAATAAGAAAAATGGGAAAGAATAAAACTTTTGTCCCGGATAAAATAGCCATAGAGGTGTGGAGAGCCCTTGGAAGTCTAGGGGTAGAATGGTTAACATATTTATTTAATAAAATTTTAAGAAAAGAAAACATGCCAAATGAGTGGGAAAAAATCACCACAATACATTTGTATAGAAATAAATCGGATATACAAAAATGTGGCAATTATAGAGGAATCAAACTAATGAATCACAATATGAAATTATGAGGAAAGGTTATTATACAAAGATTAAAAAATGAGTTAACTATTTTAGACAATCAATTTGGATTTATGCCATGGCGATCCACCACAGAAGCTATTTACATATTAAGATAGATAATGGAGAAATGTAGATGTAAGAATAAAAATTTATATATGGTCTTTATAGAATTTGAAAAGTCTTATGATAGAGTACCTAAAGATATAATTTAGGAACAGTAAAAGAGAGCTTATAGCTAGCTTCAGTGATTTCAGTGAGAGCAACCAAGTTCTTTTAGCAGAGGCAAAGGATTTAGAGAGAGGTATTGATGTGTGAAAAAGTTTGGGATTCACATCTATAGAAATTGAGTCTGATTCTAAATTTCTGGTTGATATCATTTCTTTCAACTTAAGTGATCCTTGGTACTTAAAGGCCACAATAACATCCATCAACTCTTCATTATCAACAATTAATCATATAATCTCTCATATTTGGGGGCAGTCAAATGGTGTAGCAGACAACTTATCCAACTTTGCTTCTTCATCAAATTCTTCTCATGTATTCTCAAACTTTCACAATCTTCCTTGGGTAGCTAGGGGTCTCATTAATTTGGATATTAAAGAGACTCCTTCAATTAGAATGTCATTTTAATTGTTCATTTGTTAGTTATGGATTTGTCTCTCAAATTCTCCCTCTATCTCTTTATAAGTGCCACTTAGGAAAGGCTATTTTTCCAAAGTAGTATCTAATAAAATCAGGCGGTATATCCCTCTCCCCCCACCCAAAAAAAAAGATATAATTTGGTGGGCTTTAATGAGGAAAATAATTCCTATGAGTTATATTAAAGTTATTGAAGATATGTATGATAACACAAAGAATGAAGTAAGAACTATATGCGAAGAAACTAATGACTTTATGATTTAAGTGGGTCTACATCAAGGATCGAACTTATGCCCTTACTTATTTTCTGTAGTTTTGAAAGAGATTACTAAGGACATACAAGAAGATGTCCCATGGTGTATGTTATTTGTGGATGATATTGTGTTAGTCAAAGGAGGGCTTAGCAATGAGAGTAGATACTTGGAGAAAAGCCTTAGAGTCCAAGGACTAAAAATTAGTAGAAATAAAACGGAGTTTATGGAATGTAAGTTTAATAATGAGGCGTTAGATATCATAATATTAAAGATTGAAGAAAAAGTGATAAACCAGACTAATAAATTTTGTTATTTAGGTTCAATGTTGTAAAGTAATGGGGATATTGATGAAGATGTCACGGATAGAATATCAACTTGTTGGATGAAATAGAGATAAGTAAGTGGGGTGTTATGCTATAAGAGGATAACTAATAAATTAAAAGGAGAATTTTATCGAACAGTTATTAGCCCAACGACCCTATATGGAGCAGAGTGTTGGGCATTAAAGAAAAAACATGAACAAACTTTCCATGTTTATGAGATGATGATGCCCCGATGGATGACAGGAGTTACTAGAAATGACAAAATTAAAACCAATATGTGAGGGAAGAATTAGGAGTTGCTCCCATTAGTGATAAATTAAGAGAAAGTAGGCTTAGGTGGTACGAACATGTTTTGTGTAGACCAGTAGATGCACCTATAACAAGAGAAAGATTATTAAAAATAGAGTGTAAAAGAGAAAGGGACTGCCCCAAACTATCGTGGGAGGCAATTAATAAGAGAGATATTAAGAAATTATACTTGAATGATAATATTGCTAGACTGAAAAAGGAGAATCCATGTGTCCGACCGTATTTGATGGGATTAAGGCAAGGATGATGGTGGTTATGATGATGACACATGTCCACTAACAAATATATATCATAAATCTCAACTAGAGTATGATAAGCAAAATCACGCAAGCAATCACCCATAAGATTCAGCATGTGAAGCACCATGTGTAAGCATGTGAGAATCAAGCATTCTAACATGTAGTGCCTCTAAAAAAGGATTTCCTAGCCCAAATAGATATATACATAATGCATAGGTTTTGGAAACCAAATGGATACTGTACTTCAACTTCTTAGTACCTCCCCAGATCATAACAAAATGATCGAAGGTGATCTTTCCTACCATAATGTGAGCAAGTGTAAACGTGAGTAATGTTATCTATGGGTTGACCTTCTCTCACATCCTTGGATGCGGTTGAACCTCTAAAATAAACAATGATCTTGCCTTTAACACTAGAAGCATTAGAAATATGGGAGCCAATACCATTATTACCAACACTACTAGAGTCTTTTAAATCATCTTTTAACTTTAAAATTTTAGACTCAAGTAAATAATTAGACTCTTCCAACTTTAAGAATTCCTTATGCATAATTTTAATCATTCCTAGAAGGTTATGTCGTTCCCTCTCAATACAAGAGAACTTGTACCTAAGTGTCTTCTCACGTGATTTACAATCATTAATTAAATTATTATTATCCCTAATGGCACATTCACTAACCCTAGAAATTTTGAGGTCCTTAAATTCTTTCTCTAAAAGTCGAACTCTATCATCACTCTCTTTCTTGGACAATTATAAAATTTTAAACTCACGGTCCATGCCCACAAAATTCTCACGAAAAAAGTCTCTTTGAGTGTGAACAGTTTGCAAAACATCCAAACCAACTCTAAAACGAAAATTTTGTTTTTGAAGAATTTCAATTCTTTTAAGAAACTTCGAATTCAAATGATTTAAGTCGTTAAAACTATGTGAATCCATCGAGAAAAAAATAAACAAATCAACATAAGAGAGGTGAATAAAGAACCACCCTAAACAACATTAAACAAGAATCTAACACGATAACTTCGTACAACCCTCTCTAATACCACTTTGTAGGAGATGGTATGAGATGAAAAAACTCTTTCAAAAATAAGGATCATACAATAACTTGGTGTAACCTGATCTGATACAATTTTTGTTAGGATAAGAATGTTGAATGCTCTGATACCACTTGTCAGGGAGAAATAATGCTCTATGTTAAAAGCGTGAAAACTCTCGGCAAGGATGGTTACAGACAAAAATTCTATTTTTATATTATTATCGATTTAAAAGTCCAAGCATACAAAATAAATTTTAAACAGGTTTTAATCTTTGATTAAATTAGTTATGAAGACAAATATGTGTTCAAAATAATATGAATATGCTACGCATTCAAGAACACGACGATTGAGAAAAAACTCCTTGCCGGCAATACTATTATTCATCACTTTAGAAATATTACAAGACATTCGACTTACAGACTACTTGATTACTAGTCGCAAGTATAATGCGCTAGTCTTCGTAAATCTCTAAACAATACCACTTGTCTCCAATAAGTTCACAAGTGACCCTCGGTATCCACCAATCAGCCTCAACCTTCTTTTTCTGTCGTGATCTCTCCGGATTCATAAGTCAGCCATAGAGTACCTCTCTACAAGGTGTACACAAGGATACAAAACTATCTAGGGTTTTAAATCGGTTCACAAAAAGTGTTTTGGGGATGTGTGTTGTGAATCAAAAAGTGTTTGATAACAAAAAACTATGAAAACTTTTGAAATATATATTCAAAAAATGTTCCCTCAAAAGTCTAACAAAATCAGAACACGAAATAGGTAACTATAGGGTGTTTAGAAATTTTCAGGTAGCAGCTCGATCGAACAAATTTGAAGATCGTTCGAACGAGAATAACAATTCATTTGAACGAAATAAGATCTCGTTCGAATGAATGTTCCATCTCGTTTGAAAGAAGTTCAAATAACGTTCAAACAACCTAAAACTATACGCCCTCGTTCGATACACATAATGTAAACTTCAAACGAGCCTTTGAACGAAAATATGATTGCATTCGAATGAGACCTCATTTCGTTTGAACGAGGTGAGCGAACTTTTAATTTTTGTTAAATGTATGTATTTTTGAATTAAAAAACCCCATTTTTGTTTATTGATATTCAACATCCCCTAAAAAAATCTTATGAATTGCTATTCTCATTTGAACGATCTTCAAATTTGTTCGAACGAGCCGCTACCTCGAAATTTGTGAACACCCTATAATTACTTGTTTCATGTTTTGATTTTGTGAGACTTTTAAGAGAACTCTTTCTGAATATTTGTTTAAAAACATTTCATAGTTTTTTGTAACGGGATATACCAATCTACCCAAACATATAAAAAATTACCTAAATTATTAACAATAAAAAAAAATTGTTCTTTCAACTTACGATATTTCAACATTATTATTTTTTTTCAAATTGATTAAGGTTATGGTGAAGCACTCATCAAGAGGATTTCAAAAGATTTCTATCACAAATTTCATCAATGAATTGAATCAAGTTAAGTCTTTTTTTTTAAAAAATTATTTAGGCATATTTTGTGAAAATGTGAAAATCAAAAATCATTTTATTAAAAATAATTGTATGTTAAGATTTAATTCAATTGATATACTTTTCATTAATATTATGGTGTCCTTAAGTATATTTTTACAATTGGCTCTTATGTCTTTTATTATGTATTGTATAAAGACTATGGTCTGCTTTTGTTGGTTTTTAAAGGTTAGGGTATGTCCTATTGCATTTCCATCGGGAAGAGGCCTTTTCTCCCCGAATATGATCTAGTAAAACCGGTAGGGATTTGTCCATTTTATCTAAAAAATCAAATAATTTCACTGTGGAAGGACCTAATGGAATAAAACGAAAAAGTGCAACACCTAATGCAAAACTACAGAAAAACACAATACTTAATGAAACATACGAGGGTAATTTAAGACCCACCCACATTTTTTTTAGGCTAGGAATTAATGAATAACATAAATTGCTACCTGAGAGAGACTGCTATACATGACTAATATATGTTGACCATCTTCAAAGAGAATCATGTTAATTATATCACGAATACAACTAGAGAGACATGATTTTGGGACTTAAAATCTATACTTCATGATGTGGCAAGTGCCACATCATGCCATATCATTAAGCAATCTCACTCATTTGCTTTGTCATTTTAAAAATTCATTTTTTCTAAAATACATCTTTGAAGAAAAAAATAGTCCAATCCACTGTTCTTGTCAGAACAGCTTTTCTAAAGCAGTTAACGTGTTGGTGCAAAACATTGAAAATGACAAAGTGTTGTTTTGGTTGTCCCACATCGGTTTGGAGTTTAAAATTGAAGTGGTATATTTACAATTTATAGGGAACAAATGGGCAAGCCCTTTGGGCATTAGATGTTTTGTGTGTATGGGTGGGGGACTTATTGGGCCAAGTCACAGACGCGCGCGCGCCGCCGTCCGTCCGTCCCGTGCCCGTGCCCGGGTTCGGGTCCGGGTCCCGGGCTTGGGCTCATTAAGAAATAAGTTTTTGGACAAATAAATTAACGGTTTTGGGATTTAAAAATTAATTTTTAACGGTAATTAATTGCGAAAAAAAAACGTGGGCCTTTTTACTGTTGAATTTTTCCACCCACATTTCCAGTTTTCTCTCCACGTTTTTGCCTACTAACGGTAATTTATTTTTTGCATAAAAGGAGGTTGAGACCTCCGTTTTCAATACAGTTCCAACAAAAGAAAAATTCCATACAGTTCCAAATTTTTTTTTCTCTCAGAATAATTAATCTCGTTTTACAGATTAATTATATTGTTAGAATCGAGCAACTATAAAGAATGGGTGTACACAGACCGGGTTGATTTTTGTGCTTTATCGATCCGTATTTTCTGATTTTGGAGGCTGTTTTATCCTGGGGGTGGCGAGGCTTTCTAACTGTCAGCACACATTGGGCAGAGCCGCGAACACCTTAAAGAGAGCGACATTGTCCGTGACTCAGCTGTGTTCTAGACTGTACCTCCTTCCGAAATTTCTTATATTTTCTGCCCCATATTTATTTGCTCCAAAATTGGGTAATTTCATTCCTAATTTTTAATTCTGCATTTAATTATTTAAATTGTTGCTACAACAATTTTAAGGTGTAACTATTCTGCCATGGACGAAATTAACTCAGGCAACCTTAATAAGCCTTTCAAATATGAAGGCACCCATTTTAAACGTTGGAGCAAAAAAATGCTATTTTATTTAACTACGAGAAAAGTCGCATCGTATGTTCAATTTGACAAACCCGTAGTAAATAATCCACCTACTGTTGAGGAAAGCAAAACAATTAGAACTTGGGAGGAAAATGATTTTCTGTGCAAGAACTATATTCTGAATGCTCTAAGTGACGAACTTTATGACTATTATGCCAATTATAAAACTGCGAAAGATATTTGGGACGCACTTTTTAAAAAATATGACACGGAGGATGCGGGTGCTAAAAAATATGCCGTCAGCTGTTATTTGAAATTTCAAATGACGGATGACAAATCTGTTGTTGCTCAAACTCATGATTTGCAAATGATTGCCCATGAAATTATTTTCGAGGGCATGACTTTAGATGAGCAATTTCAGGTTGCTATGATTATTGATAAATTGCCTTCACTGTTCAAAGAGTTTAAAAATGTTTTGAGGCATAAGTCTAAAGAATTTTTACTAGAGTCACTAATTACTAAATTGAGAATTGAGGAAGAATCCCGAAAACAGGACTATAAAGATGAAATTCTTGTTGTGTCTAACAACAAAAATCAGAAAAAGAACCACACTCCAGTTGTTTTAAAGGCAAACGGAAAAAAATATGAAAAATCAAAAAAAGAGCCACAACCAAAATTTTAAAAATCAGACTCAGACTCAGAATAAGAATAAGAACCCTGAAAATGGACAATCTAGCAACTCGGGATAGTTTCTCTGTTTCAAGTGTGGCAAGCCTGGCCATATGGCTCGCAAATATCGCAATGTGCCACAAGCACAAGCAAATTTGACCGAAGAGGACCTATGTGCTATGATTTCAAAAATCAACATGGTTAGCTGTGACGAAGGGTGGTGGTTGGATACTGGCGCTTCCCGCCATATCTGTTATGACCGTAGTCTGTTTAAGACTTATTCTGAAACTGCAGATAAGAAGGTTTTGTTGGGTGATTCTCACTCCACTGAGGTTGCTGGTACTGGAAATGTGGAATTGAAGTTCACTTCGAGAAAGACTATTATCCTCAAAGAAGTTCTTCACACTCCCGAGATAAGGAAAAATTTGGTTTCAGGTTATCTTCTCAACAAAGATGGCTTTACTCAAACTATTGGTGCTCTGATTTATTTACTTTGACCAAAAATGGAATTTTTGTAGGCAAGGGTTATGCCACTGATGGGATGTTTAAGTTGAATGTTGATGCAATGAATAAAATTTCTCCTTCTGCTTATATTGCTTGTTCATTTAATATTTGGCATGCTAAGCTTTGTCATATTAATAAACGACTTGTTAAAAATATGAGCACTTTAGGATTAATTCCAGAATTATCATAAAATGATTTTAAAAAATGTGAATGGTGTGGTCAAGCAAAAATCACTACGACACCACATAAATCTGTTTTTAAAGAATTTGAACCACTTGATTTAATTCATTTGGATATTTATGAATTGGATGGTGTCACAACTAGAAATGGCAAACGTTATTTTATAACTTTTATTGATGATTGTTCCGATTATTCGTTTGTGTATTTAATGAAAAATAAAAGTGAAGCGTTTGACATGTTTAAAATTTTCCTAAATGAAATTGAAAATCAATTTAATCGGAAAATAAAAAGGTTACGTAGTGATAGAGGCACCGAATATGATTCTGGACCATTTATTGAATTTTATAAAACCCACGGTATTATTCACGAAAAAACTGCTCCTTATTCGCCCGAAATGAACGGTAAATCTGAAAGAAAAAATTAGGACATTAACTGAATTAGTTGTGGCTATTTTATTAAATTCAGGGGCTGCCTCACATTAGTGGGGTGAAATTATTTTGACTGTGTGTCACATGCTTAATAGAATTCCTAAGTCTAAAATGAAAATATCTCCTTATGAAATTTGGAAAAATATTAAGCCCAACGTGTCATACTTTAGAACGTGGGGGTGTTTAGCCTATGTATGCATACCCGACCCTAAAAGGTCTAAATTGGCAAGTAGAGCATATGAGTGCGTTTTTATAGGCTGTGCTATTAATATCAAAGCATACCGATTTTATGACTTGAAAAATCAAGTAATTATTGAATCAAATGACGCCGATTTTTATGAAGATAAATTTCCTTTTAAATTGAGAAATAATGGGGGCGAGTCATCCATTAATATTTCTTTAAATAAAAATAAAGAAAATAATGAATCCATTTTAGAAATTCGAAAAAGTAAAAGGGCTCGTGTAGAAAAAGATTTTGGTCCCGACTTTTATGCTTACACTTTAGATGAGGATCCTAACACTATTCGAGAAGCTTTATCTTCTTTAGATGCCGATTTATGGCAAGAGGCTATTAATGATGAAATGGATTCTTTGGAAACAAATAAAACTTGGTATTTAGTGGACCTTCCTCCTGGATGTAAAACAATTGGGTGTAAATGGATTCTTAAAAAGAAATTAAAACCTGATGGCGCTATTGAAAAAGATAAGGCACGTCTTGTTGCCAAAGGTTTTAGACAAAGAGAAAATGTAGACTTCTTTGATACATTTTCACCCGTGACTAGAATAACGTCTATACGTGTACTCTTTGCGATAGCTATCTTAAATGATTTAATTGTACACCAAATGGATGTTAAAACTACCTTTCTAAAGGGAGAATTAGAAGAAGAGATTTATATGGTTCAACCTGAAGGGTTTGTTATACACGGCTAAGAAAATAAAGTATGTAAACTAGATAAATCTCTTTATGGACTCAAACAGGCACCTAAACAATGGCATGATAAATTTGATACCTTAGTCATCTCTAATGGGTTTAAAATTATTGAAAGTGACAAATGCAATTATTATAAATATGTAGAGAACATTTGCACTATCATATGTCTTTATGTTGATGACTTTCTTATATTTGGTTCTAATATTCATGCCGTAGAAAATGTTAAATCATTATTATGTGCCAATTTTGATATGAAGGATTTGGGTGAAGCTAGTGTAATATAGGGAATTAATATTACTAGGTCAGAAAAGGGACTTTCTTTGGATCAATCTCATTACATTGAGAAAATTCTAAAGAAATATAATTACTTTGACTGTAAACCTGCTAGTATTCCATTTGACCCTAGTGTAAAGTTATTTAAGAACACTGGCGACAGTGTAAACCAAAATGCTTATGCAAGCATTATTGGTAGCTTGCGTTATGTTACAGATTGCACTAGGCCTGACATAGCTTTTGCTGTGGGAGTACTATGTAGATTTACCAGTAGACCTAGTATGGCGCATTGGCATGCTATTGAGAGGGTCATACGATACCTTAAAAGGACGATGAACCTCAGATTACACTATAATAAGCATCCCGTTATCCTTGAAGGATTTAGTGATGCAGATTGAAACACCCTATCTGATGATTCTAAGGCTACTAGTGGATATATATTTAGCATCGCTGGTGGAGAAATCTAAGCAACAAACTATTTTGGCTCAATCCACTATGGAGTCTGAAATGATAACACTAGCTACTGCTAGTGAAGAGGAAGGTTGGTTAAGAAACTGTGACACCCCGACTAATTAAATACCGGGTAGCTACTCCTTTATTAAATTAATTCAAAATGCCAAGTTGGCTCAGTTAATAGCATCACTGTCGAAAACATTTTATTATTACTAACCACCTAGTATTTAAAAAGTAAGTTGCCAAATTTTAATATAAGTCTGATTAACATGCAACAAGTGTAATGAAGAAATAAATAACACCATTCACCATACTGAAGTAAAAAGAATAACCATCACATAAGGTAATTACAGTCTGGAGGAAAACTCCTCACAACAATCCCACAACTGAAATAAGTAAACCGAATACTGAAACAATACATGCTAAAGTCTGAAAACTGAAATGTAAAAGACGTAACTCTAATAGAGATGGGCAACATGCCCTACAACTGATAGATAATGAATCTGGAATCCAAGTGATAGAAGCGTCTACAAGCAAATCCCTGTAGCTTCCACAAACAGCTACAGCTCGTCATCAGAATGAGAATCCTATGCTTGGTGTCCCTGTGGCTGGGCACCTAAAATGGTTTTACAAAGAAAAAGATTTGAAAAGAAAACGGGTCAGAGCCCGAATGTGGAGTTATATTTAAAAACCTGCAAGTTCTTTAAAAACATTTAAAACATTAAATGCAAAGTACATGTTAGGACGTGCACTCACATGTAATTCTCACCTCTCGTCTAACTGTGCACTCCTAACGTAAGTACCCATCTAAATACACTAACACCTAGCTAAGTGACATACTCTCTAGCTAGACCGTTGTAAATTCTACCCTTATTACTCGGTTCCATTAACATAATAACGCTTGTAACTAAATAGGGATTTAACGTAAACTCAGATGCTCAATATGCAATATATTACTCTATCAACTAACCCGTTATGTTTCTCGAAACAATACCGTAATCATTTTCACAACATTGACATGAAGGTTCTCATTAATTAAGTGTATATTATTCACATCATAAATATACAATATAAGCACCCCGAGAACTAAGCTGCGGTGCACACATACTCTGCTATCCATCCCGGTACATCACGTACATAAGGATCACATATTCCGAATCTCTCAGGAATAGTTCAGATAACACAAATCACAAATAGTGGAGGCGAACACAGTCACATCACATGGGTCACGTACATACCTACGCTCCCACGATCAGCGGACTTATTAACATCCCAATAAGTCTTTCTCTGACCTACGTTTATCGAGGTACCAGTCTAAATCCCCCCCGTAGGCACACAAGGATTAGAGGGTCCTAAGCGAACACAAACCTCCCGTGATAGCAAGTATGGTAGGTATGTCATACACACAAATACTATATCAATACTAAGTATACACGCATCTTACTAATCACCGTAGTTTAATCGTAGTACATATCGTATTCTCGTACCAACTTATGATAATTACAATTTATACTATTCCGGTTTGTAATCATACTCGCCATAATTAATTCTCACTTCGTAATAGACACTCACGTCTCAACCCAAACCGTCCTTCTAATTTAACTCACTTGTATATAATTTCCTTCTCATAAATACTCAAAGGTCCCAAACCTATCACTATATCATCATCGAAATGTTATCTATCTCCTCGAACGAGTTTACGGAACTCCAAAAATCAAAACAGTTCAAAATGACCCAAACTGCCAGCTCGTTCGAAGTCTCGTTCGAACGAGACTGTTCGAACGAGTTTGAACTGTCTGCTCGTTAGAAGTCTCGTTCGAACGAGGCTGTTCGAACGAGATCCCAGTTCGTTCGAACGAACTGTACCTTCTAACGATATTTCGTTCGAACGAATATATCGAACGAAGTCTCCCCTCGTTCGAAGCGACTGGTCAACTCGTTAGAAGCTCGTTCGAACGAGCTCGTTCGAACGACCTGGGGATTGCTTCTAACGACTGACCAGTTTCGGCCCAGATTTTTCCCCAATTCATTTTTCATCCATTTTAACACTTCAAACCTCCTCTAAAGTTTGTCCAATCAACGTTTTAAGGTCTCTAATCAATTCTAACCATATATAGTCACATCCTAACATGATTTTAAGGGATCAATCCATCCTAACATCAATCAAATTTACAAATCTCTACACTTTTTCCAAATATTTCAAGAACATGAACCCTAACTTTATGAATCATGAATTAATCCAATATAAATCCGTTTTAATTTCTTCCAACCACAATCATCATGAGAATAATCATCTACCTATCATTCTACATGCAATTCTCCTCAAGATTTTCAGATTCTATGTTCCAAACTACATGGGTTTTCATATTTCATCAAGAACAAACCATAAATTCGAATTATCTAACATGGAAGGAACATTCTCTGTAATTAAATGGAATAAAGTCACTTGCCTTGGTTGTCTCTGAGTTTGGTGTAGGTTTGATGAAGCTTTTCTGCAGAATTTCTTCTCTCCAAGCTTCTCCTCCAATGGTGGCTTAAGGTGGCTAGGGTTTGATTTTGGGAAGGTATTAGAAAACCTAATTCTAATAACCTACGTAGCCCTCTAGGTTAATATGGGTTGGTTAGGGGCTTAGTGGGTCAAATCCACATCAGATGCAATTAACCAATTTTCGTCACTTTTAATTCCTCAAAATGTAAAATTACCAAAATACCCTTTATGATGCCGGTATGGCCTAAAAATACCCCGGGACCCAAACTATACCCCCGGCTAGTGTTTTCTGACTATCTCGACCCTTTCGGACGCGTTGGCGCACTCAAAACGACCATACGGTTTATAGATTTTAAATTCACTTTTTATAGTCAAAATATTACACCGTGACGCGGCGGTCCCACGCGTCTCAACAAAATTTCTAAAATGCCGTATATAAAATGCCGTATATAAATCTCACGACAAATTTCATAATTCCAAATTCATATAACAACATGTATGCACATAATCAAATCCCAACTCGCATCTCGTTAGTATTTATAACCCGGATTAATTTCCAATTAATACGCATTTAATTAATTAATCCCAAAAATAAATATAGTCAAAAGTACGGGGTATTACATACTTCCCCCCTAATAACTGAATTTCGTCCCGAAATTCGAAACTAGAAAGTAGCTGCTAAAAACAGCTCTAGATAACGTTCGCGCATCTCATCCTCGCGCTCCCATGTGGACTCCTCGACATTGTGATGTCGCCACCGAACACGCACTAACGGGACTATCTTTGACCGCAGTTTCCTCTCACTTTGGTCCAAAATAGCAATTGGCCCCTCCTCGTAGGAGCTATCCGGCTGGAGATCGATGTCCTCCACAGCAATGTGAGAATGAGCCAAATCATCTCTGAGATATTTCCTTAGCGAGGAAATATGAAATACATCGTGAATCCGATGCAAATGCTCCGGTAGTCCAAGTCTATACGCAACCGGTCCGATCCGCTCAATAATAGGAAATGGCCCCACATACCTCGATGACAACTTCTCCTTCTTCCCGAAACGCATAATCCCCTTCATAGGAGATACCCTCAGCAAAACCTGGTCCCTTACTTGGAACTCCCTGAAAAATCTCTTCGCATCAGCATAACTCTTTTGCCTGTCTTGAGCTACCCGAATGCGACTCCAAATCAACTCAATCCTTGCCGAAGTATCCTGAATCACTTCCGGACCAAGCAGTTTGTTGTCCCCCACCTCTAACCAACATGCTGGGGAACGACAAGGCCTACCGTACAATGCCGCAAACGGAGCCATGCCAATAGTGAACTGATAGGAGTTGTTGTAAGCAAACTCCACCAGCGGAAGGTACTGCTCCCATCCACCCCCAAAGTCAATAATGCACATGCGTAGCATGTTCTCCAACATCTGATTTGTGCGCTCAATCTGCCCATCAATCTGCTGATGATAAGCCTTACTCAACCGTAATTTCGTGCCCATGGCCTCCTGGAAACTCTCCCAAAACCTCGAAACAAATATCTTGTCTCTGTCAGACATGATATTTAGGGGCACACCGTGAAGTCTCACAATCTCTGAGATGAAGAGCTGGGCATACTGTCCCGTAGTGTAGTCAGTCCTTACGGGTAAAAAGTGAGCGACTTTAGACAATCTGTCCACAATTACCCAAACGGAGTCGTGACCCCTCTGCGACGTAGGCAACCCCGTGATAAAGTCCATGTATATGCTCTCCCACATCCACATTACGGGAAGCATAAGCTATGGCCTGTCTCTCCTGCTGTAATACACCTCCAAGTCCTTGCAAAGACGCATCGGTGTACACCAAATACTCAACTCCCGGTCTCGGCAATGCTAACACAGGTGCTGAGGTTAACTTGTCCTTCAATTCATCAAATGCCAACTGACAGGCATCACTCCAAATGAACGACACACCTTTACGAGTAAGATGTGTCAAAGGACCTGCTATCTTCGAAAACCCCCGAATGAACCTCCTGTAGTATCCTGCCAGGCCCAAGAAACTACGAATCTCAGTCGGTGTCGTGGGATGTCCCCACTCCCTCACCGCAGATACTTTCCCCGGATCAACAGATATCCCTCGGTCGGAAATAATGTGACCCAAGAACTGGACTTCCTTCAGCCAAAACCCGCACTTCTCATATTTTGTATACAACTCGTTCTGACGAAGCGTCTGTAAAACCTGCCTCAAATGCTCGGCGTGCTCCTCCTCTGTCTGGGAGTAAACCAGAATATCATCAATGAAGACAATGACAAACTGGTCTAGGAAATCCCTGAACACTCTGTTCATCAAGTCCATAAACACAGCTGGAGCGTTGGTCAAACCGAAAGGCATAACCCAAAACTCGTAAGAACCATATCTCAACAAGAACGCAGTCTTCAAGACATCCTCCTCCCTGATACGCAACTGATGGTATCCCGATCTCAAGTCAATCTTCGAGAAGAAAGAAGATCCTCTCAACTGGTCGAATAAGTCATCGATTCGAGGCAACGGATACTTATTCCGTATCGTGACCTTATTCAACTCTCGGTAGTCCACACACAATCTCAGTGAACCGTCCCTCTTCTTCACAAACAGAACTGGAGCGCCCCAAGGTGAGGTACTCCTGCGAATAAAGCCCTGACCTAACAGCTGCTCTATCTGATCCCGTAACTCCCTCATCTCAGCTGGAGCCATACGGTACGGTGCGCGTGCTATAGGTCTCGTACCCGGTAGCAAATCTATAACAAAGTCTATCTCTCGACTGGGTGGTAAGCCTGGTATCTCCTGAAACACATCCGAATACTCCCTGACCACTGGGATAGAATCTAAAGGAATCACTACCTCCTTAGAGGTATCCTCCTTAATGTAATACAGATGAGCGGTCGATCCTCCCTCTGGGCGAGGCATTGCCACTACAAACATCTCTTGCCCCGGAATGGCAAAAACAATGCTCCCGCTGAAGCAATCAATCATGGCCCTATAGGCTACAAGCCAATCTATACCGATAATCACATCGTGAACATGCATGTCTAACACTAACATGTCTGCAGGTAATACCAAACCACCAATCTCTACCCCCACTCCCCGGCATATAAAGATAATAAGTGACCCACTCCCCAATGGTGAGTCGACACACGTCACTGTGCTCTCTGCCGTAGCTAACAATCCTAAAGCCTTCGCGAAGTGTGTAGCTATAAAACAATGTGTAGCACCCGTATCAAATAATACCTGACCCATAGTGCCATGGATAGGAAACGTACCCTCAATCGCGGGCGGTGCCTGTGGAACTGCAGCCTGGTGGAGGTTGTAGACACGTCCATACTGTAGCTGCCCCTGCTGAGCTGGGACTGCTGGAATGGGTGGCAATGCTGCCATCTGTGGCGGTGCGGGAAGAGCGGCGAGAAACATAGGCCTCTGTGGCTCCTGGCGAGCACCTTGCTGCTGCTGCTGTGGGGCCCTGCCCCTATCAGGACAATCCTGTCGCTTATGGCCAGTCTTGCCACAAACAAAGCACTTCCCCGGGAAGTTCCCTCCTCTCTGTCCCTGCTGTCCCCGGCCCTGGTGGCCGTTACCGTTCCTCCCTTGGCCCTGGTGAAACTGCTGCCCATTCTGCCCCTGTTGGCCCTGATGGCCGTTTGGACCCTGATGGCCCTGACGAAAACCTCCCTGTCCCTGTCTGTAGTTCCCTGACCAGAACCTCTTATTATCCCCCTGCTGGGAGCCCTACTCATTCTGTCTCTGCCCCTGACCAAATTGTGCCCCGCTGGCACCATGTCCTCCAGTCCTGCTCTGATGGCTAGACTCCCCCGACCTCTTACCCTCGGCCATATGAAAACGGTGGTCCTGGCAGTGTAACAATGCAACGTTAACCACATCAGAATAAGTGGCCAACGATAGGTTCCCTAGCAGATGCTGACGGATTCTCCAAGTCAACCCGTCCGTGAACTTCTCAATCTTCTTCCTCTCTGTTGGTATCTCATCTGGGACGATATTCAACAGGTTCGTGAACTCAGCCTCATACTCGGCCACTGTTCTCCCTTCTTGCTTCAAATTCATCAGCTTCCTCCTCATTTCCGTATGAACTGCGGACGAAAAGTACTTGCGGTTAAACCGCACCCAGAAATCCTGAATAGTGAGAGTATCCCTCTCCTCCATGGTGGTAATAGACTCCCACCACTGCAGTGCAGATCCAACTAGCTTGAAAGTAGCTAGCACCTGCTTCTGAACATCCGTGCACTCATACATCCTTAAGTGCCTCTGCATATCCTTCCTCCATTGGCTCGAGACTACCACATCTGAGCTACCTGCAAACTCTGGCGGATGCGCTTTCTAAAAAGCGTCACGTACACGTTCCCAAGCAGACGGGAATGTATTAGCCTGTACTGGCGTGGCAACCGGCGCCTGAGGTGGTGCCTACTGAACAACGGCAATCGCGGCATTTACCGCTTGGGCTACTATAGCTGCAACCTTAGCGGCG
This sequence comes from Sambucus nigra, assembly GCA_949130495.1. Classification (NCBI taxonomy): domain Eukaryota; kingdom Viridiplantae; phylum Streptophyta; class Magnoliopsida; order Dipsacales; family Adoxaceae; genus Sambucus; species Sambucus nigra. Next base: position 468,768,086 of record OX422208.1, on the reverse strand, counting down.
TTCATCATGCCCTGAACTGGAGCGGGCTGGGGTTCGGGCGTTGCATCCCTGGGAACTCGTCGTGCACGTCGTGGAGGCATCTGAAATAAGAAAAAAGTTTATAAGTTCGCTGTTTATAAACTTAAAATAGCTGAAGAACGAAGCATACACAAAAAGAGTACAACAGTCCCAAAATATAGGGCTCTATATCAAAGAAACTTAGCGGAAACATAATAGCCGTCAGATCCTAAAGGACACTAGAACCTGATGCTCTGATACCACCTGTGACACCCCGACTAATTAAATACCGGGTAACTACTCCTTTATTAAATTAATTCAAAATGCCAAGTTGGCTCAGTTAATAGCATCACTGTCAAAAACATTTTATTATTACTAACCACCTAGTATTTAAAAAGTAAGTTGCCAAATTTTAATATAAGTCTGATTAACATGCAACAAGTGTAATGAAGAAATAAATAACACCATTCACCATACTGAAGTAAAAAGAGTAACTATCACATAAGGTAATTACAGTTTGGAGGAAAACTCCTCACAACAATCCCACAACTGAAATAAGTAAACCGAATACTGAAACAATACATGCTAAAGTCTGAAAACTGAAATGTAAAAGATGTAACTCTAATAGAGATGGGCAACATGCCCTACAACTGATAGATAATGAATCTGGAATCCAAGTGATAGAAGCGTCTACAAGCAAATCCCTGTAGCTTCCACAAACAGCTACAGCTCGTCATCAGAATGAGAATCCTATGCTTGGTGTCCCTGTGGCTGGGCACCTAAAATGGTTTTACAAAGAAAAAGATTTGAAAAGCAAACGGGTAAGAGCCCGAATGTGGAGTTATATTTAAAAACCTACAAGTGCTTTAAAAACATTTAAAACATTAAATGCAAAGTACATGTTAGGGCGTGCACTCACATGTAATTCTCACCTCTCGTCTAACTGTGCACTCCTAACGTAAGTACCCATCTAAATACACTAACACCTAGCTAAGTGACATACTCTCTAGCTAGACCGTTGTAAATTCTACCCTTATTACTCGGTTCCATTAACATAATAACGCTTGTAACTAAATAGGATTTAACATAAACTCAGATGCTCAATATGCAATATATTACTCTATCAACTAACCCGTTATGTTTCTCGAAACAATACCGTAATCATTTTCACAACATTGACATGAAGGTTCTCATTAATTAAGTGTATATTATTCACATCATAAATATACAATATAAGCACCCCGAGAACTAAGATGCAGTGCACACATACTCTGCTATCCATCCCGGTACATCACGTACATAAGGATCACATATTCCGAATCTCTCAGGAATAGTTCAGATAACACAAATCACAAATAGTGGAGGCGAACACAGTCACATCACATGGGTCACGTACATACCTACGCTCCCATGATCAGCGGACTTATTAACATCCCAATAAGTCTTTCTCTGACCTATGTTTATCGAGGTACCAGTCTAAATCCCCCCCGTAGGCACACAAGGATTAGAGGGTCCTAAGCGAACGAAAACCTCCCGTGATAGCAAGTATGGTAGGTATGTCATACACACAAATACTATATCAATACTAAGTATACACGCATCTTAGTAATCACCGTAGTTTAATCGTAGTACATATCGTATTCTTGTACCAACTTATGATAATTACAATTTATACAATTCCGGTTTGTAATCATACTCGCCATAATTAATTCTCACTTCGTAATAGACACTCACGTCTCAACCCAAACCGTCCTTCTAATTTAACTCACTTGTATATAATTTCCTTCTCATAAATACTCAAAGGTCCCAAACCTATCACTATATCATCATCGAAATGTTATCTATCTCCTCGAACGAGTTTACGAAACTCCAAAAATCAAAACAGTTCAAAATGACCCAAACTGCAAGCTCGTTCGAAGTCTCGTTCGAACGAGACTGTTCGAACGAGTTTGAACTGTCTGCTCGTTAGAAGTCTCGTTCGAACGAGGCTGTTCGAACGAGATCCCAGTTCGTTCGAACGAACTGTACCTTCTAACGATATTTCGTTCGAACGAATATATCGAACGAAGTCTCCCCTCGTTCGAAGCGACTGGTCAACTCGTTAGAAGCTCGTTCGAACGAGTTCGTTCGAACGACCTGGGGATTGCTTCTAACGACTGACCAGTTTCGGCCCAGATTTTTCCCCAATTCATTTTTCATCCATTTTAACACTTCAAACCTCCTCTAAAGTTTGTCCAATCAACGTTTTAAGGTCTCTAATCAATCCTAACCATATATAGTCACATCCTAACATGATTTTAAGGGATCAATCCATCCTAACATCAATCAAATTTACAAATCTCTACACTTTTTCCAAATATTTCAAGAACATGAACCCTAACTTTATGAATCATGAATTAATCCAATATAAATCCGTTTTAATTTCTTCCAACCACAATCATCATGAGAATAATCATCTACCTATCATTCTACATGCAATTCTCCTCAAGATTTTCAGATTCTATGTTCCAAACTACATGGGTTTTCATATTTCATCAAGAACAAACCATAAATTCGAATTATCTAACATGGAAGGAACATTCTCTGTAATTAAATGGAATAAAGTCACTTGCCTTGGTTGTCTCTGAGTTTGGTGTAGGTTTGATGAAGCTTTTCTGCAGAATTTCTTCTCTCCAAGCTTCTCCTCCAATGGTGGCTTAAGGTGGCTAGGGTTTGATTTTGGGAAGGTATTAGAAAACCTAATTCTAATAACCTACGTAGCCCTCTAGGTTAATATGGGTTGGTTAGGGGCTTAGTGGGTCAAATCCACATCAGATGCAATTAACCAATTTTCGTCACTTTTAATTCCTCAAAATGTAAAATTACCAAAATACCCTTTATGATGCCGGTATGGCCTAAAAATACCCCGGGACCCAAACTATACCCCCGGCTAGTGTTTTCTGACTATCTCGACCCTTTCGGACGCGTTGGCGCACCCAAAATGACCATACGGTTTATAGATTTTAAATTCACTTTTTATAGTCAAAATATTACACCGTGACGCGGTGGTCCCACGCGTCTCAACAAAATTTCTAAAATGCCGTATATAAAATGCCGTATATAAATCTCACGACAAATTTCATAATTCCAAATTCATATAACAACATGTATGCACATAATCAAATCCCAACTCGCATCTCGTTAGTATTTATAACCCGGATTAATTTCCAATTAATACGCATTTAATTAATTAATCCCAAAAATAAATATAGCCAAAAGTACGGGGTATTACATACTTCCCCCTAATAACTGAATTTCGTCCCGAAATTCGAAACTAGAAAGTACCTGCTAAAAACAGCTCTGGATAACGTTCGCGCATCTCATCTTCGCGCTCCCATGTGGACTCCTCGACATTGTGATGTCGCCACTGAACACGCACTAACGGGACTATCTTTGACCGCAGTTTCCTCTCACTTCGGTCCAAAATAGCAATTGGCCCCTCCTCGTAGGAGCTATCCGGCTGGAGATCGATGTCCTCCACAGCAATGTGAGAATGAGCCAAATCATCTCTGAGATATTTCCTTAGCGAGGAAATATGAAATACATCGTGAATCCGATGCAAATGCTCCGGTAGTCCAAGTCTATACGCAACTGGTCCGATCCGCTCAATAATAGGAAACGGCCCCACATACCTCGATGCCAACTTCCCCTTCTTCCCGAAACGCATAATCCCCTCCATAGGAGATACCCTCAGCAAAACCTGGTCCCCTACTTGGAACTCCCTGAAAAATCTCTTCGCATCAGCATAACTCTTCTGCCTGTCTTGTGTGTATGGGTGGGGGACTTATTGGTCCAAGTCACACACGCGCGCGCGTCGCCGCTGTCCGGCCCATGCCCGTGTCCGGGCGGATCCTGGGCTTGAGCTCATTAAGAAATAATTTTTTGGACAAATAAATTAACGGTTTTGGGCTTTAAAAATTAATTTTTAACGGTAATTAATTCCGAAAAAAAACGTGGGCGTTTTTACTGTTGAATTTTTCCACCCACGTTTCCAGTTTTCTCTCCACGTTTTTTCCCACTAACGGTGATTTATTTTTTGCATAAAAGGAGGTTAAGACCTCCGTTTTCAATACAGTTCCAACAAAAGAAAAATTCCATACAGTTCCGAAATTTTTTTCTCCCAGAATAATTAATCTCGTTTTACAGATTAACTATATTGTTAGAATCGAGAAATTATAAAGAATGAGTGTACACAGACCTGATTGATTTTTGTGCTTTATCGATCCGTATTTTATGATTTTGGAGGCTGTTTTATCCTGGGGGTGGCGAGGCTTTCTAACTGTCAGCACACATTGGGCAGAACCGCGAAACACCTTAAAGAGAGCGACATTGTCCGCAACTCAGCCGTGTTCTAGACTGTACCTGCTTCCGGGATTTCTTATATTTTCTGTCCCAGATTTATTTGCTCCAAAATTGGGTAATTTCGTTTCTAATTTTTAATTCCACATTTAATTATTTAAATTGCTGCTACAACAGTTCTAAAAAACCCGCCTAGTCTTGAGGCTTGGGAGAAACGCCCCGCCTTAAGTTTTTGATGCCTTATGCTTGGTAAAACCCTTAAGGCGCACTTTTTCTCTAAAAGCAACAATCCTTTAGTGATACGATATCGCCTGTTAAAGTTTTTTTTAGAAACCGAACCATTATCTCATCCAAAATAATTAAATAGTGTTTTAATTTGCAAATATTCAAACATATTTTTATGGTATGTACAATTTTAGTATTTTAATAGCCTTGTTATGATTAAAAAATATTAAAATATATTAAAAAGGCCTAAACGCCTTTTCACGCCTAAGGCCCGCCTAGGCTTCTAAGGCACGCCTCGATCACGCTCCGCGTTTTTTAGAACCTTTCCAATCAAATAAAAAAATAATTCTTCTACATACCGTTGGCATGTATCATTTTTTTTACAATAGTAAAATAATATTTTTACTTTTAAAAAAAATGGTTCGCGCCAGCGGGACTTTTTATTTTTAACTTATTTAAGCTCTCAAATACCAATTTGCCTAATATTCTCTTATTTTTAAAGATTCGCGCCAATGGCACCCGTTATTTTTAAAGTTACTATTTTTTTTAATTTTACAATATTTAAAACGATTTTTGTATTTCTTAAAACTGTTTAAAGGCCCGCGTTAAAAAAACTATTATAATAATAAATTATTATTTTAAATTATTTTTAACTTATTTAGTCCCTCAAACATCCATTTACCCAATATTTTTTTATTTTTAAAGGTTCGCGCCAGCGGCACCCCTTATTTTTAAACTTATTTTTTTTTAATTTTACAACATTTAATATAATTTTTGTATTTCTTAAACTTGTTTAAAGGTCCGTGCTAACGGATCACATTGAGTGTTTTTATATGGTGATGGATTTTTTGGAACAAAATAAAAGGATTGAACAAAACGTACAATAAATTATTTTTAAATTAATTTTTTACATAATATATAATTAACAATTTTTTTATAATTAAAAATAAATAAATTTATAATATTATAAAATAAAAACGTGTGTTACTTAATGATGTGACACATGTCACATTTTTTTTTTGTTTTTCACCAGGGTATCCACTAGCGACTTAGTGACTAATCCCTTTGTTGATTTGTAGGTACCTCGATGGGTGGGACAACTGATCCAGGGATTTAAGGGTGTTCCATGCCCAAAGCGAAGATCAAACCCTCGACACTTAATTAAGAGAGAAAGAGCTCCACCACACCCCTAAATTTCATGTCACATTGTTAAATCCCACTTTTAATTCTACAATGCAAGTCGCACTAATCATGCTCCTATATCACCCTTTCAACTTAAGCATTAGAGTCACCATTATACTTGTTTGTTGGGTCACACAACTTTCAATGATTCAACCACAAGGGTCACCGTGGTCTTGTTTTAACGAAGGTCAAATCAATTTAAATACATTATACATATTTAAAATTATTAAATAAGATAATTAATAGATGAGAAACTATCCATATAATAAAGGAGCATGATTTTTGAAAATTTTGCCAAAATATCTTCACTTTTTTTATACATGACATTTTTCTCTTTCATGCACATACATGAAATGTCATGCTAAAAGTTATTTTTTTTCTTTTCTTTTTTTGTGTTATATATATACTATTATAAATACTATTATACTATTATAAATACATGTATTTTTTTAAATACATGTAAATTTATATTTTTTTATTAAATATTTTTCCCATTTTTTAAAACTATTTTTTAAATATTTTTTTCTTTTTTCAATTTATATTTTTTCTTTTTTCTCTATTTTTTTTTATCACGGGGGCAAATTTATCGCCGTGCCCTTGGGCACGCGCATCCACTAGTATATATATATGGGACAATCGTCTTATGAATAGTAATTCATGCATGATAAATATTCATGACATTTTATGTGTTGCATGCTTGCATGCATATACATGCATGCATGCATGCATATACATACATACATTGTTATTTATTATTTTTTTAATAAAATATTTTTAAAAAAATATTTTTTGAAAAAATATTTAAAAAAAATATATTTTTAATTTTTTTTAAAAGTTTTTTTTTTAAAAAAAGGCGAATTATTATGGGTTGGATTTTATCACGGTGACAAATTTATCGTCGTGCCCTCGAACACGGGCATCCGCTAGTATATATATATATATATATATCACGAGTTTTGTTGACCCTCTAACAAAAAGGGTCAATAAATTGAAATTCACACATGCATACACCCCACGCCAAGCACGGGCTTCTTTAAAATGAACTTATTTGATTAAAAAATGAATAATACAAAGTAGAGGTGCTCGTAATAGGTTTTTTAAATTCAACATTAAGAAATATATTATCATGTTGTGAGAATCCCGAAAACTATAAAAACATATTGGAGAAAGAAAGATTTCATTCAAAATCGATTATTTTTCTTCTAACTCAGTGCAATAGTAGTCGAGAAACTATGCCGTCAACAATAAAAAAAAATCACCATTAAGTAAATACCCTAACTTAATAACAAAATCATGACTTAATCATTTTTAAGGGGAAAAAAAGGGTTCTGGTGGATTTTGAAATTCATAAATAGAAAACAAACTTTATCATGTATATACATTTAAGATCCACGGAATATTTTATTAATAATAATGGACTAAAAATGGTTTCAACAAAATGCGATTGTTGGAGATAGTTCTTGAAAATTGTAAAATGAATGATATATTACTTAGTTTTGGAAATATATATATATAGGGAAATGATCAAGTGAGGTCTCAATTTGAGGACCCTGAATGAGGATCATTTTTTTAAAATAGTAAAAAAAATATTTTTGGGTTGATTTTTTTTTTATGATTTTTAAACATTTCAATAGGACAAAAAAAAAGACCATAAAAACTCACAAAGTTTGACCGATTTTTTTTAAATAGCAAAAAAATTCATTTTGAGCTGATTATTTTTTTATGGTCCAACTGAAATGTTTAAAAACTATATAAAAAAAATTAGCTCAAAAATATTTTTTTTACTATTTTATCAAAATTGGTCCTCGCCAGCGGTATGCAAACAGAGGTCCTCATGAGATCCTCTCTCTCTCTCTCTCTCTCTCTCTCTCTCTCTCTCTATATATATATATATATATATATATATATATATATATATTGATTTTGTTTCTCTCTCCCTTTGTCCCTTTGAAGCGTTAATTGAAGACGAACTCTGATTGCTGAATTTCAGGTATCTATTTGTGTTAAATTTCTATGTTTCCAATTCCTCAATTACCCTGTTTTTGTCAATCCCCTAATTGCACTGTTTTTATCAATATATTAAATATCGTGTGTGTGCCTGTGTGTGTATATATATATATATATATAGACACTGTGTATATGTTTATGTTTTCGTGTATGAATGTTTATGTTTTCGTGTATATATAAAACATATACACTTTTGTTTATGTTTTCGTGTATGTATAAAACATATACACTTTCGTTTATGTATAAAACATATACACTGTATATGTATAACTGTGTATATATGTATAACTGTATATGTATAACTGTATATGTATAACTGTGTATACAGTGTATATATATATATATATATATATATATATATATATATATATATATAACATTGGTATCAAACTCGAAGGAGGTCAGTTCTATTTTCCAAAAAATAAGAGTGATCTGCATAATAAACTCAAAATACAACGGAGGTCATTGAAGTTATCCCTTAAAATATCTTTGGCCAATCATAAAATGAGTTTACAATCTAATAAATAATTCATAATAATAAAAATTCTCAAAAGGGGTCTTAGTTTTTTTTAGGGGCTATACCAAATAGTTCCTCGAACTGTTTTTAATACACTTTTAGTCCAAGCCTTTTTATTTTGCAACAAAAAGTCCTTCACCATGCCAAAAAGGTTTTACCATGCCGCTGGCGCGGATCTTTAAAGATAAGAGAATAAGGGACTTTTTGGTACAAATTAAAAGGCTTGGACTAAATGTGTATTAAAAAATGTTTGAGGGACTTTTTGGTATTTGATCCTTTTTTTTATGAGTGAAATTTTCTATACCTGTTCTATTTGGCGCAACAACAACGCGATCTGTGATTTTTTAGAACCATTAGTTTAGTTAAGAGGAGACAAAAAAAATGTTACCTTATTTCATCGGCCGACTTTGCTTGGGTGATGTATTCTTTGTTCCCAACCGTCAATTTACTTATATACGAAGGTTTCAATGATGTTATTTGCTTATTTTATAAAGTTTAGTTGAAAAGGTTACTTTTATTGGAAAAAAACGTTACCTTATTACAACAGTTGATTTTGCTTGGATTGTTTTTAAACAATTTAAATCAACTGATTAATTGTAAAATATTGACCTATTTTTTAAAATACCCAAACAAATCATTTTGTGATAATTTTTTTAGAGGTACCCTAAAATGTTTAGAACCCCCCAAAAAATTATATTTTTTTTATAAAAAACATATCGCACGGGGGGTTCGTAAGTGGTGGTCGTATGAAATCCCCCCGTATATATATATATATATATATATATATATATATATATATATATATATATATATATATATATATATATATATATATATATATATATATATAGTTTGTCACCAAATGTATTTTCATGATATCATCTTATTTTTATCCATCTGGGTATGATTAGGAATTTTATATTGATTCACTCATAAAATTTAAACTGTTTAGTTTTATAGCAATAATTATTTCAAGCTACACTTGCTTATGAATCACTCAGAGCATTAGGTTAAGATGTATTTGATTTATTACCAATTACGTTTCTTACTATTTTTTAATGCATAAAAAAAGAGAGCTTGTTAAGTAAATATTTATATTTTAAGTTCTTTTTCAATGTAAACAGGTTGAATATGGATAACAGTATGGATAACAGCTAGATGTTCCAACCAAATAAATTATCTAAAGAGTATAAAGACGGCGTTAAATCTTTTATTGAGGATAAAAGAAAAAAATGGATGAAACTAACAAGATAAGATGTCCGTGTCGTGATTGTCAAGAAGTATATGTCCATGATCTAACAATCGTTGAAAAACATTTATGCCTTCGGGGGGGGGGGGGGGTATCCTACAGTTATGCAATTCGTAGTTAATTCAAATACACAAGCTTCTGAATATGTAGAAAATGATGATGAAGAAGATGATATTCATGGAGTATTAAATGATGCATTTGACTCTTATAGTTTCCCTGAGCATAGTGAAAGTGGACAATGTAGTTCGGAAAGGGGTCCTGGTAGATTTGACAGACTATTTAGTGAAACTGAACAAGAACTCTATTCGGGTTGTAAGAATTTCACTTCATTTGAATTTATTGTGAAGCTAATGCATGTGAAGGTTCTTAATCGTTGGAGCAACAAATCGTTTGACATGTTGCTTCAACTTTTAAAAGACGCATTTCCAGAAGGGTCAAACGTACCGAAGTCACATTATGATGCAAAGAAGAAGTTGAGGGATTTTGGATTGGGCTATGAATCAATTGATGTTTGTAAATATGATTGTGCATTTTTCTTAAAAGAGAATGAAAATGCAGATAAGTGTCCAGATTGCAATGAACCCAGATTTAAGTATGATACTAAGAAGGGGAAGAATGTAGCACATAAGACATTGCGTTATTTTCCACTTAAACCTCGTTTATAAAGGTTATTTATGTCAAAACATACAACTGCAGATATGCGATGGCATAAGGAGAAACACATTGATACTAAGGATGTAATGAGGCATCCAGCTGACTCTTTGGCATGGAAGGATTTTGTCAATCAGTTCCCTTGGTTTGCACAGGATCCTCGTAATGTCAGACTAGGTCTTGCATCGGATGGTTTTAATCCATTTGGCAACATGAGTAACTCATAGAGTATGTGGCTTGTTATACTTGTGCCTTACAATATGGCACTCTAGAAGAGTATGAAGGAACATTTTTTCATAATGGCGTTGCTAATTCTTGGCCCCAAAGCACCTGTAAAGGACATGGATATCTTTTTACGCCCCCTATAGATGAGCTAAAAGAGTTGTGGAATATTGGTGTAAAAACATGGGATTCTTATGGTAAGGAATATTTTTAGTTGCATGCATCTGTCTTATGGACTATCAATGAATTTTCGGCGTATGGGAATTTGTCTGGCTGGAGCACCAAAGGTTATAAGGCATGTCCTGTAAGGACACAAATTTCCAATTGAGTCCATATATAGTTTTGGCTCAATTCCTGACAAAAACATTTATTCATAGGTTAGTGATTTATTGTAATATTCTCAAGCCTATGAAGTGTGTGTTGAAGACGTAGCGGCAAAGAATTTAAAGCTTCATCAAAATGCCGGTTTGTGTGCCTCGTTTCTACATCATCAACTAAGGTTCCATGCTCCCAAGGTATGAATGTAATTATATTTGTATAGGAGCTTGGAACAATTTGTATTGGGTGTTAGGTGTAATAAAAAACTGCATTTTATTTTCAGAAAGAATCAAATAGAACTTTAAAATAAGTATATAAAAGTTTCTAGGCCAAAATCGATTTTTACAAACTTTCTGGTCGTTCGTTAGAAATGTCGTTCGAACGAGTTTTTTCGTTCGAACCAGTTTCGTTCGAACGAGTTTGCCAACGACCCTAACTGGTCAGTCGTTCGATATGTCGTTCGAACGAATGTTCGTTCTAACGAGGTATCTAACGAAATTCTAACGAGCCCAGGCTGGTCGCTCGTTAGAAGTCTCGTTCGAACGAGAATCAAGTTCGTTCGAACGAGATTCCAGCGGGAACAGTTATTTGGCAGTTTTTTTGCAGTTTTTCCCCACTTCTCCACTTGGTTTTCAACCAACTTTTTTCATACATTATTATGTGCGGGAAACACATTTTCCAAGATATCTTTTTCATACCATACAAACTCCTAGAGAGCTTTTTGAGAGAAAATTTGTTTAAGGAAAAAGATCATGTTTTTGAGTGTTATTCTTTCAAAGAAAAATTCATACACACTCTAGTTTACACCCAATTGTGTTTATCCAAGTTTCTATATTCATATCAATTGCTTGGAGTTTTTGGCACCGATTTTCTCTACCGAATTCAAGAGACGTTTCGGGTTTGCTTCTACACCCCATCACAAAGAAGATTTTTGTTGAAGATTCTACCCACACGGAGAAAGGCTCCATGCTTGGGTGACGGTGACCATATAAAGTCCCATCGGTGGATTCCGAGACCGCGGTGGTGTTCCGAGGTTGTCCGCTAGGAAGAGGTTTCTACAAGAAGGAGCGTCGAGGCTTGAGAGGGATCGAGTCAGTCGTTGTAAGTCTATCTGTCTTGTAATTACAATTCTGTATCTAGTGGATTTGTGGCTAGGGCCGTCCGAGGTTGTTTCCCGTCTTGGGTTTTTCCTCGTATATCTCGGCGTAGTGTGACATTGTTTATTTTAACTTGCTCATTAATTTAGAATCCATGCTTAGGATAATTTCAAGATAAAATTTGGTTTAATTATCACACTCATTTAATTTGGGACTTAAATTAAATATTGGGTAAATTTGATTTATTCAAGTCATTTGCTAAAATTGGTTTCGACTAACTTTGATTAATTGAAAATTATGACTTAGGCATATTCTAAGACTTGAATTAGGTTTTAATTTGTTATGAGAAACTAAAACTTGTTGTTGTTGTTTTGAAAGTTGAACCATCACCTGTTTTACAACGCTTCCGCATCTATTGTGTTTACACAAAAAGGAAATTAAATCTTTTAATTTGTGATTATTAAAACCCGGGGTTCCACACTTATTCAAATTGGTATCAGAGCCAAAACGATAAATTATTTCGTTAAGATCCTTTAATTTTTGGCTAAAATGGATTTTTCCCCATTTTCAAAATTTCCTATTTTTGATGGTTCAAACTACGCGTATTGGAAAGCGCGAATGAAATCGGCACTTAAATCTATCGATGAACGTGTTTGGATGTCTGTTGTTAACGGTTGGACCCCACCAACACATTTAATTGAAAATGAACATGTTCCCAAACCCGTTGATAGATGGACTAAAAATGAGTTTAAGCTAGCAAATTTTAATTCCCGTGGTTTAAATGCTTTATTTAGCGCTGTCACACCAGATGAATTCCGACGCATTATGACGTGTGAGACCGCTAAAGAAGCTTGGGATATTTTACAATTAACTCATGAAGGAACTAGTGTTGTTAAAGATTCTAAACTCCAAAATCTCACCACTCAATTTGAAACTATCAAAATGGATGAATTAGAAACTTTTAATAAATTTTATGCTCGACTTTCTGATATTGTTAATTCATCTTTTAACTTGGGAGAGAAAATACCTGACGACCGTGTTGTAAAGAAAATTTTAAGGTCCCTACCCGATAGATTTATTCCTATAGTGACCGTTTAAAATTCTTTACCCACTTTAGCCTCTACGAAATTAGAAGAGCTTGTAGGTGATTTACAAACCTATGAACTAGATATGTTTCCCTCTAAAACTGAAAAGAAAATCGAAAAGGGCCTTGCTTTAAAATCCCGAAAAGAGGTCAAACAAGTAGTAGAGAGCGATAGTGATAGTGACTCGGAAGATATGGCTTTGTTTGCTCGTAAATTTAGAAAATTTCTTAAATTTAACAAAGATAAAGTTAAAAATGATTTTAAGAAATTTGATTCTTCTAAACATGATAAAAGCGAGAAGTTTTCTAAAGCCGAGAAGATACCTAAAACTAGTAATGAAAATTTAGATAGGGATGAGTTTAATAAGTGTTTTGGTTGTGAAGGTTATGGCCATAGGGCTTATGAGTGCCCCACTAAACTAAGGAAAGAGGGTAAACGACCCACTGCATATAATGCAACCCTTAGTGATAGTGATAAGGAAGAAAAACCCGATTCCCCCACTAAGAAAAATTTTGTGGCTTTTATGGCTAGTCATGTGAGTGATAGTGAGAACTCATCAATTGATGAAACGATAGCACATGCCACTTCCAAGGTCATTGTACATGATTCTCTTATTTTTAATGATAGTGAGAGTGAAGAAGAAAGAGAGAGTGAAAATGAAGAAGAGGTTGATGAGAGTGAACTTCAAAATGCTTTTCAAGAACTTTATAAAGAATCTATTAAATTGAAAAGAGATAATTTGAAGTTAGAAGCTTGTTTAAGAAATAGTGTCAAGGTCGTTGATGAAAATGTTTTAATAGAAGACCTTAGGACACATGTGAGGACTCTTCAAGACAAGCTCGAATATGTAGAAGGCGAGAGAGATAGCCTTAGGGGTTTAATGGAATCCTTGAAAAAAGAGCTTCTTGCTTTTGAAGAGCAAAATGTTTTACTAGAATCTAAAATTTTAGATTTGGAAAATAAATTGAAAGATTATAGTAATGTCAAATTTGATTTGGAGTGTCGTTCGGAAAAACTAGATAAAATGTTAGGAACGGTCCAAATCAAAAATGACACTTTTGGTTTAGGCTTCAATTCTTGTAATGAATTTAACCCTAAAGTCAAAACCAATGTTTTAGGATAATCTTCTAGGAATGCATTTAATGATCACTCCTTAGATAAATCTTTTCGACATGTTCTTACTTGTACTCATTGTGGTCGAAAAGGTCATCTTAGGCAATTTTGTTTAGATCTTAAACGAATTCCTAGAAAATCCCATAGTAAAGTAACCACGATAGCTAACGTTCCTACACCCCAAGATAGTAATTCTTCATTAATTTGGGTTAGGAAATCCGACTTGGTTGCCTTACAAAATAGGGATTTTGATTCTCATTTACTTTCACATGCTTCCTCTCTTGCTAAATCTAAAGGATAAATATGTTAGTGTTTGCATGCTTTAGCGTTTGTACTTCATGCCATATTCATATGCTAAATGTATGCTTGTTTAGTCATTTTCTAGTCATTGCCTTTTTTCATATCACATGCTAGAAATTATGACTTGTTTATCTTTTTGTATTATTTTTTGTGTTTGATTTAACTGCAAAATATAAAAAGATTTTTGTTTATCATTTGTGTTTTATTTATTTCATTTATGCTTAATGAAAAATACAAATGATTTTTGTTTAGTCTTTTGAGTATATATCCTTCTTTTTGATTAAAAATGTTAAAAACTCAAAAAGATTTTGTTTGGTGTGTTTTTTTGTTTGACACACTTTATGTGGCATATACTTGTGTTTGAATCCCATCATTTACGCTCCCACGTGGCTGGAACTTTTGGTTTAGATTATCAATCCTTATTATGTTCTTTACCATATTTTATGGAGTAGTTGGATTTTGTATTGTTTAAATGGATTCTATTTCTATATGCCTCTTTTCACACATGCACAAGCTCTTTTGAAATCTTAATGTCACATGTTATATTTGAGCTTTTTGATGTGTTCTCCTATCAATCTAGTAATCTACATATCTATGACCTAGGAGGACTAGTGCATGTCAAAATCTGTTGCATGTGAGATTTGTGCGAAAAATGAAAACATGATAATTTAATATATGCACGGGGAAGGGCTCCGAAAGGATGAATTAAATCCTTTGCGATAGTAAGCCACCGTTGATTTGATATAAAAGAAATACGTGATCCACAGGCCTAAAAACAGAATATTTGGCATTAAAAAGAAAACAATTGCCTAGGCCTATGTTTGTTTGATATTTTCATTCAAAAACAAAAGAATATATATGCTCATTGAGGGAGAATTGGATGGTATATCAACGGTTTGCACAATGTCCGTTTATCCTAGTTGTCTTTAATGTCATGACTCTATTTGGTTTGTAGAATCATCATCATGCTAGGCTTGTATGCATTGTGTAAGTTTTTTCATTGAGTTCAATCTTTATATTGTCACATGAGCTTATATTAAACTGTGATGAAGTTTGCAATCAAATGAGAACTCCGTGAACGTTTCTTAAGTGTTTGGGTCTAAATTTAATTGTTGCTAGTACACACCCCTACACTTCCGTTTCCATATGACACCTTTTTGCCATACGAGTGTGCAAACTTATTGTATTTTGTGTCATGTGTGTGTTTATATCTATATATATATGCAAGTGCTCTATTGGTATATTTTTGGTATCTATATATATGATATTTGTCTTTGCCCTACTTTTATTGCCCATATGCTTTCATGTCTTATCACTTTAAGCTTTCACATGCGGTTTATTAGTTCTTTATCCTTTGCCTATTCCCGAACAAAAAGGGGGAGAATGATGATAGGGGGAGAAATGGTATCTAAACCTAGTATTATCGTATCTTAGTTTGGGGGAGATTTATCTTAGGGGGAGACGTCTTTCTAAGTAAATGTCATTTGTTTGATAAAGGGGAGAATTATTTTAGGGGGAGTAATTATTTAATTGCATTTAATATTGTGATATTCCCTATGCATTTGATGAGTTTGCTTAAGTGTGCAGGTATTCTACTAAAGCGGCATCTTTAAAAGGCAAAGTGTTTAATCCTTGGGTTGAGTCAAAATTGGGCGGGTTATGTTTTGAGTCTAGTGAGCTTGACGGCACTTTAGGATTTTTGTTTTGGTTTTTGTCCCGGAATAGCCAAAGGGGGAGATTTGTAAGGACACAAATTTCCAATTGAGTCCATATATAGTTTTGGCTCAATTCCTGACAAAAACATTTATTCATAGGTTAGTGATTTATTGTAATATTCTCAAGCCTATGAAGTGTGTGTTGAAGACGTAGCGGCAAAGAATTTAAAGCTTCATCAAAATGCCGGTTTGTGTGCCTCGTTTCTACGTCATCAACTAAGGTTCCATGCTCCCAAGGTATGAATGTAATTATATTTGTATAGGAGCTTGGAACAATTTGTATTGGGTGTTAGGTGTAATAAAAAACTGCATTTTTTTTTCAGAAAGAATCAAATAGAACTTTAAAATAAGTATATAAAAGTTTCTGGGCCAAAATCGATTTTTACAAACTTTCTGGTCGTTCGTTAGAAATGTCGTTCGAACGAGTTTTTTCGTTCGAACCAGATGTCATTCGAACGAGTTTTTTCGTTCGAACCAGATTTCGTTCGAACGAGTTTTGTCGTTCGAACCAGTTTCGTTCGAACGAGTTTGCCAACGACCCTAACTGGTCAGTCGTTCGATATGTCGTTCGAACGAATGTTCGTTCTAACGAGGTATCTAACGAACTTCTAACGAGCCCAGGCTGGTCGCTCGTTAGAAGTCTCGTTCGAACGAGAATCAAGTTCGTTCGAACGAGATTCCAGCGGGAACAGTTATTTGGCAGTTTTTTGCAGTTTTTCCCCACTTCTCCACTTGGTTTTCAACCAACTTTTTTCATACATTATTATGTGCGGGAAACACATTTTCCAAGATATCTTTTTCATACCATACAAACTCCTAGAGAGCTTTTTGAGAGAAAATTTGTTTAAGGAAAAAGATCATGTTTTTGAGTGTTATTCTTTCAAAGAAAAATTCATACACACTCTAGTTTACACCCAATTGTGTTTATCCAAGTTTCTATATTCATATCAATTGCTTGGAGTTTTTGGCACCGGTTTTCTCTACCGAATTCAAGAGACGTTTCGGATTTGCTTCTACACCCCATCACAAAGAAGATTTTTGTTGAAGATTCTACCCACACGGAGAAAGGCTCCATGCTTGGGTGACGGTGACCATATAAATTCCCATCGGTGGATTCCGAGACCGTGGTGGTGTTCCGAGGTTGTCCGCTAGGAAGAGGTTTCTACAAGAAGGAGCGTCGAGGCTTGAGAGGGATCGAGTCAGTCGTTGTAAGTCTATCTGTCTTGTAATTGTAATTCCGTATCTAGTGGACTTGTGGCTAGGGCCGTCCGAGGTTGTTTCCCGTCTTGGGTTTTTCCTCGTATATCTCGGCGTAGTGTGACATTGTTTATTTTATCTTGCTCATTAATTTAGAATCCATGCTTAGGATAATTTCAAGATAAAATTTGGTTTAATTATCACACTCATTTAATTTGGGACTTAAATTAAATATTGGGTAAATTTGGTTTATTCAAGTCATTTGCTAAAATTGGTTTCGCCTAACTTTGATTAATTGAAAATTATGACTTAGGCATATTCTAAGACTTGAATTAGGTTTTAATTTGTTATGAGAAACTAAAACTTGTTGTTGTTGTTGTTTTGCAAGTTGAACCATCACCTGTTTTACAACGCTTCCGCATCTATTGTGTTTACACAAAAAGGAAATTAAATCTTTTAATTTGTGATTATTAAAACCCGGGGTTCCACACTTATTCATGTCCGGTATGCAATGAAGATACTACATCACAACCATTACGAAATAAGATATGCTATATGGGTCACCGCCGATTTTTGTCTTTAAATCATTCTTGGAGGAGGAGTAAAATTCACGATGGAAAGCATGAAATAAGAGCTGCGCCAAGGAAGCTTTGCGGAGATGACATCTTACACCAGCTGGAACAGGTTAAAAAATTAAAGCCAGGTAAAAATTCGAACAACAAAGATAGGAAGAGAAAGTGCACCCCTGAGGA
The DNA here is from genome assembly GCA_949130495.1 of Sambucus nigra. Classification (NCBI taxonomy): domain Eukaryota; kingdom Viridiplantae; phylum Streptophyta; class Magnoliopsida; order Dipsacales; family Adoxaceae; genus Sambucus; species Sambucus nigra. Next base: position 468,750,121 of record OX422208.1, on the reverse strand, counting down.
ATTTAATTGGACAAAGAAAAGTATTTTCTTTGAGTTAGAGTATTGGTTAAAGTTAAAAATTAGACATATTCTTGATGTTATGCATATCGAGAAAAATATATGTGATAATGTGCTTGGTACATTGATGAGTATTGAAGGAAAAACCAAAGACACAGATATGGCTCGGTTGGATTTAGCCGATATGAACATCCGGAAGGAGCTACACTTGAAAGAGCAAGGTGGTCGATGGTTGAATGACCGGGCGAAAAAAGTGTGTTCGTGTGAGGACACAATCGTTGTGTGTTTTGCCGCCGCGATACAAAAGAACCTAAGCTACTACTACACTTGACAAACAAGCACATCGGTAAGTCGGGTATCGTAAGAAATCCACAGGGAGTGATTAAATTTTAGATGTTAATTGTTTTAAAACTTCAAGAATAAAAATGGTGTAAAAGAAATAAGAAAAGGTGATGGGTGGTTATGGTGACAAAAGAAAAAGAATAAGTTACGCTACGCAAAAGTAAAGCGAGGATCGAGATCACATACACACATTCACGGGCTAAACAACTACTAATTAGAATTTCGATTCGAAAACATTTAATCGATCATTTTCAATTAAGCATAAACATCACACAATAAGGAATTTAAGCCAAAGTTGCGAGATTAAACATTTAATCAAAAATGGTCACACGCGGATTAAATTCGGATAATCGCTATAAACACTAACATTGCGTGACAAAGAAAGTTAAACGCATAATAATCCGACTTTAATACGCGAGGTTTCAATTAAATGCAATTTTACACGAAACCCTAACTTTCGAGGTCCAAACCCGTAAATGGCGTAACGAAATCCCGACCCTATTTATCTAAGGGCAATACATAAATGAAACTAATTAACAAAACAATAAACTAATTAAGCAAGAAATAAATCAAGTAAACTAATTAACAAAGCATGAAAATTATTTGGAAAGCAAGAATTAATGGAAAACAAGCTATATTAAAGGAGAGGGTAATGAAAAGTCAACTTACAAACCAATTAGATTGTCAATCCAAAGAGAAATGAAGAAGAACCATCCAAAAACCTCAAAACCCTAACTATTCTAACCTAAAATCGTGTATGTATTGATCTCTAGTCTTATTACAACAAAAATTGTATTTATAGTAAGTTGGATTAAAAATAAAGAAGAAAGAAAAGAAAGGAAAATATCTGCAGAAAACAGAGCATCGATCGATCGACCCCTTTGGTCGATCGATCGACCTAGGCAAAAATTCGGCAAATAAGAATGGTCGATCGATCGACCAAATGGGTCGATTGATCGATCAAACAGGGCAGAATGCAGCAGCCTACTGCATTCCTCTTTTCTACTTCTTCTTCTCCTCTTTTGCTTTTCTTGTTTTTTCTCCGCTGAAATCGCCGTAACTTCTTCGTTATGAATCGGAATCGCACACCGTTCACGGCCACGCGAAGATAGCGAGGAGGGATACAACTTTCGTGAGATGTCAGGCCAGGTACCCAAGCTGTGAAAAGACTAAAATTCCCTTGCGCGTGCAATTGTGTACGGAACTTCACCGGAATGCGTCCGAACTTCATACTAAGCATCCAAATACGTACTAAAGCTCAATTAACCCCTGAAAAACATGTTAACATAGAAATCCGAGGTTGTCTAGTTAACGAGCATAAATATAGGGATTAAGATACCCGAGGGGGCTAATAACGCGTAGGTTAACGGGTGAAATACGCAATATTTGCGTCGTATCACACCCCCTAACTTACACATTGCTAGTCCCTAGCAATAAAATAGGAAACAACAAGAACTAAAATCAAACCAAAAGCAGGAGAAGTACTAAAGTATGGTATAAAAGCATAAGGCCACTTTCGCGGGTGATTCGATTGCATTTAGCGTATGCAATAAGCCGTTAAACCCCTAGGTCACCCTAGTGGACGAGTGTCGTCTCGTGAGGGTTTTCAGGGATGAAACCCACAAACATCATATGGTTTCCTCAAAATATGCCCAGCCCAACATGCAACAAGCCCAACAATAGCGAAAAGGATTTCATACGCATTATTAGCAAAGTGAATGAATTCACACAAAAGTCCAAATCATTAACATTATAGAATGCACCTCATAGAATTGAAACCTTAAAAGTGGGAGGGGGAGAGCAAATGCACAATATGATTTGGTAAAAACTTAAATAAACAGGATAAACATAAAGGCATGCATATATTCAATCCTCACGGGCATTACGCTCATCAAGCGAATTCACTCAAAACAGGGAGGTAACACACGGGACATGCGGGCTAAAGAGTAAATGTAAATGGAAACTAGGCCGCGCACATGTCACAAATGAAGAACGCTATATATAAACTGAAAAAATGTAATCTGAATGAAAGGATACCACACACTAAAAGAGGCGAAATGCATTTTCACAGATTATCAAAACTATTATGACTTTTAAATTAAATGCACCCTAAGATCACATAGGACTTTATACGGTTGTAATGTAGGTTTGGGGTTAAGGTACGAAATGAAAGGTATATGTACGGATTCAAAGTGTTCGGAGATGAAAACTTGGAATAATGGGAAGGATGCGGGCAATATCAAAAATGGAAAGTAACTTCCAAACAAGCATTAGATATAACAACTGGAGAGTAATAAAAGCTTATTGAACACTATACACAACATTTACAGCTTTCTCTTTCTTTTCTTTTCTTCTTTTTCTTATTTTTCTCTTTTGTTTTCTATTGCTTTCTCTTTTTCTTCACTTTTTTCACTACTTTCTTTTCTTTACTTTTCAAACTCTCATATGCCTAAATTTCAACCGACATAATACAACATTCAATCCCAAGTAACATTCCAAACAAAGGTATGTAAGGTGTATGTATGGGCTAAAACTCCAATTTGGAGTTGGTTATGGGATTTTGGGTTATGAAACGAAAGGCTAGTATTTAGGCTCAAAGGGGTTGACGAGGGTAAACATATAAGGGCGAGGTCAAGGCTAATATGGGTGATATAACAAAGATGGCCTATGATCATTTCACAAAGTTTACGCAATTCTCAAGTAAAAACAATATATGAAAATCATGATCAAGTAACACATTTCAAGCATGAACTCAATTAATGAACGGTCAAATGAAAGATTAGAGAGATTACCAACGAATTCAACGTTTTCAAAGAGGAAAGAATAGTGTATAACACTCACAAACGACGAAAGGTACAAAGCTTACTCGGTGTAAGTATATACAATGCAACAAAAGATTACCGAGTTATAAAAATCTTAAACCAAATTAATATAATAAGGAAAGTGCATATGCTCAAGAGATAAAGTTTAATTCATGAAGTTATTCACAATATCAATGATTTGAGGACTAAAGTCCAGTAACTTCTAAAATCGAGAACATGCATCATTGAGTTGTCTATTGGATCGGGCAATTATTAAAATTTATCATCGAAAACAAGGCAAAATGCCCAACAAAGGAGAAAAAAGAAAGAAAATATTTTTGAAAATTTTTAAATTTTTCACAAAAAGGCATACTTAGTAACTAACAAGTAAGCAAATCCATGGACAAAACAAAGAAATGGATAGAATATCCTACACCCCCTAACTTAAATGTTGCATTGTCCTCAATGCGCATTAAGAACACAACACAAAGAGAGGAAAAGAACGATATTACCCAAAATTGGAGAGATCTCCATAAGCACGAGTCCAATGAAATCTACAAAACAAGTTAGTACCGAGCATAGAAAAAAACAAATAACAAAAAGTTGACTAATTACACTAGACTAAATTAAAAAGAAAAGACTACACCAAAAACAGGAAACTGGCACGGTTTAAAACCGTGCCAGACGCAATCTGGCACGGTTTTAAACCGTGCCAGAATCAGGCGTGCCAGATTTTCTGGCGCGGTTTAAAACCGTGCCAGATTTTCCAAACTGGCACGCTTTTGGCACGCTTTTAAACTGTGCCAGTTTTTTAATCTGGTACGCTTTTGGCACGCTTTTAAACCGTGCCAGATGTTAAATCTGTCACGCTTTTGGCACACGCCAAAACCGTGCCAAATTATCTATTTTCTGGCACGCTTTTGGCACGATTATAAAGCGTGCCAGATTGTTTTATAAGCGTTCTCATTTTTTATGCATTGGCACGGTTTAAAACCGTGCCAGATTTTTCAGTTGATTAAAAAAAATAATAATAGGAACCAAATCTAGAAAATCTACAAATTCCAAATTCAGTAGGAAAAATATTTATTATTTGCAAAAACAAAATCAAGAAAATTCACAAATTATGAATATCGCAGGTTGTTGTTAAACTAATGTGCATACAAACTTCAAAAAATTCCAAGAGATAATACCAATATAAAGAAACACATGACCATAAAAGTCGACAATAACTTCAAACAATTACAAGAGTTAATAGTTCCCATATCAAAAAAAAATTGGGCAGAATTTCCTCTATTGTTTGAGCATTCCAGAACCTGCTAACATAAAATCTGCCCATATAAAGGCCCGCACGGCCATAAAAGTCAACAATAAAACTACTATAGTCAGCACGACCATAAAAATAAACCATAAAACTACTGAAGCCTGCTCGGCCATAACACAAAAAATAGAATCCTGAATATTAACGACACTAAATGCATAATCCCCCTGTTGTAAAGCATTGACTTCTTCGTGCGTTCCAAGTGGATAAAAGCTAACGATTGAATGTCATCCTACAAAAAAAATAAGAAACAAAAAAGATAAAATATTAGTAACCAAGTCATTTTAAAAAAAATCATATTCAAGCAAAAAAATTGCATATACAAGAAGAAAAATTGCATATACGACTACGCGGGACTATGTGTGATTTTTGTAAATTATCGTCATACTCTCAAATTGAGAGATCCGGGACTACGCGGTCAGTTCCTACAAGTTACATTGGTCCCGTGCGAGGAGTTCGTGCCTCCTACAGGGACGTTTGAGGGCTGGTTTGGGTTTTCACCCTTAACGGTCTGTTTTCAACTCTAAGTGTTATTTTTGCAAATTATCGTCATACTCTCAAACCGAGAGCCCCGGGACGATGCGGTCAGTTCCTAAAAGTTACATTGGTCCCGTGCGAGTTGTTCGTACCTCCTACGGGGTCGTTTGGGGGCTGGTTTGGGTTTTCACCCTTTAACGGGCTGATTTCAAGAAAGTGTGATTTTTGCAAATTATCGTCACACTCTCAAACCGAGAGACCTGGGACTACGCGATTAGTTCCTACAAGTTACATTGGTCCCGTGCGAGGTGTTCGTACCTCCTACGGGGTCGTTTGGGGGCTTGTTCGGGTTTTCACCCTTTAACGGTCTGTTTTTAAGTCTAAGTTTGATTTTTGCAAATTATCGTCATACTCTCAAACTGGGAGACCCGGGACTACGCGGTCAGTTCTTACAAGTTACATTGGTCCCGTGCGAGGTGTTCGTGCCTCCTACGGGGTCGTTTGGGGGCTGGTTTGGGTTTTCACCCATTAACGGCCTGTTTTCAACTCTAAGTGTGATTTTGGCAAATTATTGTCATACTCTCTAACCGGGAGACCCGGGATGATGCAGTTATTTCCTACAAGTTACATTGGTCCCGTGCGAGGTGTTCGTGCCTCCTACGGGGTCGTTTGGGTGTTGGTTTGGGTTTTCACCCTTTAACGGCCTGTTTTTAAGTCTAAGTCTGATTTTTGCAAATTATCGTCATACTCTCTAACCGGGAGACCCGGGACTTGCGATCAGTTCCTACAAGTTACAATGGTCCCGTGCGAGGTGTTCGTGCCTCCTACGGGGTCGTTTGAGGGCTGTTTTGGGTTTTCACCCTTTAATGGCCTGTTTTCAAGTCTAAGTGTTATTTTTACAAATTATCGTCATACTCTCAAATCGGAAGACCCGGGACTACGCGGTCAGTTCCTAAAAGTTACATTGGTCCCGTGCGAGGTGTTCGTGCCTCCTACGGGATTGTTTGGGGGCTGGTTTGGGTTTTCACCCATTAACGGCCTGTTTTCAAGTCTAAGTGTGATTTTTGCAAATTATCATCATACTCTCTAACCGGGAGACCCGGGACTACACGGTCAGTTCCTACAAGTTACATTGGTCCCGTGCGAGATGTTCGTACCTCCTAAGGGGTCATTTGAGGGCTGGTTTGGGTTTTCACCCTTTAACGGCCTGTTTTCAAGTCTAAGTGTTATGTTTACAAATTATCATCATACTCTCTAACCGGGAGACCCGGGAATACACGGTCAGTTCCTACAAGTTACATTGGTCCCGTGCGAGATGTCCGTACCTCCTAAGGGGTCATTTGAGGGCTGGTTTGGGTTTTCACCCTTTAACGGCCTATTTTCAAGTCTAAGTGTTATGCTTACAAATTATCATCATACTCTCAAACCGGAAGACCCGGGACTACGCGGTCAGTTCCTACAAGTTACATTGGTCCCGTGCGAGGTGTTCGTGCCTCCTACGGTGTCGTTTGGGGGCTGGTTTGGGTTTTCACCATTTAACGGCCTGTTTTCAAGTCTAAGTGTGATTTTTACAAATTATCGTCATACTCTCAAACCGGGAGACCCGGGACGACGCGATCAGTTCCTACAAGTTACATTGGTCCCGTGCGAGGTGTTCGTGCCTCCTACGGGGACGTTTGGGGGCTGGTTTGGGTTTACACTATTTAACGGTCTGTTTTCAAGTCTAAGTGTGACTTTTGCAAATTATCGTCATACTCTCTAACCGGGAGACCCGGGATTACGCGGTCAGTTCCTACAAGTTACAATGGTCCCGTGCGAGGCGTTCGTGCCTCCCACGGGGTCGTTTGGGTGCTGGTTTGCGTTTTCACCCTTTAACGGCCCGTTTTTAAGTCTAAGTGTGATTTTTGAAAATTATCGTCATACTCTCAAACCGAGAGACCTAGGACTACGCGGTCAGTTCCTACAAGTTACATTGGTCCCGTGCGAGGTGTTCGTGCCTCCTACGGGGCTGGTTTGGGTTTTCACCCTTTAACGGCCTGTTTTCAACTCTAAGTGTTATTTTTGCAAATTATCGTCATACTCTCAAACCGGAAGACCCGGGACTACGAGGTTAGTTCTTACAAGTTACATTGGTCCCGTGTGAGATGTTCGTGCCTCCTACGGAGTCGTTTGGGGGCTGGTTCGGGTTTTCACCCATTAACGGCCTATTTTCAAGTCTAAGTGTGATTTTCACAAATTATCATCATACTCTAAAACCGGGAGACCCGGGACGACGCGATCAGTTCCTACAAGTTACATTGGTCCCATGCGAGGTGTTCGTGCCTCCTACGGGGTCGTTTGGGTGCTGGTTTGGGTTTTTACCCTTTAACGGCCTGTTTTCAAGTCTAAGTCTAATTTTTGCAAATTATCGTCATACTCTCTAACCGGGAGATCCGGAACTATGCGGTCAGTTCCTACAAGTTACAATGGTCCCATGTGAGGTGTTCGTGCCTCCTACGGGGTCGTTTGAGGGCTGGTTTGGGTTTTAACCCTTTAATGGCTTGTTTTCAACTCTAAGTGTTATTTTTGCTAATTATCGTCATACTCTCAAATCGGAAGACCCGGGACTACGAGGTTAGTTCCTACAAGTTACATTGGTCCCGTGCGAGGTGTTCGTGCCTCCTACGGGGTCGTTTGGGGGCTGGTTTGGGTTTTCACCCTTTAACGGCCTGTTTTCAAGTCTAAGTGTTATTTTTACAAATTATCGTCATACTCTCGAACCGGGAGACCCGAGACGACGCGATCAGTTCCTATAAGTTACATTGGTCCCGTGCGAGGTGTTCGTGCCTCCTACGGGGACGTTTGGGGGCTGGTTTGGGTTTACAACCTTTAATGGCCTGTTTTCAAGTCTAAGTGTGATTTTTGCAAATTATCATCATACTCTCTGACCGGGAGACCCAGGATTACGCTGTCAGTTCCTACGAGTTACAATGGTCCCGTGCGAGGCGTTCGTGCCTCCCACGGGGATGTTTCAGGCCTGGCTTACGTTTTCACCCTTTAACGGCCCGTTTTCAAGTCTAAGTGTGATTTTTGCAAATTATCGTCATACTCTCAAACCGAGAGACCCGAGACTACGCGGTCAGTTCCTATAAGTTACATTGGTCCCGTGCGAGGAGTTCATGCCTCCTACGGGGACGTTTGAGGGCTGGTTTTGGTTTTCACCCTTTAACGGTCTGTTTTCAACTCTAAGTGTTATTTTTGCAAATTATCGTCATACTCTCAAACCGGGAGCCCCGGGACGATGCGGTCAGTTCCTACAAGTTACATTGGTCCCGTGTGAGGTGTTCGTACCTCCTACGTGGTCATTTGGGGGCTAGTTCGGGTTTTCACGCTTTGACGGCCTGTTTTCAAGTCTAAGTCTAATTTTTGCAAATTATCGTCATACTCTCAAACCGGGAGACCCGGGACTACGCGGTCAGTTCCTATAAGTTACATTGGTCCCGTGCGAGGTGTTCGTGCTTCCTACGGGATCGTTTGGAGTTGGTTGGGTTTTCACCCTTATTTTTACAAATTATCATCATACTCTCAAACCGGAAGACCCGGGACTACGCGGTCAGTTCCTACAAGTTTCATTCGTCCCTTGGGAGGTATTCGTGCCTCCTACGGGGTCGTTTGAGGGCTGTTTTGGGTTTTCACCCTTTAACGGCCTGTTTTGAAGTCTAAGTGTTATGTTTACAAATTATCATCATACTCTCAAACCGGAAGACCCGGGACTACGCGGTCAGTTCCTACAAGTTACATTGGTCCCGTACGAGGTGTTCGTGCCTCCTACGGGGTCCTTTGGGGGCTGGTTTGGGTTTTCACCCTTTAACGGCCTGTTTTCAAGTCTAAGTGTGATTTTTGCAAATTATCATCATACTCTCAAACCGGGAGACCCGGGACGACGCGATCAGTTCCTACAAGTTACAATGGTCCCGTACGAGGTGTTCGTGCCTCCTACGGGGACGTTTGGGGGCTGGTTTGGGTTTACACCCTTTAAGGGCCTGTTTTCAAGTCTAAGTGTGATTTTTGCAAATTATCATCATACTCTCTAACCGGGGACCCGGGATTATGCGGTCAGTTCCTACAAGTTACAATGGTCCCGTGCGAGGCGTTCGTGCCTCCCACGGGGATGTTTCGGTCCTGGTTTGCATTTTCATCCTTTAACGGCCCGTTTCCAAGTCTAAGTGTGATTTTTGCAAATTATCATCATACTCTCAAACCGAGAGACCCGGGACTACGCGGTCAGTTCCTACAAGTTACATTGGTCCCGTGCGAGGTGTTCGTGCCTCCTACAGGGACGTTTGAGGACTGGTTTGGGTTTTCACCCTTTAACGACCCGTTTTCAACTCTAAGTGTTATTTTTGCAAATTATCATCATACTCTCAAACCGGAATCCCCGGAACTACGAGGTCAGTTCCTACAAGTTACATTGGTCCCGTGCGAGGTGTTCGTGCCTCCTACGGGGTCATTTGGGGGCTGGTTCGGGTTTTCACCCATTAACGGCCTGTTTTCAAGTCTAAGTGTGATTTTCGCAAATTATCGTCATACTATAAAACCGGGAGACCCGGGACGACGCGATCAGTTCCTACAAGTTACATTGGTCCCATGCGAGGTGTTCATGCCTCCTACGGGGTCGTTTAGGTGCTGGTTTTGGTTTTCACCCTTTAACGACCTGTTTTCAAGTCTAAGTCTAATTTTTACAAATTATTGTCATACTCTCTAACCGGGAGACCCAGGATTACGCGGTCAGTTCCTACAAGTTACAATGGTCCCGTGCGAGGTGTTCGTGCCTCCTACGGGGTCGTTTGAATGCTGGTTTGGGTTTTCACCCTTTAATGGCCTGTTTTCAAGTCTAAGTGTTATGTTTACAAATTATCGTCATACTCTCAAACCGGAAGACCCGGGACTACGCGGTCAGTTCCTACAAGTTACATTCGTCCCTTGCGAGGTATTCGTGCCTCCTACGCGGCCAGTTCCTATAATTATGTTTTATCATCCAATGTCGTCTTTGTAAAAATACTATCACTTGCTGATATATACCACTGACTTATTTTTTCTAATCAATCTTTACTCTAGGGTTGTTATCAGTAACAGGTAACATGTTAAATTCATTCAATATTTACTCATGAGGCTGGTAATACTTTCTTTTTCTTGCTTTTGAAATGTTCGAAATGAAATAAATAAGACAACATACCATTTACACATTTACATCACTGTGCTTTCCCCATAAGTTGTCTACAGAACGCCCAAATAAACATGGCCTTATTGCAGTCCCTGATGCAGACAACAGAAAATGTGAGGTCTTTAATGCATAAACTCGCATAACCAAACATGGGGTGAGATGAAAAAACTCGCATAAATTAAACATGCCCCCTGTAAAAAAAATGAATTTAAAATGAATAACCAATGTCAACATTATTTGAAAATTCAAAGAATACAACATTAACATATAAATTACTTTAAAAATGAATTTAAAGTACTACTAAAGGAAAATACTTTAAAAATGAATTACAACATTAACATACAAAGAATACAACAACTTATAAGGAATAAAAAGTTTGCATGTCAGGTTACAAAAAAATTTCCCATCACTTCCAGGTTCCAATTTTTGTAGCCCGATTTAGAACAATTATAACCACATGCACTCATCCCCTGCATAAGAAAGAAAGTGATATCATATCAAGAGTTTCATTGCAGCTTCTTGATATTAATATCATATCAACAGCATTATGTCAAACCAAGAAAAGAAATTAGAGCTTCACAAAATGACCATTTTCTTGTTGGCAGATCCAGTATCACGGTATGTCAAGCTCAAATTTCTTTCCAACAACATGGTGTTTGCTGACAGATCCAACTGATCATCAAAACATAATTATTCTGCTTCTTCTCAACAACATGACAGATAGATACAATGAGATGTGACCAACAGGACAAATAGATATTTGATGTACAACCATTATAGCGTCTTCATCACAACAGCATGACAGAGAGAAATTTGAGCATAACAGATCCATTTGAGCACCACAACAGCATTATCCAACTTTGTCTCTTTCTAAACTAAAAGCACAAACATATTTCATGATAAAGTGAACAAATAGATACAATGTCATATCTGATTTAACAATCTGCTAAATAACTTGTTATATTATCATAACCTGTTATATTATATTATCGTGCCTACAACAAATTATCATGAAAAATGAACCATTATAACACGACAAATTTAACTAAGGAAATTCATTACACAATAATAGTTAATACAATTGGATAGTGACATTATAACATGCATATTCGGGTTTAAAAACTCTAGAACAATAGAAGTTGAGTGAGGCCATATGAATAATTCATTGGGTTATTGATTTACAGCACATGTTTAGCAGGCCATATGCCATGGTAATAAGTTACTCATTCACTGGGAATATGAATCACACAAATATAGTGGCATTGTAAACTTATTTGAATCTCACAAAACTCAGCGGCACTTGGATAGTTATGTTAACTACACACCAGTTGTCCACTACACACTATATATACTACATGAATTAGTGTTGGTAGCTACTTAGTTGCTAATACCAGATACATATAAACTTCTATACTGTGAGCGTAATATGTAATGTACGACTTTATATGCAATATACTGTTTAGAATTTAGTGTAATATGCTTGAAGATAATGTAATATACTACTGTTTGTGTGTCATTTATTTCACACAAATATATTAGCTATTTGTGTGAAATATACTACTGTTTATATGTAATGTACATAAACAGTATGTGAAATGAGTGGCACATAAACAGTAGTATATTACATTATCTTCAAGCATATTACACTAAATTCTAAATAGTATATTACATAAACAGTCGTACATTACATATAAAAGAAATATTTACAGTAGTATAACTTGTATGTATCATGGTCAGTAACACACAAATATATCAACTTGTGATTAACTTGTTTATCAACTCTCATTTTCCGATATGTATCAACTTGTTTATCTCCTTTTGGACCCTAAAACATAAATTTTATTAAAGCTAGGTAGAAGAGTCCTACCTAGATGGCTTGAAACAAAGTTATAGAATGCCTTTATAAAGAGGCACATTTACAAAATTACTACACTGCTAGCTAAACAAAGGACTACTTCTTAGTTCTAATGTAATGAAGTCTACGAAGAATTTGGATAATACCATTTCAAGGGATTGAGGATTATCAGTTATACCTGTGCAAGAGGAAGAGGTGAGATGGCATACATTGTTGATGATCATTAATAAAATTTCAGCATGATAAACCTTATTAGACCTAATCATTAACAAAATTAAGATAAATCAAAATTAACATAAATTTCAGCATTACCTTGTTCAAGGAACAAATAAAAAATAGTGAACAGGGTATACCAAAACACATAAATTTATTTTCCAATATTGAAACAATACCAAGATAAATCAATGTAGCTCGAACTGTTTCAAGTAACAAATGACAAAGAAAAACAATTTAAGTGGGTGTTTCATATCTTCCCGTGACTTAAACCCTCTGTGTCCTAATTAGTTTCAATACTTGTGATTAATCTGAGACCCTTTATGTTAATGTAAGTGGTACACTTTTGTGCTTATGGCAGAAAAAAAAAATATCACAATCAATTCTCTGTATTTTTTGCATCCTTATGCTTCTGCTCTAAACTTGTTCAAATGGTTCATTTTTAAATAGTCAAGCATGTTCTCGTGAGGCGTACATATGAAATTTCTCATTTATGAAGCATTGTAATACCTGAGACCTAATGCCTGATTTAGGAACAAAATTCTTCATAAGCTTTTGTGCATATTCAAGGTTTTGTTTTTGTCAAATGTGTATATATATATATATATATATATATATAAACATCCCAATAGTAAAGTAATAGATTTCGGAGGTCATTTTCATTGAGAAGATCAAACTCGGAGCTCATTTTCCACATAATCAGACAAATCCCAATTTTAAAATAATAGGTTCCGGAGGTAATAGATATCAAAGAACCAATATACGAACATAAACAACAAATCATCAACATTAGAAAATAAAACAGAGAAAAATGAAATGCCCCAACATAGATTTTACCTGATATTCAAAATGAAAAAAATCCCTATATATCTGTAAAAGCAAAAATAATTTCAGCAAAAAAATATTAAAGAAACAAAATCTCTAATTTTAGAACCCATAACCGTATTTTGATGAGCCGCTTAAAAAACTCGGATTATAAATCAAAGGGATTGATATATATATATGGATGTATATATACTGATATATATGGATGTATATATATATATATATATATATATATATATATATATGTATATCCAGTTGCGAGTGAGAGAGAGAGAGCGAAATCGCAGGTCAGAAATCGCAACTGACCTGATCTGCGATACCCATATGATATATATATATATATATATATATATATCAGCACCCCTAAATCGGGTACCCGAAATCGGTAACCCTAAATCGCAATCCCTAAATCGCAAATCGGTAACCCTAAATCGCAATCCCTGAATCGCAATCCCTAAATCACAACCCTAAATCTCTCTCTCTCTCTCTCTCTCTCTCTCTCTCTCTCTCTATCTCTCTCTCTCTCTCTCTCTCTCTCTATATATATATATATATATATATATATATATATATATATATATATATATATATATATAGAGAGAGAGAGAGAGAGAGAGAGATGTAATACCTTACGATGATGAGCAGTAGCAGCGACGAGGAGCTGTAGAAGAGACGAGGAGGGAGAGCGAGCCGGGAAGGAGATGAGTAGTAGCAGCGACGAGGAGGGAGAGCGAGCCGAGAAGGAGAGCGATGAGGAAGCCGGGAGCGAGAGCGAGCGGGAGAGAGAGAGAGAGAGAGAGAGGGGGGATTGGAATGTCTTGAAAATTTGGTCCCCACTCCAAATTTTGGGGGGTGATTTTTTTAACAAAGCGTACCCATATTTGGCACAGTTAAAAACCGTGCCAAATTTTGGCACTATTTTAAACCGTGCCAGATTATGATAAAACCGTGCCAGAATCTGGCACGGTTTTAAACAGTGCCAGAATCTCCTTGCCTAAGCGTGCCAGATTGGCATTTTTGGTGTAGTGAAAGAAAAAAAAGGAAAGAAAGAAAATTAAAAAGCTAACTATTTACAACCTACTATTTAGGCTTCACACTAACTATACACTAGAACTCTAAATAGTTGAGGGTCCACCCAAAAAGGGATTTGACTTTGAAAGATCAACGGTGGACCCTCCAAAGCGAACATGCCTCCCGGAAAATAGGAATTCCGTTTGAACAACGGAAGGCATGAGGGTGGTGAAAAAAGTGAACCATCGCCAATTTGAAATTTTGGGCGGACGATGGGTGATTTGGATAACAAGGGGGAAAGGTACACTAGAGGTCCAAGAAAAATCGATTCATCTCCCAAAGATTTTTCAAATGGAATGGGAGATGGTGAACACATGAGGATAACATCCATCGAAAACAAGTCCGGTAAAGAGTCCTCATCGGCAAAAAGTGTAGAAGTTTTAATTTCTACCGACTCATAGGAATCAACCGGTAATTCTAATGGTTTGATCACGGAAAACGAATATGGTGATGAAACAAATTCAATCTCAATCGACTCATTGTCGGAAGGAGATTGAATTTCGGGGGAGAAAGATGCACACTCAATGAGAAATTCTTCGAAAAATTTAGGTGAAACACAAGTTTCCACCTCCTCGTTGTTTTGTGCATAAGAATTTATCTCATCGCAAAGTGCACCAAGTCTCATTCCAGAATCATTTAGGCTTTCCAAACCTTGGGAGTAAAGAAGCAAAGTCTCTTCCAAAGTAGGCTTCCTCGGCTCAAGAGCCTCGGACTCCTCATTTGGTTGAAACTTGTCTTCGAAAGTAATGAAATAAGAATCGTCATTGGATTCGAATAATAAATCCAACTCAAGCTCTCAATAACAATTTTCATTCCGATAAATGTTTTCAAGTCTTTCATTTTCAAGAAAATCTTGAAAATGGAAAACTTGAAAACTATCCCCAAAGTATGAATCATTAGAATAACCGTAATAACTATAATAGTAGGACATGATTACCTCGTTGTTTGTAGATGGAGAATCCGAGCAAGAAAGTGAGCAACCGCGAATCAAAGTTTCTTAGCGCTCAAGTATGCTATCCTGCAAAAAAGGTTAAAACAAAGAATACAAATACAAAAGGAAAAATACTACGAAATAATAAAACAATTACTATCTAAAACACACTCCCCGGTAACGGCGCCATTTTGTGACCGGGCGGAAAAAGTGTGTTCGTGTGAGGACATAATCGTTGTGTGTTTCGCCGCCGTGATACAAAAGAACCTAAGCTATTACTACACTTGACAAGCAAGCACAGCGGTAAGTCGGGTATCGTAAGTAATCCACAGGGAGTGATTAAATTTTAGATGTTAATTGTTTTAAAACTTCAAGAATAAAAATGGTGTAAAAGAAATAAGAAAAGGTGATGGGTGGTTATGGTGACAAAAGAAAAAGAATAAGTTACGCTACGCAAAAGTAAAGCGAGGATCGGAATCACATACACACATTCACGGGATAAACAACTACTAATTAGAATTTCGATTCGAAAACATTTAATCGATCATTTTCAATTAAGCATAAACATCACGCAATAAGGAATTTAAGCCAAAGTTGCGAGATTAAACATTTAATCAAAAATGGTCACACGTGGATTAAATTCGGATAATCGCTATAAACAATAACGTTGCGTGACAAAGAAAGTTAAACGCATAATAATCTGACTTTAATACGCGAGGTTTCAATTAAATGCAATTTTACACGAAACCCTAACTTTCGAGGTCCAAACTCGTAAATGGCGTAACGAAATCCCGACCCTATTTATCTAAGGGCAATACATAAATGAAACTAATTCACAAAACAACAAACTAATTAAGCATGAAATAAATCAAGTAAACTAATTAACAAAGCATGAAAATTATCTAGAAAGCAAGAATTAATGGAAAACAAGCTATATTAAAGGTGAGGGTAATGAAAAGTCAACTTACAAACCAATTAGATTGTCAATCCAAAGAGAAATGAAGAAGAACCATCCAAAACCCTCAAAACCTTAACTATTCTAACCTAAAATCGTGTATGTACTGATCTTTGGTCTTATTACAACAAAAACTGTATTTATAGTAAGTTGGATTAAAAATAAAGAAGAAAGAAAAGAAAGGAAAATATCTACAGAAAACAGAGCATCGATCGATCGACCCCTTTGGTCGATCGATCGACCTAGGCAAAAATTCGGCAAATAAGAATGGTCGATCGATCGACCAAATGGGTCGATCGATCGATCAAACAGGGTAGAATGCAGCAGCCTACTGCATTCCTCTTTTCTTCTTCTTCTTTTGCTCCTCTTTTGCTTTCCTTATTTTTCCTCCGATGAAATCGCCGTAACTTCTTCGTTATGAATCGGAATTGCGCACCGTTCATGGCCATTCGAAGCTAGCGATGAGGGATACAACTTCCGTGAGATGTCAGGCCAGGTACCCAAGCTGTGAAAAGACTAAAATGCCCTTGCGCGTGCGATTGTGTACGGAACTTCACTGGAATGCGTCCGAACTTCATACTAAGCATCCAAATACCTACAAAAGCTCAATTAACCCATGCAAAACATGTTAACATAGAAATACGAGGTTGTCTGGTTAACGAGCATAAATATAGGGATTAAGATACCCGAGGGGGCTAATAACGCGTAGGTTAACGGGTGAAATACGCAATATTTGCGTCGTATCATTGAAACCACACACATCTTATACGTTGACACCAAATGAGAGAAAAGAATTTTGTAAAATTTTAAAGTCCGTGAAGTTTCCTGATGGGTATGTAGAAAATATATCGAGAAATGTAAATATCACTGATGCTAAGATATCGGGATTGTAAAGTCATGATTGTCATGTTATGTTACAACGACTTCTATGTGCCGGAATACGTCCGTATATGCCTAAAAATGTTTATACAACATTGGCCGAGCTATCCAACTTCTTTAAAACATTATGTGCTAAAACATTTACTGTGAAAGAGTTGGAGAAGTTAGAGGAGGGTATTGTCCTTATACTATGTAAGCTTGAAAGAATTTTTCCACCATCTTTTTTTGATGTTATGGTCCATTTAACAATGCAATTACCACGTGAGGCTATTCTAGCTGGACCAGTGAACTCTAGATGGATGTTCCCATTTGAGAGGTACTTCATACATATTTTAAATATACATTCTTAATTCAATGGTTATACATTATCTTCTTTTATGTCTATAGGAATCTAGGAACGTTAAAGGGTACCATCACAAATAAAGCTCGACCAGAAGGTTCGATTGCAGAAGCGTACATTGTTAGAGAAGAATTAAACTTTTGTTCAATGTACCTTCATGGAGATGAAACTAGATTCAATCTAGAAGATCGTAATGATGATGGAGGACAAGAGCAACATGAGGGAGGATTGTCTGTATTCTCATAGGTTGTTCGCCACTTTGGTCGAAGACAACTCACAAGCTTACCAAAAGGGGATATTGATAAGATTCATTGGTACATCTTGAACAATTGTAGTGAGATACAATCGTATTTGGAGTAAGTTTCATATTACCACCTCCTCGAATAAGTACTCTGATATTGATTGTTTTTAAAGAATTAATTTGCATATGCAGTGAACATATGGCTGAATTGGAGATGGAATGTCCCGATAACTTGTACCATAGGCAAGAAAAAAATTTCCTAAGTGGTTTGAAAAGCATGTAAGTTGATTGAAATCTGAGTTGGGTAATTCACTATGATAGAATTTTTTTATTGACAATAACACTAAGCCTTTATACATTATAGATAAAGCTCCTGCGCCATGGAGGGTCTCTAGATGCCACTGATGAACTATATTCATTAGCGTGCGGTCCCAATGTTCGTGTAAATGAGTACACTAGTTGTATTGTTAATGGAGTTCGATTCCACACCAAAGATCGTGACAATCGGCGTATAACTCAAAACAGTGGCGTAGTTGTACGAGGGGGGCATGATGGTGAGGAAATTTATTTTTATGGACAGTTGTGCAATGTTATCATAGTAAATTACATAAATGGGTACCATGTTATTCTATTCAAGTGTGAGTTGTTCGACACTAATCCAAAAAAGAAAAGAATACAAGAGGATTTTCATCTCACCTCAATTAGTGTTCGTAATACATGGTATGAAAATGATCCATTTGTTCTTGCAACACAAGCGTCACAAGTGTTTTACTTGGATGATTACAAGTTGGGATATGATTGGAAAATAGCGCAAAAAGTGCAACACAGGCATATTTGGGATGTACCGAAGAAAGATGATGTGGGAGATCTTGCTGATGGAACTGGTGATGAGGCATACCAAGTAGAAGTGTCTTCTAATGTTCAATGGGAGGTTCAAGAGGACGATGTCATTGTACCATTAGTTAGAGTCGATGATGATCTGCCTGAAGAGATAATTACTTCACCTAATTTCAATGCCAATGGTGATGATAATGATCATATTCCCTATGACGATGATAGTGGAGAAGAAGATGACAAGTTGGAAGAATATTGCTGCGATGATGAAAAAAGTCAATACACTGATGACGAAAGTGATTGAGCAGTAACTAATGACGACACTGATTGAAAGACTTATTGCATTTGTTTATATCTCGTGTTGGACATTAGACATTGTTATTGCATTAAATTTGTTATTGTGGATTTATATGCTTTCGAAATTAATTGTAATTTTTCACACTTTTGGATTTGTATGCGAGTTTGTATGACATTTTAAGTTGTAACACAATTATGTTACTTCTTTTAGTTGAATTTTTATGTTTTTTTAGTATGGCACCTGGAGGCAGAGCATGTAGAGGAGGGGCTGTTAGAGGAATTTCTAGGGATTCTCCTCGAATGGCGCGTGCACCATCTCTTCCCACATCTGAGATAACTTCTGTGGGTGTTCCCAGTTTTAATGTTATGTCTATTCACTCCACTAGTGTAAAGTATATACATTATATCCACTGCTATTAACTAGGTTGTTTAAAATTAACTAAATCTATGGACCACTGCTATTTTCTTTTGTAGTCACAACTGTTGTTTGAAAAAAGAAAAAGAATTTGTTAAAAATTGTATGAATCCTTTTAATGATAGCTTTAGGAGGTTGTAAGGAAGCTAGAAAATAAGAATGGATGGAAGAGAGAACATGATTAATAAGAATAAACTTGCCTCCTGATGATAAAGTTTTGGATTGCAGACCTACAATTTTGCTTCGAATAGAATCTACCAGGCTGCTATATAAACTGATTTTGTTCCTTCCTTTAAATATAAGGCATCCCAAATATTTTAGAGGAATGGACATGAATTTGAGGCTAGTGCAAGCTATTATAGAAGATCTTTTACATAAGGGCTACTTATCATCAATGGTGAAACTACTCTTATTAAAATTAAATTTCTTCCCTTTGGATAGCTTCAATCAATTTAGATTTGCCTATATTTAAAGCAACTCTATTATCATCCTTTCTATCTTCTTCATAATTTAGTTCCAGTTTGAGCACTTCATCTTCAATATCTTAAACATCATGAAAAATGCCTTTAAAGTTTCCTTTTCTCCATTGTCTAAGAGTACCTTTTAGCCTCTACAACTTCAAGGCAAAGTTCCTTATTCCAACTGCATTAGACACTTTAGTCCATGATGTCTTGATAGTGTCCTCAAACTTGAGATGAGAGGTTCACATATTCAAGAACATGAAAGTTTTGGGAAATTGTCTAAATCTGATTTCATAGTAATCAATAGGGAACATGCTGAAGAGATGTCCTATTCAAGTGTTGGATAGAAGTATTATTGAGTATAAAAGACCAAGGTATATTGATAAATCTCCTATCTAATCTAGCCAAAATAACCTCTTCTTCAAACCTATTATTACACCAGGTAAGCCTTGTTCCTTTGTACCCCAGACTAATAAGGCCATAATCATTAATTGTTTGATGGAATAAACCCACTGCTTAAGATACAGTGATTACTATAAAATTTGGCAACTGTAAAGAGCTCCTTATGTCTTGGTGGATGCACATGCCAACTAGGGATCATGAAGATTTTATTATATCAAACCTTCCCAAGATGATAATGTGGGAAATATGGAAGTCTAGCAATCAAAAACATTTTAAAAATGTGGCTGTGAAATCAGTCTCTATCATACATACTGTTATAGATGCTTCAACTGACTTGCCTTCTGTTCGGGTGTTCGAAAACATGTGCAAGTTTGATGATGCATTTTTTTAATCAACAAACGGAGATAAATAAAAGAATGTGCTGCTCACTGAACAAAAGCTTACAGTTGATCAAGCACATGGACTACTTTTACAAGGGGAAAATTAAAGATATAGAAAATCCACCATTTCTAAAACTATTCTACAATGTTACACATTGATATCCTACAACTAGTATTGTTACCGAAGGTAAAAAGGAAAACAATAAAAAACTAAAAATAGAAACATAGACATGGAGCAAGCATCGATCACGTCATAAACATAGAACTCAGAAATGGCCTCATCACAATCTAGGCAACTTCAGTAGTAACTTGTACCATCGGCACATTAGCTCTGAATCCACTACCCCTCCCACGAGTTCCTTTCCAACGTCCACGACCTCGACCCTGACCAGGTGCGTCTTGATTGTAAACTTCTGCATCTTGCTGGACATCAAGTTTGATGATGCATGTATCATTAATTGGTTCAAGATTCAAACTAGCCCTCCTTAAGCTACTTTTTAGAAATGTGTTGTCTAAACCAACTAAAGGTAGTTGTGTATTCTGCTTGTGCAAAATACACATCTATTAGAGGAGGGAGAGAGAGAGAGAAGTCAAATAAGATCAGTTTGGGATCTTACGTGGCTAGCAAGTCTTTTAATAAATCACGAAATTTAAATGTAGATTACTTGAATTTTGTTTACTTCATTTGAGATATTACCATGATTTTCATGTAAGATCGACCTGGCATCTATTTAAGTTGCGAGTGATCTACCCTCGCATCCCAAACCCTCTTTGAAAAAGAGATATGCGACATCTATTAAAATAATTTTGCAGAATCTAGTCATCGCACAAAACATTGAACTGTCATTCATGATGCTAAGCTGTACTAAAATTATCTCAAACATAGTTTTTAGTATTGTATGATACGTGATTCCTATAGTACAACAAGATACAACAATGAACAAGACATCATTAGGGAAACACTTCATTAGTTGATTGACTTATATAGATAATAGGAGCACCATTTGGTGGGACCATATGGTTTTGGTTGTTTTCTACAATTGGGGCTGAACCTGAATATTATTGTTTATTCTTCACATATTGCATTATTACACCTACCGTAAGAAACTCTTGAGTCCTGTATCGCCAAATCCAAAATCTCGAATCTTGGGCAACTGTGATTTGATTATTGGAGCCAATATAGAATGAGAATCAATACCATTGATATATGCTTTCACCTCAGGAATTCCCGACCCTGCTGCTGCTGGAGCAACGGACGCACAAAGGGCAGCAATAGTAAGTGCATAGCATAAGTTGCATCCAGCATACGCTGCAAAAGATTTATAGTATCTGCTCTGGGGCGATAATCATGTAGCAAATTATCTTCATCATCTTACACTCATCCAATTTGTACTTTATCAAAAGAAATATTAAGGATCATCCTACATTAATTATTCAAATACAGCAATATACTCTTGACATCCGTAATCAACAAATAAGGAATAAATTTTAGTTTGAATATTAAAATAAAAAATTTATAAGGATCATACAAGTGTAACTTCGTGATATTGGAAGAAAATTTAGCATAACTATTGACTTTTCTTTCGTTGAGTGAAAACCGTTTGGATGAAAAGGAAATGTATTGGAGACAATTCTGATCTTTGCCCTAAATACATTAGCCATCTATGTATAATAGGTAGTTTGGGCACTCTTCAGACTAAAGAAATTATTATATGATTATATAAACCTCATTCATCCCCTTCAATTTAAATTTGATAATATTTAGACGACAGAAACATATTGGTGATGTACTCTGCCTTACCAAAATTTCAAATAATTATTCAACAATTATCCCTCGATAATAATTCTTGATGCACATTCTCACCATATCCCCATTTTCTTTTTGAGATACTGTCACTTGTCTCTCCTTAGTGTCTGGTACCATAGGATGCAAAGTTTTAGAAGGATATAAGACCTTGCCTCCAGAATTGAAACAACTTCTTCTTGAACTTAGTTAACTCGGATTGAGTGATCCCATAAAGTGCTGTATTTTAGGCATTGCCTCAGGGAAACCTTTCTTTGTCATGCACTATAGCGTAGTTAGGAAGTTTCCCCGTCGGAAATCCTTCTTTCACTATCAACGGTTATAGAATCTCAGCTGCACGAATATCGCATGTGCATTATAAACCAATCTTGTTGGTGAGTATAATTTCTTACTTTAGTAAGGAAATCTTACCTACATGGCTTCAAATCCATTAAAAGTGACTACCATAAAACTGAATTGACCTTGCCAATAACCAGTGTTCTAAAAGGCGCGAGATGTTAGGCGGGCATAAAGGACCTTCTAGCGCCTTGACGCCTAGGTGGGGGCCTAGGAGGTTCTCACTTAATTATTTTTTAAATATATTATATGCATATATTTTCGAGATATATACATATATTTCAGAGATAAATAGTTATGTACATGTATTTCAGAGATACATAGTTAAATACATTGAAAAATAAGTATTTTAGCATTTTTTGTCTAAGTTTGCACATGTATACATAAATCATTTATTTAAATATACTGAAAAAGTCCCCAAAATGATTAAATATGTTATATTGATTCGCCTATATACACATAAATCATACGTATGACGTCGTTTTGTAGCTGATTACAAGTGGAAAAAAAAGAAAAGTAAAAAAATAGATCACCTCCCAAAACCCTGCCCAACACATAAAATCCCGCCTAAATCCACCTACCCCACATGATTCCTCCCATCCTTCCTCCGCCTACACCCCACCCAGACTATCAAAGCCTCGCCTAATCATCCTGGACGATTTGTGTCATATGTTCTTTGTATTTAGTTATACAAATCGCACACAAAGTCATGGCTATACGAATATTCTTGATTCTTTCTTCTAATTTTGTATATGTTCAAAATATTTTGTATTACATTTAACTAAGGATATTTGGGATTAATCTAGAAAGGTTTAGGATTTATACCTAGCTGATTGAACCAGAACTTTTGTTAAAAATAGTTTGATATTCTGTGTATATATTGACTTGTGCCTAAACTGCTTATATGTTCATAATCATATATTGTTTTGTGTATTTCTTTATATGTTCCATTTTTCCCCTTATTGCAACACTTTAATTTAATTTATATCTATGTTTGTTTTTTTCAGCATCTTCTACTTCCAAGAAAAAGCGTGGATATTCCCTAAATTTGAAAGTCGACGCCTTGTACTCACAAACAGGGTCTAAAATACCAATGCACTTTGCCCCCGGAGATGGCAGACCATCATGCCTTAATCATGATACTTACACAGATGAAATTGGAATTGTTATACGGAGCCACGCGCCTCTTCAGGTCCGAAAATGGTCAGCTATCTCTATGGATGATAAGGAAACTTTGATCGATAGAATCTTGGTAAGTATAAATCGTTAGGCCATTATATTATTATTTAATTATTTTTGCATGAATTGCAACATTGAAAATGTTTTAACTTATGTAGAAGAAGTTCGACGTTGACATGTCAAACCCAGATGTTCTAAGATATTTGCACGTGACGATGGGATCTCAGTATTCTAACTTCCGCTATGAATTGAAGTTGCACGTTTTAAAGTACACAACTTTGGAAGAAGCTAAACGACACAAACATACCAAGGTTGCCTCTAAAAATGATTAGGATTACCTTTGTGACCTTTTCCACTCTAATGACTGGCAGTTATGTTCCTTTCATTCTTTATTTCTATTGTTGCTTATGATCAAATTTGGACAGTTTTTTTTATCTTAAATCTGATGACATTCTGATGATCGGTGACGATATTGTTTGTTGTTGCGTAGTAATTGACCTAGATAATAGTTCGCACCATTGTCATGCTTGCATAGTATAGTTTTTTTTAGTTGCAACATTTCTCGATGTGATTAACTATTTTTTCATGTAATTATTTTTTTTATTTACTCTGTGTAGAACTTTTTAAAGTAAGCATGTTCTTTTTTAAAAAAAAATTATATGGGTTGCTGATAATATGTAAACATGTTTATGATATACTAAAATTTTAAAGTAAACCTATTAAAAACTTTGCGAAATAATGAAAGCTTTGTGAAA
Source organism: Sambucus nigra (assembly GCA_949130495.1). NCBI lineage: Eukaryota > Viridiplantae > Streptophyta > Magnoliopsida > Dipsacales > Adoxaceae > Sambucus > Sambucus nigra. Next base: position 468,725,810 of record OX422208.1, on the reverse strand, counting down.
TTGACACAAGCTAAAATCGTATTGTTAAGTAAGTCGGCAAAATGTAGCTAGAGTCGTGCGTGCGTTCCTTTTAATCATCGTGGCGGGTCAAAGTCTTTTGTGCAACATAAATATGATGAGGTAATTTATATTATTTTTAGTTTAATATTATATATATATATATATATATATATATATATATATATATATATATATATATATATATGTGTGTGTGTGTGTGTGTGTGTGTGTGTGTGTACTTGCATTGATATGTTTTTGGTAATAGAATGGTAAAGTATCAAATTTTGAGCTAAAGGGACCGATACCACTCTTCCACTATGCCCATTTCAACAAAAATGGGTGGAGTAATTCGGAGGCAGAGTAATGCTATGTGAGTATATCAATTATCAGTGTAGTCATAACAACGTTATTATTTTCTATATAAATTAAAACCGTTCTCTTTTAATTTTGCAGAATGAGATGAATGAGTTATTATTTTCTATATAAATTAAAACCGTTCTCTCCTCAATTCCTGACACTAGCCACCTTCGTGCGGGGGAGGTCTCGCAAGCGAAATCCAAACAAGGAACCCTCCCAATACACTACTGTGTAGCTAGGTCGGGGATTGAGATTAGTTGAACCAGGGTTAAGGTTTTAGAAAAATATTTTTCATATTTTAGATATTGCCCGAGGGCCTATACAATAATACAATATAAATATATTCCGCGTCTTTCGACACGTCAAACAAACACCTTATGTTTAAGAGACAAGGCCTCAACAAATACAATATTCTAACCAATATCTAGTTCTCAAAACTAGCACAACTATGAGCTAAATTATCCGCTCACATACCCCTACTAAACTTTAAATCTCACAACTCTAAAACTCTTTTACATACATTAATGTCTTTCCACAATATAAGTCTCCCTTCTTAGGCGCACTATAATCACATGTCCTACCTACCCATAAGACAATAGTCTTATAGTCACTATTCAGCGAACCTTAACATTCCTCACCTCCGGAATTCAATGTTATAACTCTCGACGTTCCCGGTATCGCACAAAGTATGACTTAAACCCAAAGAAAGGTATTCTACCTTATACTTCCATAATCTAATGGTTTCACCTCATCCAAGGATCTCAATTCAAGACCCTCTACTCCTTCCAGGAAAATCATTATCCCTAAGCCTATTTCTTCACAAGAGAAACATCTTCTTCAAAATCCTTCCTAACCATTTTGAAGGATATACACGACGGCGACAACCAAAAACTCCCTCAGTCCTACACAACGAAACTGAGTCTCCAAATTTCTTACTCCCACTTCCCAGAAGGCAATACTCTCAATATTAGGACAACTCCACCTACCTCACATCGGTAAGAGTCACCAAAACCAGGTTTCCTATCTAAGGTTAACGGGTTTCTCAACCTGAACCTCCCAAGGGCTACACTAACCTCTCCTCGGACTTACTTTACTAAGTCCAAGGTTCACCATTCGAGTAAATTTCCTTTCTTACTCAACTGTGGATAAATCACCTCGAACCACTGCTAGAAATCTCCTCAATATCTCCTCCAGAATCGGGGAAGACAACTACCCCCGATCAAAGCGTACCCAAAATATGCTATGGGTTCTGTACTTCTAAACCTATTCTTTCCTAGACTCCAATCAAGTGAATATACTTCACAGAAGAAAATAACGCGGTGGACACAACAGTCCTAATTATAGGGCTTTATGTCAAGAACGTTAACGGAAGAATGCAGAAACTCGCACAGATCCTAAGGACTCTAGAACCTGATGCTCTGATACCATCTGTAACACCCCGCTTAAAATAATAACGGGTGGCCAACCCTATACTACATTAAATCAGGAATTCCAGATGGTCCAGTCTCAACATCAACTAACGGTACTATATAATATAGGACTAACTACCCGAAATCATATAAGCGAGATGTTATAAAAATTTAAAACTTGCAACATACAAAACCCAACACTATGAAACTACTAAAGAATAAGAGAGAGATGCAAGAAGCAATAAGAAATGAAAGGAATCACTAAACATGAATATGCCATAAATAAATAAACCCGAATAAGCTGTCGGGTCACAGCAAATACAATAACTGAATGGAATAAATGTAAACATATATATAAATATCCCTTGGGTACAAACCCGATATACAACATGAAACCTACCTAGAATTTTAAAGAAGTAGGAAGCGGCTACATGAAACATCCCGCAACAGTCCGCACCTGTCACGGCTCCCAAGACTCTGGATAGAAGGTCATCCGGCATCCATGCGGTAGGATACCTGTGGAAATATATATGTATATACAAGAAAGAGGGAGAAGTAAACGGGTCAGAGCCCCGAATGTGTAAAATATTTAGCAAGTGTATTAACCGTGCATAATAAATACCGGTGTACTTAATTTCATAAATAAGTGAAACCGCACTCTCGTGGAACCCCAACTCACCTCTCATCTAAAGGCGCGCACCTATTCGCGTCCTCAATTTTAGTTAAATTACCCCCATTAATTTAGAATAACCTAACTTATCAGGCCTAGCCTATATCCACGAGAGCTACCTTCCCGTCATAATCTAAGGATCCACCCATTTCTAATCCTATTAGATTATGACTACAACAGTTATGCCATAAAAGGCTTAATGAATTCCGATTAATAATCTCATGAATTATAATTATCATAATTCCTAAAACATTACCCCTAAACCTATACATAAATATATATATACATAAATAGGCTAAAAACGTAAGAATTAATATACTTAATAACATGCACATGGAATATTGGCAAGACTTCTCTCTAATCCCAACATTGTACTACGTTTCGTGCGTGGGGAGTCTCGCAAAGCGAAATCCAAACAAGGAACCGCCCCGTTACACTACTCCTGACAAGGTCAAGACCAGAGATCCGAGATGCCACAAATAGAATTACTTCTCTCAACTCTCGACATGACACTGCGTTTCATGCGTGAGGCGTCTCGCAAAGCGAAATCCAAACAAGGAACCCCCTCGTTACACTACTCCTGGACAATGTCGATCCTAGAGATCCATAATCCTTAACATACTATATAATACTACCTTTACTACTAACTATAACTACTAAAAAAAGAAAGAAAGAAAGAAAAGAAAAGAAAGAAAACAATTAAGATAAAATAAAAGAACCTCCAATAATATCCTTGGGATGATGTAACCGAAATAATACCTTATGTGCGATACATCAACCCCCATCAGTCTAGTGCACCATTATCATCTAAGATGTACTTCATAAAAGTCCATATCCTCTCATCTATAGGATATATATATAATTATATAATTATATATATATATATATATATATATATATATATATATATATATATATAGATAGATATTTATTTCTAACCATATATATATATCATCATCAATCCAATAGCCAAGTGTACATATTACATATGATGTACAAGGCCATGCACATAATATGCCCGGCTATATATATCGCCGATAAACTGCATCAATGCTATCATCTTCCCAGTGCCCGGCTCACGTAGCAATACTGGGGCCACCCTGGTGGGACTAAAAGACACCCATCTTGTGGTAAACTCACGCACACGACGACCCGGGAAGCGGTCATAGCTCCAAACCGGCAATGAGACGAAACATACCCACCACGTCTCATCCCAAAAATATATATCTATATGTATAATAATCACAAGGGACGACTATGACCTGGGGAATATCCACACCCTGCATTATAAGCCAGGATGCTCACCCTCTACGCGCGCAACTTCCCAATTATAGCATGAGCGGGGTATGCTTAACCAAATAAGTATATATATCATTCACATGCATAATATATATAATCCATATGATCCAATCATATGATCAAATAATAAACCATCATATACGGTTTAAATATCCATACCATGTATGTCCACAACATAAAGATATCCATATATCTATATACATACAGATATATATATATCAACACGTATTCACATATCCTTTTCTATATATCTAAACTAATTCTCGTTCATATGTATAAGATATATATATATACCTGGCTATAAGTATACATAATCCTCAATATACAAGTCGTCACTACCATTTCCATTAAATTTACCTTGATATGTGAATATAATTCCATACTTGAAACCTTTTCAATCATCTTTTTATGATGAGTAGTCCCCCAAAACCATATGTTTATGTCTATACATATACATTCAACATTAGGGTTATCACCCAAGAATTTGTGTAGGAATCCATCACTACACCTTTCACCTCTAAATGTGAAAGTACATAATTATCTTTAGTACTATCTAACCATAGGCGTAAACATGACTTAATAGTCTAAAAACCTCAATTTATTCCAACCTCATTTCAAGTATTGGAAATCTCAATGGCCATATCCCCATAATTGCGTATAAACTATCCTAACTAGAATTTACGCTACCGCTTATCCTAGTCGATAGTACACCACCAAGTTGTTTCCCATTTTTACTTATGGTTCAATTGTATTTTATGAATCCTTACCCCTATCGGGTTATCATTGATTCCTTAGTCTAAATATTTCTAGGGATAGGAGACATCTCACTCTCTAAGAGTTCTCAACCTCAAACATATATATATATATAGGTATTTATATACCTTTATCTACAATTGGTAAATTCCAACCTCAAAGAGTTTTCCCCCAATATCCATATGTAATATATCTTTTACATCCTAAGAGAAAGCCCCCAAATCAATAAACCCAACCAAAAAGGGTTTGAAATCACTATGGAGAAAAATCTCAAAATGCCCTGTTTCCGAATCGATTCGGCCCTATTCCGAATCGATTCGGTCTAGCGAATCGATTCGGCCTCCAAGGCGAATCGATTCGGGCCCAAAGACCTGGGCTTCTGCAATAGGCCGAATCGATTCGTCTTGGGGTCCGAATCGATTCGGTCAATGCAGACCTGCTAGTTTTACCAAACCGAATCGATTCGCTTGAGGGGGCGAATCGATTCGGACCTGCAATTTTTTTGAAGGTTTCATCTATTTCTTCAAAACCTACGAATTCTAAACCCTAAATTTCTCATTTCAACCCCCAAACCTTCATCAAATCATGATTTTAAACCCATTAACCAACCCAAAGTTGATCCCAATCATTTCTATGTCATTAAATCCATATTTAATCATTGATTTCAAGATTAAACCTAAAATCTAGGTTTTGACATTAATACCCAAAAACCATTTCTTTACCCCACAATTTATGAAATGAAATACACAAATAGCTATTTAGCAAGATTAAACACTTGCCTCAGATTTGTAGAGGTTGGATCATCCTCGATGTCGCGGTTGGAACGGAAATCCCAAGCTTTTTCTTCCTCTCTCTCTTCTTTTCCTTCTTCTTTCTCTTCTTTCTCCCTCTAGGGCTTTTTCTCTCTTTCTCTAAATGAGAAAGGCTTGATCTGTAAGCCTTAAATCCTTTAAAACAACAAACCCAGTTTTAAATGTTAATACACACTTTAAATGACTCGTTGACTGCAATTCAAGTCAAAACAACTTAAAAACATTCCGGAGCCGAAATAAGACCCAATGACAGTCATTTTGACTATCTCGACCCTTCCGGGATCAATGGTACCCTCAAAAATATCATCCGGAATACTTTAAAACATCCTCTATTTTTGGACTTAAATTCCCAAATTTTAAAATTCTCCAATTTAATTAAATTTAATTTTCCCAAAATTAAATCTCTCAGTCTCCAAAGTCGTGGGGTGTTACATAGCGTTGACTTCTACAAGAAGAGAATTAGTGGACCAAAGAGTTTAAAATTTGTCAAAATGGCTTTAGTGTTTAAAATTTGTTTGCAAGGGACCTAAGAGTACTTTGATATTAAAAAAATGAAATACAAAAGAGGCCTCTCACAATTACACTCCAATAAAAATACAATGTATATTTTTCTATAGAGATGTATACTTAAATAAGCGCTTTACACTCAAATTTGTTATGGGTGTTTAGTATGCCTTCATTATTTTTGGCTACCTCCTCATATAGTAATTAGGAGGAGACAAAGAGCTTGTAATTTGCAGAGTAAATGAAAGGAAGCTATACAATATTATAACAAAAAGCCACCGAAAGTTAGAGCATGCATAATACTTTAGCCAAAAGCCACCGAAGCCACAAATAAAATCTTCTTTAGTGGGCCATATTTTTTACAAAATAACAATCTCCACCTTGGCAAAATAAGGCTCCACCTAAATTACGTAATTGATCCGGGCTACCTCCAAATGCGCTCAAGAGCGCCATACAACTGAACGTGTCATATGTTCAAAATATTGATTAGTTCAAACAGTGATTAAACTTGACCCCAGTCACAAATTTCGTCAGCATATCTGTAAGATTGCCTGCAGTTCCAATTTTCTTGAGGAGAATATTCCCCTTATCTAAAATTTCTTCAACAAAGTCGAAACGAGCATCGACGTGCTTTATTCGTGAATGATAAACCTAGTTCTTTGCTAAGTGGATGACACTTTGACTATCATAAATACATCCACATGATCCTGAACAATTTTCAAATCTGCAATCAAACCATAAAGTCAAATGGTCTCCTATGTCACTGCCATATATTCTGCCTCTATAGTAGACAAACCAACTGTAGATTGTAGCATAGACCTCCAACACATCGGTCCTCCAGCAAGTGTAAACAGATAACCTATGGTGGGCCAACATTTATCCAAATCATCGGCATAATCTGAGTCCACATAACTAAACACACGATGATGAGCATGTGAATCCTTCTTAAACTTCAAACCAATATCTACAATACCATGTATGTATTGTAAAATCCATCTTATAGATTGTCAATACATTTTTCCTGCATCATGCATGTATCTACTCACCGTACTAATAGCTGGTGAAATGTATTGACAAGCTATAAAATGGATTTTACAATACATACATGGTATTGTACTAATAGCTTGTGAAACATCGGGCCTCATACACATAATTGCGTACATCAAACTTCCCACTGCATTACCATAGGGAACATTAGTCATCTCGGAACGTTCCACATCTGTCTGTAAAGATTCTATAACACTTAACTTGGAGTGCTAGGCTGACGGAGTACTTATAAGTTTGGTTTAGAATCCATACCAAAACGCTATAATACCTTCTTTTTCATGCCATTTTTGTGAAAAATAAACAATTTCACTAGAACGACCTCTGTTAATATCCATGCTGAGCATTTACCTTGCCTCACCTAGATCCTTCATCTCAAATTCACAACTTAACTGAATTTTTCATTTTTCAATCTCCACCCCGCTCTTAAAAGCAATAAACATATCACCAACATATAAGAGAAAATAAATAAAAGATCCATCACAAAATTTACAAAAATATACACAATGATTATAATGGCTCATTGTGTACTGTTGCCCAAATATAGATCGATCAAATCGCTTGTACCCCAACCTTGGACTTTATTTCAACCTATATAACGATTTTCTCAATGTACATAACCAATTTTCTTACTAGCAACCTTGTAACCTCCTGGATGAGTCATACAAATTTCCTCCTCCAGATATCCATGTAAGAATGAAGTTTTCACGCCAAATTATGCTCACTCAAAATCAAACTACGCAACCAATGCTAATAAACTATACATGGAAGAGTGCCTCAAAATCATGGAAAGTACCTCATTATAATCATTCGCTTCCTTTTTCTCATAGCCTTTCGCCACTAACCTGACCCGACATCTTACTATGACACCCCACCTATTTAAATACCCGGTGATCAGTCCTTCATAAAAATAAAACAAGAGTCTCATCTGGTTCATTCTTAACATCACCGTCTAAAACTTTTTAAACCTTAACTAACCACTTAGTATTTAAAAAAACTGATGCCAAACTTTATCTTTTATTAACACAACAACATCTGAAAGGTAATTACAATTACTAACTATCCACACAACAATAATACGAACCTAACACAAGATGAATGATGAATAAAATAATACCGAATAAACCACCAGTTCCCAAGTCTAATATAAAGTCCAACTGAATATAACTGAATACAGAGTCTGATTGGAATAAAATAATGCTGGGGCAACACGCCCAAATAAAATACTGAACTGCATCCTACTCTAGGAATGAAATAAATGAAGCGGCTAAGTCCAAAAACCTATAAGCATCCACAAGTGTTGCAGCTTCGCATTCCTGGAACACATCATCATGTTTGGCGTCTCAATGGTTGGACACATAAAAGGTTTTGCAAGAAGTTTTGCAACTACGGGATAGAGCCTAAGTTCTTTTGAAAATATTTAGCGAACATTTAAATTGCAGTTTAAATGAACAATTATTAGATACACATGTTAGGTTGCGAACACTCCCTTGACGCTACAAGAAAAATTGGCTTTACCGATGTTTTTTAAACGTCGGCATAACTCTAAAAACGTCGGGAATAGAAATCCCGATGTTTTGACAACATTTTCCCGAAAAGCGTCGGTACTAAAAAAATTAATCATTTACTTGAAAACATCACATTGTTAACTAACTTTTCCCATACTATATTCCAACATTTTTTTATAGTGTAAATATTTTAAGTGCCATATAATATCCAAGTAGACATCATTAATATTATAATGGAACCCTCATAGAAATTCTCAATGAACCACAATAATATCTAATCATTCCAAAAAAAAATGAAGAAAGTGTATCTATAAACATCCCAAAGTTGTCTACTAATAAGCCAAATTTTTATACCCAAATATTCCAAACAAAATAGGAAACATATATTATCATAAAAAAAATACTAGAGTAATGTTCAAAACAATCAATACGATATCTCTGCGATCATGGTCATGACAGAATTACCTGTAAAACGAAAGAAAATAAGTATTAAAAAGTAAATAAGTCAATGTAAAAGTGATGCACAAAAGAAAAATGAAAGGTGGTTAGTCTAGCTCATCTGTACTGTCCGTAAAGTACACTCTCGTATACCCTTAATTGCCATTAAGTCGTTATTTAAGTTTCTCCGTGACTTACTTGTACCGCCCATACAATACTCTATCGAGTTAATTAATAATTAATAATTCTCTTATGTGATTATTAAACCAAAGTTAACATTTCACATATGTTACCATTCAAGCCTTTCCATTAAGTTTCTCTACTTAATTACCGTTTTATATATACACTATCTAGTCTCACTAGTATCACACATAAGTAGATTAATCCTTGTTTAGATATACAATATCTAGTTTCACTACTATCATGCATAAGTAGGATAAACGTCGCTTTTAATATACACTATATAGTCTCCATACAATAACAAATAAGTAAGATTAAACACCCAAGAGTATATACATATATATCACTGTTCTAAAAAAACCAACCTAGGCTTGAGGCTTGGGAGAAACGCCCCGCCTTAAGCTTTTTGCGCCTTATTCTTGGTAAAACCCTTAAGAGGCGCACTTTTTTTTTTTCTAAAAACAATAATGTTTTAGTGAAACGATATCGCCTTTTAAAGAATTTTTTTTACAAACCAGACCATTATCTCATCCAAAATAATTAAATAGTATTTTAATTTGCAAATATTTAGACATATTTTTATGATATGTACAATTTTAGTGTTTTAATATCCATGTTATGGTTAAAAATTATTAAAATATATTAAAAAGGCCTAAACGCCTTTTCATGCCTAAGGCCCACGTAGGGTTCTAAGGCTTAAGGCTTGGTCTCTATGCCTCGATCACACCCCGCATTTTTTGGAACCTTGATACATTTCACATAGGTTACCATTCAAGCCTTTCCATTAAGTTTCTCTACTTAATTACCGTTTTAGATATACACTATCTAGTCTCACTAGTATCACACATAAGTAGATTAATCCTTGTTTAGATATACACTATCTAGTTTCACTACTATCATGCATAAGTAGGATAAACGTCGCTTTTAATATACACTATATAGTCTCCATACAATAACAAATAAGTAAGATTAAACACGCAAGAGTATATACATATATATCACTGTTCTAAAAAAACCAACCTAGGCTTGAGGCTTGGGAGAAACGCCCCGCCTTAAGCTTTTTGCTCCTTATTCTTGGTAAAACCCTTAAGAGGCGCACTTTTTTTTTTCTAAAAACAATAATGTTTTAGTGAAACGATATCGCCTTTTAAAGAATTTTTTTACAAACCAGACCATTATCTCATCCAAAATAATTAAATAGTATTTTAATTTGCAAATATTTAGACATATTTTTATGATATGTACAATTTTAGTGTTTTAATAGCCATGTTATGGTTAAAAATTATTAAAATATATTAAGAAGGCCTAAACCCCTTTTCATGCCTAAGGCCCGCGTATGGTTCTAAGGCTTAAGTCTTGGTCTCTACGCCTCGATCACGCCTCGCATTTTTTGGAACCTTGATATATATATATATATATACACTAGGGTATGTCCGTGCCTGAAGGAACGTTGATAATCGTAAAAAGGCAAAATATTTCGTTTGCTAAGAAAACAAAATGCAATTTCAAAAACATTGATCATAATCTGATTTGTTTATATGACTAACCACCCTGCTTAACAAATAACAAATAGTCCAATAACGTTAAGATATTTTAAATTCATCACTCGAATTAACAAAGTGTGAATTCTAAAAAAATAGGCATAGTCTCCTTTGTATTGAATTATCCACCCTTGTTAAGGGGTAACAACCAATCGTACAATATTTGAAATGTCCAAATTCATTATACAAATGCTTGAACAAAATAAACTTATTTAAAAAAATCACGATAATTTCGGGGAAAACTAACATAATAACAACAAAATAACGATCTGCCTGATTTAAGGTATAAAAAACACTTCAACAACAAAAATAGCCTTATCAGACTATACAAAAAAAGCCTAGGCAGACCATGCAAAAAAACCTTAGCAATCATCCAACAGCGTGTAGTAACTCTAAGCCTAAGATTTACAAAAAGTCAAAAAGGTCGACATCCCCAAAAATTATCCTTTTCATAGTCAATCATAGATTCACAGTAAACATCCTTATAATAACTCTACGAAATGTTCGCGTATCTAGCTCGACGTACTTCATATGAAGATTGACACAACTTACAACCACCTATAAGAAATATTTATAGTTAAGACTAATTTTTAAAAATGAATGAAAAGAGGAAATATTTTAAAGAGGAAGTACCTTGTTATGGGAACCCCATGTAATCAGCCTGCGGGTATTTATCCGCTCTTGATGTCTTACCATTGGCTCCCAATCCTAAGAATAATGAATTTTTTTTTATCAAAAGATGATATAAAGGGGTCATATGTGTAGTTTATATGAAAAATAACACTACTTACTTCATAGGAGGACTTCCGGATACACAATATTTGTTGTCGAAAGCGAACAATCATTAGAAAGAAGGGTAATGTGATTTTCACTTGTGCATCGAGATAATGCTACATATAACTGGCCATGACTAAAAGCCGACGTACACAAGTCAATTCCCACAAATTTTACAGATTGACCCTGTGATATGTTAATGGTCATTGCATATGCCAGTCGAATTGGGAATTGGCGTCTCGTTATTTTTATAGGGATCTCCGCCGATGAAGGAGATAATAAGACTCTGGGAATGAATACTAAATTTCCCCACTTATCACCAGTTAATATTTGGGCCTCAATAACATGCTCTCCACATTTTGTAATGACTAATCGGGTGCCATTGCAAAGACTATCCTTCGGAGCAATGTTTCTCAAAAGCATAATTGGAGAACCCACCTTTAATACCAACTTAAAAAGGGGTAAACCAGAAGGACAGAGAGAATTCAAAAATTCATTTGGGTATTGGCTGTGTACGTCTCTACCGGACTCGTCGTCACACATTTTGTGAGCACCAGAATACGTTTTCGTATCACCCGGGAAAATACTCAATGCCAAGTTATTTATAGCAGTCACATCATCATTTCATGCTGAAAGAATTGTTCATTCGGTGAGGAAGGTCGGTGTAACCGTACCGACCACATTCAACAATGGATAGACCTTCGCAATTAAATCATGGAAGTCATTACACTTTTGAATTGATGAAGGCAATGATACAATTTCAAGACGATTGGACCCAATCTACAAAAAAATAAAAATAAAAAAAAATCAAATGCATGTAGTAGGTGGAACAAAAATTATTAAAAAAATAGAAAAGAGTAAATAGCGATACCTGATCCAAGAATGTAGAGAATTGAATTGTCTCAGGCTCCAATGGGGTTTAGTCACATGTTTAGATGTAAGGTCAAAATGGATGTGCCTCTAGAGCACATACCTCCTTAATGAAGAGGAAATAATTTCTTCTCTAACTCCTCCAGGGATAACTGGTAAGATTTTTCAAAAATCATCACCAAGAACTACTGTAATTCCTCCAAATGGCTTTTTAATATCACAAATGTCTTGTAGTGTCCTATCTATAGCCTCAACACAATGCCTATGTTGCATAAGAACTTCATCCCATATTATAAGCTTAGCTGATTTAAATAACTCTGCATGTATCGATTGCTTTGTAAATCCACGGTTTGAGTTTTCAAGAATGTCCAAAGGTATGCAAAATGTTGAATGTGCAGTCCGACCACCAACCAACAGCAAATAAGCAATGCCAGACGAAACGACTGTAATAACTGTATGACCCAAACTACGACATAAGGTTGCAATTGTATTGTACAAAAATGTCTTTTCGGTGCCAGCACCTCCATTTAAAAAATATGTAGTCCCCTTATTCTAAAAAACAAATGATGTTATTACTGAGTAAGCTATATATTGTCCCTCATTAAGGCGATCAACATCTGACTGTGCGTCACCTTGCTCTGCTAATGATTGTAACTGATGATGTTCTGAGAGTAATCTGTTCCCACCTGTAGTTGTCCAATTAAAATTTGGCAAAGGCATTGGAGGGAAGTCACTTAATGTCTTACCAGACTCTTGAAGCACCTCATTTAATAGATACAAACCATAATCCTCAATTTGGATATCAGTTGGATTTGGGATGGAAAATAATGTGCGTAACTTATGAATTAGATCATCACATATATGAATGGAAAATTGATTCCATAATAACTCCGGATGTAAAGGAAAACATTGTGTAACCAAACAACCGTCGAAGTTGATATCTGGTGCGCATGATGGATGCTTTATGTAAATATTGAACCCACTCATTATCGTGTTCAATCAATCCCCTCACTATGCACACTGATTTGAAAGTCTCGTGTAATACACAGTTCACCGTGCATAAGCACTCGAACGATGTGGGTCCTTTAACATCATTAAAAAGTAACCGCAAATAAAATCTTTCTCCAGAATTAGGGCTAGCATAGTACATTCGCCCAATAGCAGACTCAGATGATTTTTGTGCAGTCCAAAGTTTTATTTTAGAGCTCCAGGAATAATGTTGGGGAAACTCCTGGTAGGTATACTCTCGTGTTGAAGGATTCAATGCGCAAAAAGCAAAAAATCGGGTTAACGAACTCATTTGACCCCTAGCTCTTTGAGCAATCATAACTGATGAATTTGAAGGATCAAACACAACATGATGCATGCTAGGTAAATGTAAATCTAATCATGTAACATGAGGTTTTTCCTAATGCATGTGATTACCATAAATTCGCCAAGCTGCCTTAGGAGGTCCAATGTACCTTGCATCCAACTATTGCTGTATTTCATCAACACCTCCCAAAACCATAGTTGTGCGATCATGACCGTTATATATGTACTTATTTATATATTTAACGCATCACAATGCAGCACAAACCTCAAAATTAATGTGACAATTGAAAAGTCTAGACAAATATGGATTATAGGGGACAACATCTTTATTTGATACCCTTTTTGCACTGGCAGTAGTATATTCCTTACCATCATCACGACGATGCTAAATTGGATATCCATTATTATCCATTGTTGTGTCTTCTATAAATGCTCGAGGGTATTTTTTCGTGCATATACCATTCTCCATCCAAGGAGAATTCGGATTCTGGGAGCCACATGGGTCGTGTACCATAAAACTCAATATAGTTTGGAAGAGTGTAGGATCATTAGTGGGATCTGAAAACTCAGTAGAGACAACATTATCTACTTAGGTGCATGTTTTAATCTTGCTTTGACTATCGAGGAAAAGAAGAGTGTGCGTGTGGGGAAACCCCCTTTTTTGAAATGCGATTGTAAACAAATGGGACACTTTCTTGCCAAAAATATTTTTATCCTTAATCTACTTCATTAGTGCTTTTCTCTTTAGTTCAAAAACACATGCAATCAAATCTGGACAGTCGAGAGCATTTTTGACTCGATAAAAGTTCCTTACTGATTTTAGGACACTTAGGATTGGCGATCATTGTGAGAAAAATATCAGGGTGTTGATTGTACCGAGTGATATCCATTGAATTTTGGTAAATCTCAAACATATTTTGCGTAGTACCAGTAAAAAAAGATGGCAAAATCATTCGCCTATTAATTTGCAATGGTTCAACATCCTCAGACATATAATTTGTAAGATCTTTGTATAATTCTACCCAAAGTTTGCTTTGATTATGTCTGAAATAAGTCACATAATTTTGTTCCGTTGAAGCCCATGCATCCACAATGAATTCCTGCATAAGTTTACCTCCTCTAAAAATTGTAGAGTAGTAAGTCCTATGTTAAAACAAACGATAACTATAATAATCGAGTTGAGTTAGTCGATGATCCTGATCAACACTGTTTTCCACATCCCATAGCTTCATGCTGGGGTCCCAACTAAGTTGACCGTGAGGGTATAAAAGAACGTAATGTAGTGGTAGGTAAGCTGGGTGACATTCATTAACTCATATCAATTGATCCCCTCCTCGAAGGCAAACAATGATGTCTCTCATTGCAGATGAATTATGGACATTGCCGGGCAAAATAACAGTAATCTCATCGATCGAAGTGAAATTATACCTTCTATGATCTACTGTAGAATTGCAATGAAGGTATGCTGGTAAGTTCTAGCCAGATCGAGAGGATTCATTCAAAATAGAAAATGCCTGGCGATATTTGTGGATAAATGGATTTTTCACCTCCAAGCAACCTTGAATTATTTGAAGTACATCACTTAGTAATTGTGGATTCCTACATTTCCTAACACTCAGAGCCACACTGGGACCATAAATGTATAATTGGGCATATGAAGCTTCTTCCTCATGTCCCGGTTCCGATAATAAGGATCCAGTACGATGAGGTAGTTCGCCATGAATGGTGAAAGATGATGGACCCCTACCTCTGTGGAACCTATCATCCATTTGAACACCAAGACTTGTAAAGGCATTTGCAGCATTATACTTTCTAATATGACTCTGGAAAGACTAGCATTGAACTTCATTACCATCTAACAAATGTTTAATTTCAGGTGGGGATTCAAGTAGATGTGGCAATCGAACTTGTCCTTGTCTACAACACTTCCTAAATAGGGGGTGAATCTTTGATGAGGTCGATAATATTTCATATATCCAATGTAAAGATAAACAATATGGGAAAGGAACATCCATGAGCCCAAGAAAATGCTCACCTGATTCGACATGTGGTGCATGAATTGAACTCATACTTATAATGCTGCTTACACACGATGTATAAGTAGTTTGTATATTAAGGGCAGGTGTAGCAACCCTTGCAGTTGATACTGCAGATGTGTGTGTTACATGAATATCATTCTGTTCAATAGCGTTGAAATCATCAAAAAGGTTTCTGGGGAAAATAGTGGGGGGAATATAATCAGGTGATTATGGGGTTGGTAAACTGTTGGTAATAGGACTACGGTTTTAAAGAGGAAAGTAAAAAGGGTTAGGGGTTCTCAAATGTGTAAATTGTCCAGATGCTGGTGACGGGACTTCAATAAATGCATCTTGCATTAATTGTGACACACTTGAATGTACATGGGGAGTAGTAGGTGGTTGATTATGAAGTGGATTTGTCAATGCAAATGCTTTTTCTCTATCATGCCGTTGTCTTTGGGCTAGCGATCGTTTAGAGTATGGCAAAAGGGGGTAGGTTGCTGGGACAAAACATTTGTAAGTCGTGAAAGATTAGGATGGTGTTCAATGCTTCTAAGGTTAAGTTCCTCGAATGAATTGCACTGGAGAGCGCGAGTAGATGGTTGATCAATAAGTTCTTCTGAGGTTAAGTTCAATGAGAATGTCCTTCTCGATCAAGTCTTTGTCGTTGGGCAAGAGCATGTAGGGTGGGAGGTTCTTAAGGGAAAACATGCGTTGAGATTAAATTTTCTCGTTCACGGCATTTTTGTTGAGCCAAAACACGCTTTGAGATGAAATTATCGGCATGAGGTTCCTGTCGCTTTCTCTGTGTGGGGATAAATATTATTAATTAGGAATATTAATTCAAGATATATATAAAGTCTGGTTATAAGACAGGTGCACTGGATTGAAGATATTCAAGCCTAAGTTATATATTGAAGTATATTAGTTATAAGACCCGATTCAATATTATCCTCACTTGTATATTAAAGTATATTAGTTATAAGACTGGTGCATTGGATTGAATATATATATATATATATATATATATATATATATATAAAGTATGAGTTGAAAAGTAAAAAATACGAAATAGGAAACATACTGGTCTGCAATAAGCTGGCTCCTCCCCCATCCAGATTACCTACAAAAATAATATGATAATAGATAATAAGATGACGAATATTAATCTACAATATATTTCAACATGAACTATGAAAAGTAGTTGAAAATATCTCTAACCCGTTTACGCGTGCCAGATCCTTTTTCGAGCATTTTTTCTTTGCTTTTGTCGTTTGTGTTGCTCAATTTAGTGTGAGGCTTAGGAATATAATCACATATATAGTGTTTACTCAATGACAAAAAAATAATTGATAAGCAATTCTAAAGTAAAAATCATGTAGTGGTGAATAAGTACCTCAATAACTGTAGCTTTAGGTTGGACAACATCACGAATAACAAATCCGTTGTATTTCCGATGCGGGATATGATTCTATACAAAAAATTAAAAAAAGTGAGGAAGAAAATAAAGAGCATATCCAATCTATAACATGTTAATATGTAAACTTTATAATAGCTTTCCAACGTTAATATGGAAAAACTTATCGATTGTGAGGTGACATTCTCCTTCCCTTTCCCTTTATCCTGAAAAATAAAAGGGATCATATAAAATCTAATAATAATAAATGAAGTAGAAAATGATTCAAGACATGACATGAATATTGGAAGAAATTAGTACGTGAGTCGGTGGTATGTTTTCCTGTCCCTTTGATCGTTGGTTTTTATGTTTGTCGTTATTAGTTGGTCTACCCTACAAATATGAAAAAGGAAATCTTTATAAAAAAATGAGGATGTTAATAAGAACTTTACACGCAAAATTGATGAACGTGATTACCATAGATTGATTAGTATTTAGTTGATTTTCATCCTGGATAAGAACATTGATATTATTGTTGTGCAACCTTTCAATCTGTGATTGTAAACACAACCATGTAAGTTAAAAGATAAATGTATTATTGTAATATATACAATTAGAATGTAGAGAAGTGGTTGGTACATCATATGATGCATTTTCATCCACCTATCAGAAATGAATGTAACAAAAATCATAAATAAGTTAAAAAGCTTATAAGGAACACCGAAGGGCATAAGAATGAAAAATAACATACAATATTGTATATAGTAATGTGCTCCATGTGAAAGAAGATCGACCAGAAATGAAAATAGATCAGTACAAACCTGCCAAAAATAAATGAAAATGACCATAAAATCCAAAACTAAAACACAAACAAACGCACTAATAAACAATAAAACTGAATCTGTTTTACAACAACTAAAACTCTACAAAACTGAATATGTTAAAACTAAATCACCTATAATTCTTAACTCATCTCATTTCATTTCCGACTTATATTTTTTTCCAATATTTATTTGTTTCCTTCCGAATATGAACAATCAATGATTGACGAAAGATGGAAAGTATAGTTGGCAGAAAAGGTATTGTTTGTATGGTGTATTATATATAGACATAGAACGTTACATATATTTCTCTTTTCTATTGAGAATTATGAGAATGAGGGTATAAATACCAATCTCATTTCAAAAGCAAACTGTTTTTAATACCCATTTTTATACATGTTTGCTATTTATATACCTGTTTGACTTATCTATTATACAATTCAACATACACCACAAAAAAATTAATAATGATAAACTCCCCGAAAGGGAGTTTATCGATTCCCTACCCAATTTGATCATCACCTTTAATTTCATGCCAAAACAATCCTCATTAATATATTTTTAAAAATAATACAATATATCTCTACACTTGTTATTTATTTTAAACAAAAATTAAAAGATATTCGTTTAAATTTTTAAATTTAGCAAAAGATTAATAAATAGCTAGAGTTATGATTTATTTTTGGATCAGTTACAAAAAAGTGCCTCAAACATTTTTTAATACACATTTAGTCCAATCCTTTTTATTTTGTTCGAAAAAGTCCTCAAACACTAATTTAACCCATATTCTCTTATTTTTAAAAGTTCGCTTCAGCGGCACACATTGAGTGTTTTTATGTTGTGAGAGCCTTTTTAACAGTAAATATAGTTTTTTTATTTATATAAAATAATTGTTTTAATTTTAATTGACATGAGATAGGACATAAAACTGATTTAATTGACATTAGATAAGTCATAAAAAAACTCATATCGTGTCTTACCTAACAGAATTTAATTGACATTAGATATGACATAAAACTGATTTTATAAAAAAAAAACACAGAAAAAAGTGTTAAAAGTGATTTTAACAAAAAAAATTATACTTTTTTTATTTTAATTTAGTCATGTTCGTGTTCCTACTTTTTTATATATATAAAACACTTTTTTTTTATATAAAAAATACAGATTTTTTATAAAACAAAACAATTTTTTAATTAATAAAAAAATAAAAAACAAATAAGACTGATGTTATTAAAAAAAGATATAAAATTGATTTAACAAAAAAAAATTGATTTTAATGATAAAAAACTATCTAAAAAAGATATAAAATTATCTATAAAACTGATTTAAAAAAAATGAAAATGGAGAGGCATTGGGTACTAAACATTTCCATCTGTAGAAAAGAGATAAGGAATTGGGTACTAAACATTTCCATCACACCCATTATATAACATTTAAAAGTATAAAAAAGAAAAAAGAAACACGACTGCTTATGCATGGACCATATATAGACAGTTCGTGTATGCATATATCTGATATTATAGGTTTATATATAGACAGTTCGTGTATGTATATATCTCAATTCATGTAAGCCTAGTATGTATATCCATATAAACACGACTGTCTATATATATATGTTTATATCTCAGTTAGTATATATCTGATATGTTTATATCTCATTTCGTAATATCAGATGGGTTTATATATAGACAGTTCGTGTATGTATATATCTCAGTTCCTGTATATCCAGTATGTATATTCGTTTAAACCCAGTATGTCATATATACATCTGAGTTCGTATGTTTATATCTGGTATTATATCTCAGTTCGTATGTTTATATCTCAGTTCGTATGTTTATATCCGTGTAAACCCAGATATATCTGATATTATATATTTATATCTCAGCTCGTATGTTTATATCTCAGTTCGTATATATATGATATATACATAATCTCAGATGGGTTTATATATAGACAGTTCTTGTATGTATATATCTCACGTGCATATATCTCAGTTCGTATATCAGATGCATGTATATATCTCAGTCGTGTAAACACAATTATCTATGTATATACGCTTATATATAGACAGTTCGTATATATCTGATATACACATAATATTAGATATATTTGATATTATGTATATATGTCAATTCATGTAAACCCAGAAGAAGAAAGAAACCCAGTCATAAACTCAATTCATGTAAACCTAGCAAACACAGTTTTGAGGACCCAACTCTAAGTAATTACAAAGAAACCCAGTCATAAACCCACCCATAAATCGAGTTCATGTAAACCCAGGAGTCCGTGTTCGCACAAACGCATTCAGCCATAAACCCAAGAGACTCAAAATAATGAAGAGCCTTCAGTTTTAACTTTAGCTTTCCTCCGCAGGTCTGTCTCTTGGGTTTTGGAAGTAAGAACACGATTGGGTTTTGCTATTCTTCGTGTAAACGCTGTGAAGATGGTAGAGTAAATGAAGCCATAAACTCATACATAATATCAGTTTTGAGGACCATAAAAAAGGGAAAAGAAACCCAACTATAAACTTATAAACCTAGTCCGTGTAAGAACACCCTGTTCAAATATTATATACCCAGTTCAGATATTACACGCTCATATTATATACCCAGTTCCATTCAGTAAATAGCAGTACTATTATGAACAAATTATAAACGTACAAAGTATAAATATTATGAACAAAGTAAATAGCAGTTCTAGATTTACATGCTCATATTACTCATATCGGTACTGTTAACAAATAATGAAGAGAAATTTACTGTGGGGAGCAGACACTATGGCATCTTGAGTTTTACTAAAGGTGAATATTTTTTCCTCCGTGTGTCTTTAAGGTTGTGAATAAAATGGTGTGGAGTATATGGTTGGAAGTGAAAATATGGAGAAAGTCATATCTTAGGTTGTACTATGAAGATATGGAGCAGATGGCGTGTCTCATTCAGCCACTCTAACATTGTGAGTCCCAATGATTCTTACAATTAAGTATGTACTATGAAGTCATATCTTTGAATGATTCTCAACCATTAGATTCAAACCCTCCTCATTTAATCACAACCATCATTTGACAAACCCAAAAAGTGCCTCCTCTTTTACCATATATATGACATCATCAACCAAACTTGTGACATACATAAGTTTTATACTTTATTATATATATATATATATATATATATATATATATATATATATATATATATATATATATATATATATATATATATATAATACAACATCTCTCGAACTGGTCATATCGATGAACACTCGCGAACTCTGCTATCAGTCCAAGTACCTCTCGTACCAAATAGGGACTATTGGTACGATAAATCTCCTCAAACCCAAAAATCAAATAACAATTAGTAGAGGCGAACATAGTTCTAAGCCTTTGGGTTACACATATACCTAACGTACTCAAAATATATGTTGAACACACTAGTACATGACACATAGTGAGCTGCCCTAAGTTCTATATCCTGGGGCACAAATGGAGACCTCCCTGGCATTGGCAAGGTGGGATCACCCACTGCGCGCGAACCTCCATGATAGCAAGCAGTGCAGGTATGTTTACACACATATGAAAGCACATAATAGGTATACACACTACCTAATACATATGTCGTACATAGGAATACACACAACCCATGAATATCATCTATATAGGTATACACTCCACCTATAAACATAAATCTGTATAGGTATAAACTCAACCTATAACCATCCATATAGGTATGCACTCAACATATAATAATGATCCGCATAAGTACACACTCAACCCACAAACACCACCCGTACGTAGTATTTATCTCTCAAATACTCACTGTGTAATTTATTCATAATATACTCTCTATAGTATATTTTCGAATATTATTCTCTACTCGAAGGACCCATTCTTACCTCCTAAGTTAATTCAGTAGCTAATACACAATTGTCCTACAGGTATAAATCATAATTTCCCTTATCCTTTCCATGATCGATTTTCATTCTAGCAAAGCATTAAGTTAACCATTAAGCCCATCTAGTCTTAGCCTTAAATTCTCACGAATGTGACTAAGTCTCAAATCTACCTAGGCCTACTGTCATCTAATATATCCCTCATTATATTCTAAGGATGTCTCAAAAGGTTCCCAATTAATAAATTACATTTTAAGGGCTTAAAGTAGGGAATTTCACAATTCTATCCCAATCGAATCAATTCGGTCTTGACTCGAATCAATTCGCTAGTCGAATAAATTCGGCCAAGGAGACGAATAGATTCAAAAATTCGCAAAATTCCAGTTCGTGTACGCAGTTGCATTTTTTCCAAGTTTTCATCAACCAAAACCGCACGATTCTTTACCAAACTTCAAACCAACATTAGTACACCTTATTCTAGTACATAGGGATGATTTCCAATGAAAAGTTTGCACAAAAACGTCACTGATTCAATCCAAGAATTAAATTTTTTTCAAATAACTTAAAACGCTAATTTTCTCATATTCTCCATCTATATACATCAAGAATCCAAATTTTCCACTCATGAATCATCCCAACCCGTTTGATTTCGCGTTACCAATATTAAGGAATATATCTACATGCGTTCTTATTCAATTCATGGATTACACGCACCAAAATTCACATTAAATCTTCCCAAACAATAAATCAAACCCTATTCTACATGGGTATTATAACATACTTAATATAAATTGCAATATAAATACTTTCCTCTCAATAACAGGTCTGAAATTCATTTCTATGATGGTATGGATGTTCTCTTCTCGCTCTGATCTCAATTTCTTTACGTTCGGGGCAAAAAATAGTGTATGAAGCTATGTTCTTTCCTCCTCTTCCTCTCCCATGGCCTCCCTTTCTTTAGCTTTGTGTTAACCCTAGACCCTCCTCTCTAATGGGAAAATATAACTTGCAATTTTCGGAGTCCTCTAAACCGCTAACTCCTGAATGACCAAAATGCCCTTAAACAATGTCGGGTTGGTCTAAAATTACCCCGGGACCCAAACTATACACCCGAGTATACTATTCCTTATATTTCAACACTTTCGAAATCAATCATGACCTCAAAATCACCATTAGAGTCACTTTATAAAATCGTCTTATTTCAACCTTGGAATACAACACGCTTGAAATTAACATTTCATGAATTAATATAAACTCTAAATCACGAAATTAAATAAGTTCTTCAAATTAAATAAATCTCAAATCACCAATTTAATTAAATCATAAATCACCAATTTAATTAAATTCTATATCCTAAGAAATACGGGGTATTACATACATCCCCCCCCATAAAAGAATTTCATCCTCAAAATTCGAATAAGGCACATACTCTCTATACCCCCTTAATCATATACTCATAAGATTACTACATATTTCTACCTTTCCTATTCGCGGATGCTATTAAAATTAATTCAGCTACCCAGGGCACCCATACACCCTATACCTGTGCATAACTGCTCAAATGTTACTTGGCATTCACTAATCACAAATTATAACATAGCTATTATCCCTCAGATATAACTGTATAACCGAACCATAACTAAGGTACTAAGCCCATGTCCTAATGACCAAACATTTCTCCACTTCCAATGTTGCACTAAGTTTCATGCGTGGGATGTATCGCAAAGCAAAATCCAAACAAGGATCCCCCAATACACTACTACCTAATATTGCCAATCGTTGAGATCCTCAGCCCATAACATATACCCCCAAATTTCTGTCTCCTAACATCAAAGTATACTCTCCCACTCTTATGTTACAAAAGACCACATACTGCACTGTGCTCTTCCTGTCACTAGGTGCTCAGAGCTAAATTAATAACGAGCTCTAGCTCTCCACTCGATAATAACCTATAATACCCTGAATCATATCAATAGATATCCCTACTCACCGGGATCAATATATAATATCAATGCATACTTTAAATTCTACTACATAGTATATTATAACAAATGTACATAGATATATAGGATCGAACCTCTTTCAGGTGATACCTAGCAAAATAAATCATACGTTGGAGCAGCGAACACAAGATCTCACTATCACAATATACAATCGCTCCATCCATTACTAACCAAACAAGACTCGGAAAGTATTTTTCTCTATTCTCATAACTCTCAAATGTAGTAAACTAATTACGTAAGGAAACCATCCTTTTTGTGTACAGACTATCTCTCTCATAGGCGACATCAAAAGCCTTGCTTCCCCACGGTATTAATTATACATACAGGATCAGGCTATTACGACCAACGTACCAGCTAAACTCGACTCGCACTCGAATTGTAGTGTTAATAATAATATCTAGTGACACACTCATGTCACCCATACAAATCCCATACTCATAAGGATGAAACAAAAATATAACCTCCATTTTCGCTTTGCCCTACCCAATCGTCGTGTCATTGAATGTAACTCTCTCACTGAAACTGACCCACAATTTGTTGCAGTGGTTATACATTGAGGATCTCATCATATAGTTTCACCTACCTTACCTTGGGCAATTCCTTTTTTATGGCCTATGCACCCACAAGTGAAACATCAACCCTCCCAAAAAATCTCACTGCCTCTTATTACGTCCCTATTGGCCTTTCCCATTATTTCCTTGGTCTTAACGACCATAGCTATTGAGGACCTTTCTGGTCCTACCTGAACCCACCATTCTTAGGTTGAAAATCTCCAGACCTAGCTCTCTTAGCCTAATTTCCTTACAGTAAATTTCGCTCCTCCTGTTGTTGTGCCCCACTGGCATCGTTCCCATATACTTCCTAGTCTAATTGGTCTCACTTTATCGGTGTGGACAAGTCCAATACAGGTGAATATAGCCTCTATACATAGGATACCTTTTTGTGACATTCCCTTATCTCGGGCACCTTCAGCCCTGTCGGGGTGTCCTTCTCTCGAACATGGTAGTTCTGACCTTAATTGCTACCCCTGTTGTCTCATTGACTTCACTTCCATATGGAACTCGTTGTTGGACATGATGGCCCCGATTGAACCCACCGTCACTAGGTAGAGATTCGACTGGTCCAACTCATACAAATGGGTCCTCTAATAGGTATACCCTTCTATACGATTTCCTTGTCACATTAAATTTAGTCTTGCTCTTTGAATAAGTTCTCTCACACTTTTGGCTCCCTTGTCATAAAAGCATTTCTAATCTTGTCAACGTATAACTTTGATGACATCTGCGCTAGTCGTCCTAGCAGAATTTCCTATTCACTCTTTTATATTCTACCCATGAGTCCTTTATACACATACGAACCCCCTCTTTATTATCACTCGTATCCCCTTTGTCGGTGATGATGTTCGCTAAACAAGTCAACTTCTCTCTCACGATCGGCCTTTACCAGGCCTACTTGTGATAAGTTTAAAATTTCATTCGCATCTCTGTCTGAATAGAAGATGGACGATCTTATGGTGAAAGAACACCCAAATTTCTCATTTAATCCCATATGTGCCTCTATATAGGTGGTGACGGAATCTCATTACTCAACGCTGATCCTATGAGCAAAAAATTCCACCTGAAATCTAATCATGGGTGTCACCGCACTCCACCCTACACAATTACTGTTGGATTATATCCTTCCACTAGCTTATCACACTTTTTCTCCTCCCCAAATTCTTATATATGGCTCTTCAAAAGATTCCCTCTGACTTCCCCCTTGACGAATTCCCTAGGTGAATCTGAGATTGTATTACCGTTATCTATGACGGGGCTTGAGGAAACTACCGTTCCCGAGCTACTATCTTATTCTCACTTGTCTGAACAATAAACATGGTGACTTCTATCATGATCACCTTTTCCAGAATACTCCATGTCTTCTATTGAGCCTCTCCTCCTAGAAGCCTCCAAATGGCCCAAGGTGGTCGTCCTATTTTGTTTGGTGTACAAAACCCAATCGAACTCATATATGAATCACATCAATTCTACTTAATAGCAGGAGAACATAAATTGCATACACATAGGAATAAAAAAAATCCAATGATAAGGCTCTCTATCAAAGAACACTATGATGAAACGTAAAAATTCGTATAGATCCTAAGGATACTAGAACCTGAGGCTTTGATAACATTTGTGACACCACACCTATTTAAATACCAGGTGATTAGTCCTTCATAAAAATAAAACAAGAGTCTTATTTGGTTCATTCTTAAAATCACTGTCTAAAACTTTTTTAAAATTTAACTAACTACCTAGTATTCAAAAAACCTTATGCCAAATTTTATCTTTTATTAACATAACCACATGTGGAAGTTGATTACAGTCACTAACCATCCACGTAGAAATAATACAAACCTAACACAAGATGAATAATGAATAAAATAATAACGAATAAACCATCGATTTCCATGTCTAATATAAAGTCCAACTGACTATAAAGTCTGAATGAAATAAAATAATGCTGGGGCAACACGCCCAAATGAAATACTGAATTGCATCCTACTCTAGGAATCAAACAACCGAAGCAACTAAGTCCAAAAACCTGGAAGCATCCACAAGTGATGCTACTCCGCATCCCTAGAACAAATCATCCTTCTTGGCATCCCTATGGATGGACACCTAAAAGGTTTTGGAAAAAGTTCTGTAAGTACAGGTCAGAGCCCAAGTTCTTTTGAAAATATATAACAAGCATTTAAATTGTAGTTTAAATGAATAATTATTAGATACACATGTTAGGTTGCAAACACTCCCTTGAGTTCCTCACCTCTCTTCTATAGTGCGTACCTAACGTTTCCTACTCAACCCACATAGTCATTCTACCAAATCCAAATAGGGCACTAGTATCTAATAAACTCCCAATCAGTTTAGCTCACCCATACCACCCATATAGTACGCTCCCGTATACCCTTAATTACCATTAAGTCTTTAGTTAAGTTTTTCCTTAACTTACCCGTAACGCCCATACAATACTCTATTGAGTTAATTAATATTAACATTTCTCTTATGTTATTATTAAATCAAAGTTGGCATTTCACATATGTTACCATTCAAGCCTTTCCATTAAGTTTTTCTAATTAATTTCCATTTTAGATATACACTATCGAGTCTCACTACTATCATGCATAAGTAGATTAATCATTGTTTAGATATACACTATCTAGTGTCAAAACTATCATGCATAAGTGAGTGTGTGTGTATATATATATATTACAGCATCTCCCAAACTGGTCATATCGATGCACACTCGCTTAATCTGCTATCAGTCCAAGTACCTCTCATACAAAATAGGGACTATTGGTTAGGTAAATCTCCTCGAACCCAAAAATCAAATAACAATCAGTGGAGGAGAACATAGTTCTAAGCCTTTGGGCTACACATATACCTAACGTACCCAAGCGACATGCCGAACACACTAATACATGACACATAATGAGCTTCCCTAAGTTCAATGTCCTGGGGCACAAATCCATACCTCCTTGGCATCAACAAGGTGGGGTAACCCACAATACGGATACCTCCGTGATACTAAGCAACATAGGTGCATTTACACACATATGAAAGCATATAATAGGTATACACACAACCTATTCCATATGTCGCACATAGGCATACACACAACCCGCGAATATCATCTATATAGGTATACACTCCACTTATAAACATAAATTTGTATAGGTATACACTTAACCTATAATAATCCGTATAGGTATACACTCAACCTATAATAATAATCTATATAGGCATACAGTCAACCCATTAACAACACCCGTACATACTAGTTATCTCTCAAATACTCACCGTGTCATTTATTCATAACAGTGTCTATAGTATATTTTTGAGTATTATTCTCTACTCGAAGGGCCCGTTGTTACCCCCTAAGTTAATTCCGTAGCTAATACACAATTGTTTTACGGGTCTAAATCATAATTTCCCTTATTCTTTCCGTTATCCATTTTCATTCTCTCCAATCATTAAGTTAACCATTAAGCCCATCTAGTCTTAGCCTTAAATTCTCATGAATGTGACTATGTCTCGAACCTACCATGGCCTACTATCATCCAATATATCCCTCATAATATTCTAAGGATGTCTCAAAATGATCCCAATTAATAAATAACATTTTAAGGGCTTAAAGGAGGGAATTTTACAATTCTGGCCCAACCGAATCGATTTGGCCTTAACCCGAATCGATTCGCTAGCCGAATCGATTCGGCTAAGGAGCCAAATCGATTTGAAAATCTACAAAATTTCAGTTCATATACGCAGTTGAATTTTTCCCAAGATTTCATCAACCAAAACCTCATTATTCTTTACCAAACTTCAAACTAACATTACTACACCTTATTCTAGTACATAGGGATTATTACTAATGAAACGTTTGCACAAAAACATCACCGATTCAATCCAAGATTTAAGTTTTATTCAAATAACTTAAAACCCTTGTTTTCTCATGTTCTTCATCTATATACTTCAAGAATCCATATTTTCTTATCATGAATCATCCCAACCCCTTTGATTTCATATTACCAACATTAAGGAATATATCTACGTGCGTTCCTATTCAATTCAATGATTACACCCACCCAAATTCACATTAAATCTTCCAAAACATGTAATCAAACCCTATTCTACATGGGTATTATAACATGCTTAATATAAATCATAATATAAATACTTGACTCTCAATAGTAGGTCATAAATGCGTTAGTATGATGGTATGGATGTTCTCTTCTCACTCCGATCTCGATTCCTTTGCGTTTGGGGTGAAAAATGGTGTAGGAAGCTTGATTATCTCCTCCTCTTCCTCTCACATGGCCTCCCTTCCTTTAGCTTTGTGTTACCCCTAGCCCCTCTTCTCTAATGGGCAATAACCAAAACACCTTTAAACGGTTCCGGATTGGTCTAAAATTTCCCCAAGACCCAAACTATACACTCGGATATACTATTCTGACTATTTCAATACTTTCAGAATCAACCGTGACTTCAAAATCACCGTTCGAGTCATTTAATAAAATCCTCTTATTTCCACCTCAAAACACGACATGATTGAAATTAACATTTCCCGAATTTATTTAAATTCTAAATCACCAAATTAAATATGTTCTCCGAATTAAATTAATCTCAATTCACGAATTTAATTTAATTCTATATTCTCATAAATATGGTGTATTACACTTACATTGTCTTCCTACGAGGATCCTTCCTTCTTAACGTATACCAACTTGCACCCAATGGATTTATTCTCTTTTGGAAGTTGGACTAATCCCTAAGTCTGGTTCGTATGAAGAGATTGCATCTCCTCCTTTTAATATACACTTTCTGTGTTTCTTTTGACTTTTTTTATAAGTAGATGGGATGTCATCTTCACCTATGGGTAGTGCATATGCCACCATGTCAGTAGTAAGCTATCCATTTTTTTTAAATCTTTTTAGTCTGCTTGATGCATAAAATTTGGTTACCGAAGAGACTAGTTGGTAGGAGCCTCAACCTCGTTTGTACTTATCTCATCATCTTCTGAATTTATGACAAGTCTCGATAGAATAATTGAAGGCTTAAGATCCAACTGGTGTAAAACTTCTTTGGTTCAGTTTTCCTTAGGATAACTCTTTAACATTTAAGATCCATTGAATGTAACATCTTTACTATTGATGATATTTTTCGTCTCGAGGAACCAAAGTCGGTACCCATTCATTCCATCACTCAAGCCCAAGATTATGACTTTCTTGGCTCTAGGATCTAACTTTATTTCCCTAACACGAAAATATGAAGGGGATCCTAAAATTCATAAAGAATCATAATATGTAGTAGGTTCTCTCAACCATACCTCCATAAAATATTTTACCCTCATTCACAGTTATAGGTAACCTATTGATGACGTGACATGCATATGTAACAGTTTAATCCCAAAACACCTTACCCAAACCAACATTGTATGCATCACACCTTTTATAGCAAAGTACAATTCATACATTCGTCCATCCACTGTTTTTGCGACGTGTATCTAACTATGTAGTGCCACTCGATCCCCTCAACGTGACATACTTGCAAGAATGGGCATGACTTGTATTCACCACCATTGTCTGACTTTAGTCTTCTAATTTTTTTTGCCAGTTTGGGTTTCAATAATCTTTTCCCACCTTAAGAAAATTTTCAAGACTTCATCCTTATGCGCATAGTATATACTCAAACTCTTCTAGAGAATTCATTCACAAAAGCCATAAAATAATTCTTACCTCCCAAAGATACGACTTTTGTAAGTTCACAAACATCCGTGTGAACATAATCAAGAGTCCCCTTTGTACGATGTACTGATGTGCCAAACTTGACTCTTGTTTTCTTGCCCAGAAAATATTATTCAAAAAATACTAACTTGTAGGTCTTGGCACTGTAATGCCTCGTATCTATGATGATTTAGAATTTAATTAATTCGATGATATAGGAATTAATTTATTTCATCATCATCATCCTTCCCTTAATCCCATTATATGGGGTCGGCCACATGGATTCTCCGTTTCTATTCTAATTTATTATATGCACTATTATCATTGAAGTTTAATTTATTTGGAGGATTTGATTAAATTAGTGAATTGAGATTTAATTAATTCGAGTTATTTTAAAATTCACATATATCGTAATTTGAGGTCGAGGTTGGAGATTGTAGTTAAGTAAGTCGAATGATGATTCTGGGTGCACGTTTGATTCCAAATAGATCAAGATAGTTGGAAAAGAGTACCCGGAGGGTAGTAATTGGATCTGAGGGCATTTTTAGGCATATTTGGGCTCACACGGGGGTGTTTAGGTCATTTGGGTTTGGCGTATAGGCTTAATTTCGGGATTAGCAATATAAAACCTACATTATGAAGTTTGTGGCTGACACAACTCAAATAGAAAAACCATAATTTTGCAGAGGGATAAATTGGGGGACTTTTTAAGAGCCAAATCAAGAAGAAATTGGAGTTTTCTTCATCTACATCAAAGGAAATCAGACCTTACTAATTTATTCAGGCAAGTAGTTAAACTTGCTTTCAATTTAATTGCAATATTTTGATTCATATCATAGTAGGTGTGATAAAGAAATTTGTTTTGGGGATAGGGATGACATATGAAATGGTTTTTTGTTAAATTAGGTACGATGAGTGAAATTGATACGCAATTGATTATGAAACTTTATGTATTGTTGTTAGAAATTAATCCATGATTCGAAATCTAGGAATTTATCTTGTGCGATTAATATTAGTGAAATCATATTTGGGAAGAAATTTCGCGACCCCTATGCAAACTCAAATTGAGGACTGAGTGGCGATCTTTATAAATTTGTGGATTATTAAATACTGTATAACATATTCCTATCTAGGTAGACGAGTAATAAACATTGGGTTTATTATTGATTGAGGTTGGGTTAAAATCATGAAGCCTGGAAATTTTTACAATGGCAGAGATAGGGTAACATCGTGAGGAAGACAAAGGGACTGAAAACATAGAAGGTCAGTCGAACGTACAGGGAGGCCATTCCAACAACATTGGAAAGTCCTTTGAATGACGCTAGATATCGTTTGAATGATGGAAACGATTTTTGGGAAATGTCGATTCATCCCTTATACTCTTTTGGGATATTTTAGGATTTAATTCAGTGAAAATTAAAGGGAAAGATATTTAGGGCCTTGGGAGGTGGATATTAAGATATGGTTTATTTATATAGAATGCCAATCTAAATAATTGTAATTGGGTGAAATACATTCAAAAGGTTAAAATTACGGACCAAGAAAGGGAGTCCGAGAATTTTGGTTGAGTGATACCACTTAGATAAAATTAATTAAGGTGAAATTATTAAATTAAGGGTCGGGGTTTTGACTCAGATATTTTCAGGCTTGTGCGAAGGGAGTTAGACACGGAGTAGCCGATTTAATTTATTAAAGAGATATGGAATAAATTAGCGAATATTAAATTTAACTAGATGTGTTAACCTTAATAGTGGAATTTTGTGTAACAAATTCGGAAGGGTGAAGATGCAGACCGAATGAGTGAGTCTGGGTATTGTAGTTGAGTGACACTACTTAAATAATAAAATAATTAATGTGTGATTAATTAAATTACAAGTCGGAATATAGGCTTGGGTATTTTGGGCTAGTGCTTCAGGTGTTGGGCCCGAGTTAGTCGGACTTTTATTAAATATATGTATACAGTTAGTGTGATAGTATATATATTGTGTGCATTATAGGTATCAACTGGAATGATATTTATAGGAATGCGTACCCCTCTAGTGGTATCATAGGAGGTTGCACAATGTGGATGATTCCCCTGGCTTGAGGAGCAGGGAGAGTATAATCCCAAGGTCATAGCGGCCAATATTTATATGTTGTGATTCATTTCAATGTGAGATGCCTTGGATATAATTCTATCTCACACCCGGAGAACTATGATCGCCTTCGTTATGCTTATTATTATTTTTACTCAAGCTCGAGAGTGAGTCCGACTTGAGGTGCCGGGTTAGAGTGAGCATACCTGGAACATGATAACATTTTAGAGAAAGCATTCGATAAGTTATCACTTAGGAATGGGTGGTTATTATACATGACATCTGTGTGAATGTTGTAGTATACTAGTACGTATATAATATGAGTTGATAATTACATACGATATTAATACATAAGTGTGAATGTATTTCTTATATAACTAGTGTGAAAGTTATATGATTTTACAAAAAGTGGTTTCCTATATAGCTAGTGTAAAAGTTATATGATTTAATATAGCTGAACCGATTAATAAGTTAATGAAAAGATAACTTAATAATCCAAGTAAAAATACTCGGGTTAGAGTAGTACGGTGGAAAAAGGTGTGATACGGCTAGTTAGATGGGGTAGCTTAACTAGGAAGGTTAGAAGGAAAGTATTAGGTGTGAACATTAGATGAGGGGTGAGTTATACGTCAAGCGAGTGCGACACTAGCTTAAATATGAAGAGTGTGCATGCATATTTAATTATTGCAATTCAACTGCTTGATAAATATTTTTAAAATGTGTTACATGGGCTCTGACTTGTGTCAAAAATATTTTTAAAACCTTTTTGGTGTCCAGCCACAGGGAGGCCCCATTTGGGGATTCTATTTAGGGATGCATAGTTGCAGCTCGTCAGGAAGTTGCAGGACCTTGCTATAAACGCTTCATTCATTCATTCCTAGTGTAGGGACTTTATTTCAATACTCATTTGGGCATGTCTCCCTCAGTATTAGTGTTCAGTTATTTATTTGACCTTGTGTATCCAGGTTATTATTTCAGTTTATTGTTCTAATTCGGTAATTTGTATTTATATTATTCATCTGTGTTGGATTCAGTTATTAGTTTGTGTGGATGGTTTACTTGTTATTTTTTCAACATGTTGTTAATTAATAATAGATAAATTTTGGCACCAGTCTATTTAAATTTCTTGGTGGTTAGTAACTTTAAAAGGTTTTCGACAGTGATGCTAAGAATAGGCCATATGAGATCAACATTTTATTTTGATCCCAGGCTGGCCACCCAGTATTTTTATAGGCGGGGTATCACAGATGATATTAGATCATCAAGTTCTAGAGTCCTTTGAATATGTGTGGCTTATTACGTTTTATCATAGCGTTCTTTGATATAGATCCTTATTATAGGATTGTTGTATTCCTTTACATATGCGACTTATGTTCTCTTGCTATTAAGTATAGTTGATGTGATTCATATACCAGTTCGGTTTGGCTTCGTACACCGAATAACTTTGAGCGACCAGTGAGGGTCGTTCAAATGACTGCAGGGGGAGAGGCTTAGCAGAAGCCTTAGAATATTCTGGGAACGATGACCACGATAGAAGTCACTATCTCAATGGAAGAAGAAAATCCAAAGGCAATTGTGTAGGGTGGAGTGCAGTGGCACCCATGATTAAATTTTAGGTGAAATTTTGGCTCATAGGAGCAGCGTTGTAGTGGTAGGAGTCAGTCTGTTTAAATAGAGAGGCAAAGGAGATTTAAATACTTATTTCAAAATGGTTATACAATGGTCAGTCACAAAGGAGATTTGACATGTTTAGAGAACTTCGTAACCAACAACGTGGATACGGGGAATAAAAAAGGTCTGTAATTAGAATAATGGACTCATGGGTAGAAAATATAAGCATGGATGGGGAAATTTGGATAGAACGACTGGTACCGTCGTATTCCATGTCGTATGTTTATAAATTGATATTAACGCTTTCGTGATATAGGAGCCAAAAGAGTTGGAGAATCTAATTGAAGGGTAAGACTGGAATTAACAGTGATAGTGAGGCACCACAGGAGGGGATACCCAATAGAATAGCCATTATATTGATTGATATTAATATAATCCTACTAGGTGACAATAGATTCAGTTAGGGGCGTCGAGGCCAGCAACGAGTCACATAGGGTAAGCGGAGCCAAAGGGACAATAGGGGTAGCGATCAGGGTCAAGACTACTAGGTCTGTGAGAAGGACAACGCCGACATGGCCAATGGGGCTAGGGAAAGGGGAATGCCACAAAGTGGTGTCTTATTTGTAAATAGTAGGAACACATGTGTGGATCTTGTCCGCTGTGAATTGGGGGACAGTAATGGGATGCCCAATAGGGGAGATAGTTATAAGAAGTTTTTTATTCAGTTGATATGGGGGTGTTATGTCCAGGAACCATTTGAAAGTATATATTTTATCCCGGGGTGATTGAGGTTTGTTTCGTGTGGCACGAGCGAGTCACAATAATTTTATTAGTAATAGATTCACACGAGAAACGGGTTTAGTAGAGGTATCATTAATATTATTATAGTTGTATATATACCGTTAAGTTAGCACGACTCTCTTTAGTTCCATCAAAATGGGAGTAGGTGTGGACACTAAGAGGATATTTTATGAGGATAGATCGTTTTGAGAGGTGATACTCGAGGTATGGTTTTATTCTGGGTACGGATT
This sequence comes from Sambucus nigra, assembly GCA_949130495.1. Classification (NCBI taxonomy): domain Eukaryota; kingdom Viridiplantae; phylum Streptophyta; class Magnoliopsida; order Dipsacales; family Adoxaceae; genus Sambucus; species Sambucus nigra. Next base: position 468,691,238 of record OX422208.1, on the reverse strand, counting down.
GTTAAGCAATGGTGGGTGGTTACAGCAAGACTATCGTATTCGCTGTTCCGGAACATGATAGATATTTTTGCGATGTCTTATTTGAAAGAGGTTTGAGCTCACAATGATTTTTTTATAAAAAAGACTTAAGAGAGTACATTTTTCTATATATATTGGATCCCGATGCATAGGGACTTTTACTGATGGGATTCGGTGTATATCAGGTTTACCGTTCAGCGGAGAGATTTAGTTCATTGTTGTTTATGAGCGAAGAACTTAGTTAAAGTGAGAGCATAGTATCGTATGATGAATTTAGAGAAATGGTCATAGATGATTTGATTTATGTGCCGGGAGATAAATTTGTGATATCTTAGTTATGCGCTTTGGACCAATGGAATGCAATGACCAGCAATGCTAGGGGATGATGCATTGGGGGAAGTTCTATTGAGATTAATTGCGGGATGTTACACGCATGGACCTTAATAAATGTTGGGAGTAGTAAGACATTGTTGGATTCTAGTACAATGGTTTTAAATGATAAATTATTGAAGGTGTAGAGGAAACACTTTAAGATGAGAGCTATTACGATATATGGCCAATGGAGTCGGGTAGTGCTACAAAGCACTGAGAAAACTTACGTACCACAAGTTCATGGGTGGGGAAATATCGAGAAGAATTAAAATGCACTTTGTGGGGTAATCGAGAATACTCGTATGATATATCCACGCCGGGAGTACAGAGCTGAGATTGAGATAAATATGTTACGTACGAGACATTAGTGATATTTATGCTGGGGATGTTTGGGGTATAGTATATAGTATGATGAGACTTTGTGTTTGTTGTTCCAAGATATGAAATACTTGTGCTAGTTATCACCTGAAGGAGGGTCTAGTCTATATATACGTGTATATATGTTATCATGTGTTTTGTAATAGACTTATATGAAAGTGTTTGTATTATTATATTTGATCCCGGTGAGTAGGGACGGTTACATATGAGATTTAGGGAGAATATTTATTATCGAGCAAGAGATATAGCTCGTGATTCATTCACGTTAATAAATTTGTGATAGTAAGGGGATCCATATTGTATGATGTCTTTTGTAACATGAGAGTGGACGAGTATACTTTTATGTTAGGAGTCAGGAATTTAGGAGTACATGCTATGGACTGGGGGTCTAACGGATCTCAACGACTTGCAATGTTAGGTAGCGGTGTATCGGGGAGTTCCTTGTTTGGATTTCTCTTTGCGAGACCTCCCACGCTTGAAACTTAGCGCAACTTTAAAAGTGGGGAGATGTGTGGTCGTAAGGATAGGGGTTTGGTACCTCGGTTATTATACACATATGTAGTAATAACTGTGAGTTGAAAGTTATATTACGATTTAAGGCTAGTAGAGCCGGGTAAAATTCGTGCGGATGATCATAGTACAGGGTGTATGGGCGCCCTGGGTAATGAACTTAATTTCAATATAATTCACAATTAGAAGGGGTACACATATGTGTAGCGATCTTATAGGCATGTGAGTAAAGAAGTATTCAAGGCTTGTAATACTAGAATTTCGAGGACAAAATTCCTTTCTGGGGGGATTTAGAATTTAATTAATTCGATGATATAGGAATTTATTTATTTGGAGGATTTAATTAAATTAGTGAATTGAGATATAGTTAATTCGGGTTATTTTAAAATTTACATGTGTCGTAATTTGAGGTCGAGGTTGGATATTTTAGTTAAGTATCTCGAATGACGATTCTGAGCGCAAGATTAATTCCGAATAGGTCGAGATGGATGAAAAATAGTATCTGAGGGTATTGATTAGGTCTCGGGGAATTTTTAGGCATAACCGGGCTCACATGAAGGTGTTTGGGTCATTTGGGCTAGGCCCATAGGCTTTATTTCGGGATTAGCATTATAAAACCTACATTAGGGAGTTTGTGGCTCACAAAAATCAAATAGAAAACACCAGTTTTGCAGAGAGAGAAATTGGGGGAGCTTTTGGGAGCCAAATCAAGAAGAAATTGGAGTGTTCTTCGTCAAATCTTCGTCTACATCAAAGAAAATCAGACCCTACGAATTTATTCAAGCAAGTACTTAAACTTCCTTTATTTTAATTGCAGTATTTCAATTCATACCACATTGGGTGTTATAAAGAATTTTGTTTTGGGAGAGGGATAACATATGAGATGGGTTTTTCTAAAATTGGGTACGGTGTGTGAAATTGATATGCAATTGATTATGAAACTTCGTGTATTATTGTTAGAAATTAATCCATGATTTGAAACCCAGGAATTTATGTTGTGTGATTAATATCAGTGAAATAAAATTTGGGAAGCAATTTAGTAACCCCTATGTAAACTCAAATTGAGGACGTAATGATGATCTATATAAATTGTTGATGATTAAAGATTGTAAAACATATTCTTATCTGGTGAGACGAGTAATAGACCTTGGGGGTTAATGTTGATTAGGGTTGCGTTGAAATCATGAAGACTAGGAATTTTAACGACAGAAACAAGGTAATGTCGTGAGGAAGAAGAAAGGGATGAGAACATAAAAGGTTGTTCGATTGACCAGGTAGGTCACTCTAATGACATTGGAAAGTCATTCGAACGACGCTAGATGTCGTTTGAACGATGACAAAGATTTTTGAGAAATGCAGATTCTTCCCCTGTATTCTTTGGGGATATTTTTTGGATTTAATTGAGTGAAATTTAAAAGAAAAGATATTTAGGGCCTTGGGAGGTCGATATTAAGATATGTTTTATTTAGATAGAGTGCCAATCTAAATAATTGGAATTGGGAGAAATAAATTCAAAGGGTTAAAATTACAGACCAAGAAAGGGAGTCCGGGCATTTTGGTTGAGTGACACCACTTAAATAAAATTGATTGAGGTGAAATTATTAAATTAAGGGTCGAGGTTTTGACTCAGATATTTTTCGGCTAGTACGACGGGAGTTATTATAGAGATGTGTAATAAATTATCGAATATTAAATTTAAGGAGAGAGGTTAACGTTAATAATGGAATTTTTGTGCAACAAATTCTTAAGGGTGAAGATGCGGACCGAATGAGTGAGTCTGGGTATTGTAGTTGAGTGACATTACTTAAATAACAAAATAATTGATGTGTGATTAATTAAATTACAAGTCGGAATGTAGACTTGGGTACTTTGGGCTAGTGCTAAGGGTGTTAGCCACGGGTTAGCCGGACTTCTATTAAATATATGCATACAGTTAATGTGATAGTATATATATATTGTGTGTGTGCATTATAGATATCGATGTGAATGATATTTATATGAATACATACCCCTTTAGTGCTATTATAAGAGGTTGCTCAATGTGGGTGAATCTCCTACCTTGAGGAGCAGGGAGATTATAATCCCCAGGTCATAGTGTCCAGTATTTATATGTTGTGATTCTTTTCGGGGTGAGACGTCTTGAATATGCTTCCATCTCATACCCGGGGAACTATGAGCTCCTTCGCCACGCTTAATATTATTTTTACTCAAGCTCGAGAGTGAGTCCGACTTGAGGTAGCCGGATTAGAGTGAGCTTACCTGGAACATGATAGCATTTTAGAGAAAGCATTCGGTGAGTTATTACTTGGGAATGGATAGTTATTATACTTGACATGGTGTGAATGCTGAGGTATACTAGTATGTATATAATATGAGTAGCTAATTATATACGAGATTAATACATAAGTGTGAATGTATTTCTTATATAGCTAGTGTGATAGTTATATGATTTAATAAAAGGGTTTCCTATATAACTAGTGTGAACGTTATATGATTTAATATAGCTGAACCGATTAATAAGTTAATGAGAAGATAACTTAATAATCAAAGTAATAATACTCGGGTTAGAGTAGTGCGGTGGAAAGAGGTGTAATACAGCTAGTTAGGTTGGGTAGCTTAAATAGGAAGGTTAGAAGGCAAGCGTTAGGTGTGAACATTAGATGAGGGGTGAGTTATACCTCAAGAGAGTGTGCCACTAGCTTAAATATTAAGAGTGTGCATGCATATTTAATTATTTCAATTTCACTTCTTGCTAAATATTTTCAAAATATTTTACTTGGGCTCTGAACCGTGTCAAAATCATTTTCAAAAGATTTTAGGTGTTCAGCCACAGGGATACCTGTCTGAGTATTCTATCCAGGGATGCATAGTTGCAGCTCGTGTGGAAGTTGTAGGACCTTGATATAGATGCTTCATTCATTCATTCATTCCTAGAGTAGGGACTTTATCTCAATACTCATTTGGTCATGTCGCCCTCAGATTTAGTATTCAGTTATTTATTTGATCGTGTGTATCCAGGTTATTATTTCAGTTTACTGTTGTATTTTATTGTTGAACCGATAGTTTATTCGGTCATCTTTATTTATATTATTCATCCATGTTAGATTCAGTTATTAGTTAGTGTAGATGGTTTAATTATTATTTGTTTTTGCATGTTGTCAATTAATGAAAGATAAAATTTGTCACCATTCTATTTAAATTACTACGTGGTTATTAACTTTAAAAGGTTTTCGAAAATGATGCTAAGAATGAGCCCTATGATACCAACATTTTATTTTGATCACGGGATGACCACCCGAAATTTTAGCAGGCGAGGTGGCACAGGAACCTTTCAACAAAACTTTATTCACTAATCCCTGAAAAGAATTTTCTCCTACATGAACCAAGCGCATATGCCATAATCTGGTAGCATCCGATGCATCCTCCTCTGAACTTTATGAGACTGCTAATGCTCATGTAAGTGTATTTTCATGGAGAAAATATAATTTACTCTTATTTGTACCATTCATCACAACTCTGGCTCTATGTGAGACCTTCATTTTCATCTCCTTTTAATGGGATGTCATAACCCTTATTTGCCAAAGTTCCAAGTGAGATAACATTTTTCTTCATTTTCTTTTACAACTCCACTATGCAACTTCAATTGAATTATTCCCATCCCTCTTATTTGACAAGAATGATCATTTTTCATTAAAACAACTCCACCTTCTAGTTCTTCAAATCTTTAAAACCAATCCTTATTGGGACACATATGATATGAACAACCCAAATCCAAAACCCATTCCTGGGGAGTGAATCCAAATAGTGAAATAGACAATGGAATTAAAAATCATCATCGTCACTGGTCGACATATTTTTAGTGAGGTTCTTCATCTCCTTCTTTGACTTAGGACAATCTTTCTTCCCATGCCATTTCTGGTGACAAAAGGCACATTCATATTTGGAAAGAATTCTTTTACCTGAACTTGATGCTCCATCTCTCGATTTAGTTCGAGATCTTTCGTGGGTACAATAATATCTTTAATTTTTTCTACCATGAACTGTCAACACTTCAGATGTTGATTCTCAATATAACTCCTTATTCTTCTTACAAACATAATTATTCATTAAGGTATTGGAGAAATCAACATATTTTATTTCCTCCTTTTCGTTCAATAGCGTGGTAATGAGATTTCATACCAATCAAGTAAAGAATTTAGCAGTAATATTTCTTTATCCTTATCATCAATTTCAACATCTAAATTTTGCAAATCAGTAAAAATTTTGTTAAAATTTTCCAAATGGTCAGATATAGAAATACCTTATGCGTACTGGACTCAACAGATTTTATTCTTCAAATGGATGATTTTCAATGATCTTTGTCATGTACTTGTCCTCCAGTTGTTTCCATAACTTCTGTGACGAGGTCTTGCGTATATAAGGATATTTTATATCCTTGTCGAGATAAAGACCAATTAAGCTGATTTTAAACGCTCTTCGTCATGTACTTGTCCACCAGTTGTTTCCATAATTTCTATGTCGAGGTCTTGTAGGATATTTTTTATCCTTGTTGAGATAAAGACGAATATGACCACAAGCCTTGTAGTTGATTTTGTTCATGTTACCCTCCTTCATGTCTTCTGGCATATCTCTAAGAGCAATTTCCAGCTCTAAATGGACTAAGACACCAATAACTTCACATTGCCACATGCTGAAGTTTCTTTTCCCATTGAATTTTTCTATGCCAAATTTTGTAGTTGCCATTTTTCAAATGATCACAACCATAAAAAATTAAGAAGAAAAAATTCCAAATTTAGAAATTTTTTCGGGATGCGAATAGTAACTGTATGAATAGTACTATCTTTATGGTTATTTTTCCAATAAAAAAATATCAAAAGGCCTATGTCAGAGGACCTTGGATCTGATACAAATTTGTTATGAGGAAGCGTGTCAACAAACAATATTAATTATGACCCTAAATAATAATATGGCACACACAGAGTAAACTATAATGAGTAGAAAGACACATGCACACACACACACACACAAGGGAAGACATAATATTTAAGCGGTTCACCAATTTGGCTACATCCACTAATAACTCAGATTAATTAAGAATTGGGTTAATAAAGAGGACTCATGCAAATACACTCCAAATGAAAATACAATGTGTATTTTCCTATACAGATGTATACTCAAATAATCTCTCTACATTTAATACTTTTGTTGGTGTGTGGTGTGTCTTCCTTTTCTTTGGCTACTTCCTCACATAAAAATAAGGTGGAGAAAAAGATCTAGTAATTTGTTGAGCAAATGAAGGGGAACTGCACAATATTTCGACCAAAATCCACTGAAATCCAAAGCTTATGCAATATTTCAACAAAAAGCCACAGAAAACCACAAATCGAGTCTTCTTGGTGGGCTATATTGATGAAAAAGCAACATTTTCTCCTATTTTCCCCCTTATTGGAGGACATAGGAATTTTGATATGAGGTTTGCCACATTATTCATTTTATCATAGAGAGTTATACTATTGACTTATAATATAATGATTTTTATCATATGATCCACTTCGAAGGATTCAACTACTAAGGTATTGTGCATGTGATTAATGTACATCCCTATCCATTAGGCATGCCTAGTTTTGTTGATAATATCTTTGTCAACCATTGATCACATACTGTATTTTTTTTGGTTTACTGCCTCAATACAACAATCTAAACTTTTACTACACATTCTTTATGTGTATAGAGGCGCGTAGGGTACTGAATCCACAAGGAATGTGCGTTAAAATTTAATTGATTTATAACTTCAAATAAAGTAATTTTTTGGATTTTTGTTTTACCATAATTTTACATGTAAATAAATATGATGGATGTTGTGGATCACTTTTCCAACCTATTAGATATGTGAATCCAAGGTGAAAACGTTAAAGTTATATCAACGGTGAAACACTCAGTTATCAAGTAATCAAACATATAGGGTAAAAACCTTACATGAAAGATGAAAACTTTAATCGTGAGAGTGTAACTTCTAACATACAGTGCATCTCATACTAAGACTTTGAAAATACATAATTCTTGACATTATATATGAAGCCTCCTTAACATTAAATTCAATATATATTAACCCATGAATGTACTATTATAGTTTAAGAATCTCAAAGGAAATACTATTTTTAAATGGATGGGATGATGACCCATGACCTATTTAACTAGTGAGACATATTTATCAAAGCAATAAACTAATTATTGAAGCAATAAGATAATTTAAATAAATAATAAAGCTATAAAACTAATTAATAATACATTTAATAAAAACTAAAATATTATTAAAATAAAGAATAGAAACAGAAGTTTCTAGACAGATAAAGAGAAGTACCGAATTGGTCATATTTAGAGAAGGGGAGCATCATATTTGTAGAGAAATTTGAAAGAAAATGGGGCGATGACTAGATTGGAAAAATCTGAAGTAGGGTTGGATTGATTCGAGTAGTGTTAACTTCTAGGATTGAGTCGGGTGCTGAATTTGACTTAGAATTTTTAACCTTTAGACTTTGACTCTTTATATCTTCTTCGTTTGCCATCAGATTGATGTGTTGTTATAACCATGACGTTCCTCTCCTTGAGACCAACATTCTTCGTGAACAGTCCGAGTTAGCATCGACTTTATTCTACTACCATTTTCCCTTTGAAGGTGCATTCATGGACGATTATTTCTTGAAATATTTTTGAACTTTTTATTTAGAATCTAAATGCCTATAAAAACTCAATTGAACCTTGTACAGGCAAGTAACGATGAAAATAAAGGTTTATATTGTAGAGAAGAACATGTATAAGATATAACGGCATAGGAATAAAATAACGCATGGAAAAAAGGGTAATAAAATACAATCTTGAGCACTAATCAACCCCCTAACTAAGGCATTGCTAGTCCATATTAATGAAGTGAAAAGTCTGTCAGAAAATTCCCTAGCCTTATTGCAAGTAACTATAAATAAAATACACTTTTGCAGGATAACCTGATTGCATTTAGTTTATGCAACCAGTCATTAAATTCTTGGGTTACCCTAGTGGACGTGTTTTGTCTCGTGAGATTTTCTAGAGATAATTCTCATAAACATATTTCTCTAGAAAGCTTTCCAAAATCCAATGCAAACTCAACATTATCAAAAGATTTTTCATATGATATTAGCATGTGACGGTTCTTAAACTAGCAATATTTTTATAAATACTTCATATTTTGAAATCTAGAAAGCTTGTGAGAGACACAAATATGTGTTCATGTTCACACTCTTATAATCGAGACAAAAATTCAAGCGTTCATTAACTAAAGTCTCACCATGGACTACACTTTAAAAATTAAACAATAAGTAGAGGTATAACACTCAGGACATGTGGCCATAATGAGTAATAAAATTAAAGCCCAGACTGCACATATGCTAATGATAAAAAATGCTAAATTTAAATAAAAAAGTAATCTCATGAAAGATATCGTTCATTAGAAGAGGTTAAATAATCACAGTGTCTCGTTTCAATCACATTGTCTTTTGAACTATATTTAGCCAAGGATCACATATGACTTTCATAAGGTTGTAACGTAGGCTAGGTTAGGTTTATAAAATGGAGGGAATTTGCTTATTTAAAGTGTGAGGCACGACCTTCTCCAATAGACGTTGTCTCGAAGGTTCTCAAGGACTTCTGGAACAGCTTTTGATGAAACCTTCTCCTTTTGGTAAAAATGGAGCTCAAGTTGGAACTCACTCCCTGAAACAAGATGAACTTCAACAACAATAATAGAATATTTTCTCAAGAGGAGCTCCTGAGAATGATGGTTGTCAGTGAGGAGTGAAAGAACAAGGCACTTAGCACTAGAGAGAGAGCAGGAGAGAATACAAGGAAGTTCTGGTGTGATTTTGACAGAGCAACAATGCTTTTAAATTTTTCTATCCTGATTTCTTTAACCTTGCCCAGGGGTCCTATTTATACTTGGGCACTAGGGTTGAGTTGGAACTTTTGGGTGCCAAAATTTAGCGAGTTGGTGAGGGGCGAGGTCTGAAATGTATGCACTTGAAGATAAAATATCCCTACCTATGTGCAACAACCTGTCCCCTCAGACAGGGCCACCTGGCGCCAACCAAAGTTAAAAAGAAAATATATTTGCACTTGAAGATAAAATATCTGATTTGGTAAATGTCTTTCGAAATGGGAACTTGTGGTGAAAGCTTTGTAAACTTGAGAGAGGTGGCCTCGAGGACCTCCTCCTCTAAAATTATGGCAATCTCGAGGGGGGGGGGGGTCTTGAGGACCCCTCTCCTCCAAAATCATTTTTCTTGAGAGGGGACTTAGGGATTCCCTTTTCTAAGAAAATCATTTTGTAAAGGTTCATTTCCTGTGAGCAACCCTTTGGCTGATCACTTTACCTATGACTAAGTGTGAGATGTGTGCGGTCTTGAGTGACTCCTAAGATTTTCCTACTAGTATTCTCTTAATCCTAGAGTGATAAGTGATATCACCAAAATGTACCCTCGTCTCTTAGGACAATGAGCATCACATCTAATGGCCAAGACATAACAAGAGTCTCACATGTCATTAGCGGGGTCGTCCAGATAAGGATCGTCCTCAGTTGGGTCGACCACGGCTTAATCAACCTCCGCCTGATCACTATAATTGATACTACATTTGTATCTATCAGCATAAGATCATTAGTCTATTATTGGCAAAATCAGACATCATGGCAGCAACCTCGACCATCATGTAGGGAGCTTGATTCCTCGACCATCAAAGGGTTGGAATAGAAGACGTTAGCCTCGACCTCAGCATATGACTCGGACTCATCTCAGAATATGATCATAGTTAGCTAAATCAGTCCAAGCCCTCTCCAATATCAAGGTCGTCTTTGCCTGAGCCGGGACTAAGATAACAGAGACCAAGGAGGACTCCCATCAGGGGACTGGCTCATCAACTCAACCTCGGCCCTCTCCAATATCAAGGTCGTCTTGGCCTCAGCCGGGACTAGTATGAAAGAGACCAAGGAGGACTTCTATCAGGGGACTAACTCATTAACTCAGCATGGGCCTTCTCCAATATTAAGTTCATTTCGACCTCAGTCGAGACTAGTGTGACAGAGACCAAGGAGGACTCCCATCAGGGGACTAGCTCATCAACTCAGCCTCATCCCTATCCAATATCATGGTCATCTCAGCCTCAGGACGGGACTAGTATGACAGAGACCAAGGAGGAATCCTAATAGGGGACTAACTCATCAACTCAACCTCAGTCGTCTCCAATATCAAGGTCATCTCGGCCTCAGTCGGGACTAGTATTATAGAGACTAAGGATGGCTCCCATCAAGGGACTGACTCATTAACTCAGCCTTCTCCTTCTCCAATATCAAGGTCGTCTCAGCCTCAGCCGGGACTAGAATGATCGAGACCAAGGAGGACTACCATCAGGGGACTGACTCATCAACTCAGGCTCGACCCTCTCCAGTATCAAGGTCGTCTCGACCTCTGTCAGGACTAGGTTAATAGACTCTCAATCGAACATTACCATTCGAAACCACACACCAGAACATCAAGCGGAGCTACATGGGGGTCTCATACTCGACCTGGCAGAGACCCCCCCACGACATCTACCGTATGAGCAGTACAAGATCCCAATATGGCATGTCCCACGTGGACAAACCGTTATGACCAAATATTCTTGGCACGTGATGGAATATTTCATCATCATCCTCTACATATGACAGTGACAGGTGGCATCATTAGATTGGCTAGATCATTCTACACATGCTCATTGCATTCCTGGGGGTACACTACACCCATAGGCACTATATATACTTGTATTCTCCTAACTTGTAAGAGGTTCTCGATTAGAAACGCCGACAAAATCTGGTGCATTTACAGTAAAGAGAGAAAGCGGAGTGATTGTATTACTAAGGTCATTAGAGCCCTATTCTGATAGTGATACTTACACTCACTTGCACAGTGTATGTAGGAAATTATTGAACCACTTATATTGGTGTGTTTCTCCCCTTATCCTCATCGCCTTTTACATATTTGTGTTGCTATTTGCTGCCATTGTTATGCCTGTTTGAGCTCTACTTCCTCTTTATCTGGTGGTGCTGTTTACAACATCATCATTTTGGGAATGAGAGGATTCATTTCTTCCTCCTTTGTTACTTGACTTCACTGGAGACTCTGGTGGTGAACCACTCCTCCTCCTTTTGTGGAGATGTTTCACCATTCAAAGAGATCCATTAAGGTTCTCAAGCTCATCAGTAACTTCATCATAGCTCAAACATATGGCACCTGAATTACCACCACCTCCTCCACCATCTGGTAGAGGAGGACCAAGTTCCAGCTAAGCACCACCACAGTTTGAGATGGCTGAGATGGCTGCAGCTTTAAAGTCTTTGGTGGGCATTCAGAAGGGTATGCAGGAGCAATTTGCCCAATTCATCCAAAACATGATGATGAGACTACCAGGAGTTTCACCGAAGATGATCACTCCGGCAGCTGCTCAAGGGCAACACCAAAACGTCAGGGGACCACCCCAGGCACCACTTAGGGATTTAGCTCCTCACCAAGGGCGAAGGGATGCTACTAACGATAATAGTTTATGCCCGTAGAGGCAAGGAAACCGTTGCCCTAAGGATAGGTATGATGATATTGAGGCCGAGGATGCTCCAGCAGACTGTTGGGAGCCGTATGAGATCTCAAACAACACGGTATGACCTATTCAGCAGAGCCGAGGTCAGGGTGAGAGGAGACTGTGATGAATGCTAAAAGGGGTCATCTTTTGATCGCTTAAGTAGAAGGTCAGCCTTTGAAAGGCTCGACCCAATTAATAACCTGAGGGAAAGGATATCTTGGTAAAAAAGTCTTGCTGGCTCAAAAAGAGAGGGTGGCGACTGTCGGCCCCATCATGGCCTAAACGGTGGTCAGGGGGAGGTCAACAACCGATGCTGCGCAGCAGCTGGGTAACCCTCAGTTCACCCATTTGAGGTGGCTGAGGACAACCTCAGCCAAACCGACATTGCTAAACCATGGAACGATTCTATTCAAAGGCTGGAAAATAAGATTAGAGATATCTTAAAAAGCCGAGACCCCTTGGAAAGGGGGTAATCATAGGGTTCACCCTTTGTGGTAAGGATTGTCATCTTTATAACCCTGGTTAAATTCAAACCTCCAGTGGTATCACCCAAGTACGATGGAAGTACCAACTCAGTCCACCATATTGAGATATACCAGTCTGCAGTGGACATCTACTCCATCTCTGATAAGATGAGGTGTCGAGCTTCCTCGAGCACTTTGATGGGTCAGACATGTGTGGTTTACCTCTCTTCTTAAGCATTCCATAGGAAACTTTAGAAAGTTTGCCGAGCGATTAATTGATAATTTTTTTTTGGGGTGAGACCTTAGAAGAAGACGACCATTTGCTTTATGTGAAGCAAGGAAATAATGAAAGCCTTAAAGAGTATATCGCGAGGTTCAACAAGGAAAAGTTGGAGGTAGAGGACTATGAAGAGAGTATATCCATGACAACCCTCATTGGAGGACTTCAGAAGGTAAAGCTACTCTGGAAACTTACGGAAGACCCTCCTAAGTCTATGGCCAAGTTATTGGCAACGACTGGAAAGGTCATGAATGCCGAGGAAGCCATGGCTACTAAAGAAAAGGATAAACCTGGTGGAAGTAAGTCTCATAAAGCCAAGGATAAAGGCGGGAAGAAGAGGTCAACAGATGATAAATTTATCGGCTACACTCCACTCACATTTAGTCTTGATATAATTTTAAATGATATTAAAAAGATAGAGACTTAAGAAGGACTGAGAAGCTGAGAGCTCCTCCACATAAGAGGGTCCAGAGTAAATGGTGTGAGTGTCATGAAGCCACGGTATTACAACTGACAAATGCTTTGCCCCCAAGGACGTGATTGAGAAGCTCCTGAATAAGGGAAAGCTCAGAAAGTATATTGACAAAAGTGTTGCTAATAATGATTCCAAGAAAAATTATGGCTAGTCGAGGTGAGATGTCCAAAAAAACACAAACGACGAAGAATCCGATGATTGTGGAGAAACCGACCCCGACCTCCCACCATAGGATGTTGCTCCAAAGGGTCGGCTGCATTAAAAGTTCAATAGAAGCTTACTGATAACTCTTCATCCATAAAGTCAACCCTCTACTATCTCAGATTGAGGCGAGTCTTATCTCTATCAAGTGAGTTTTAATGTATTCGCTACCTCATATATATTGGCTATTTGTCTTATAAAAAAGGTCGATGAAAAATTTCATATGTTCATTTGCATGTTTTAACTCGTCTTAAACTATAAAACATCATTATTTTGATGAGAAACCCTCTCGGCGAAAAGTTAGTATATGGACGAGACGACCCTCATCTATACACTCTCAAAACGATGAGAGGGGACGTGGAAGAATACCATAATTTGGTGGATTCAAATTTAAAAATCATATTATTCTACTCTCGATGAAAAGACAGTATATTGATTAGGGTCGTATCGTCCATATACTCCCAAAACGACGAGAGGGGATGTGGTATAAGATCGTAATTCGGTAAACCTAAATTTGAGAAATCATTTTGTTATACTTTTCTCGGCTAAGGATGAGACGAGTAGAGACAAACATCATTAACTTGGTGACATGAGAGTTAACATCATTAACTTGGTGATCTCATATCTGAAACATCATTAACTTGGTGACATGAGATTTATAACATCATTAACTTGGTGGCCTCATATCTGAGACAAACATCATTAACTTGGTGATCTCATATCTGAAAGATCATTAACTTGGTGACATGAGAGTTAGCATCATTAACTTTGTGGCCTCATATCTGAGACAAACATCATTAACTTGGTGATATCATATCTGAAACATCATTAACTTGGTGACATGAGAGTTAACATCATTAACTTGGTGGCCTCATATCTGAGACAAACATCATTAACTTGGTGATATCATATCTGAAACATTATTAACTTGGTGAAATGAGAGTTAACATCATTAACTTGGTGGCCTCATATCTTGAAACATCATTAACTTAGTGATCTCATACTTTGAAAACCATTGTCTTGGTTAGAGACAAAAATCATTGATATGCCAAAGTATACCCTTGTCCAAGCTTGGGACCCCTCGATCAAGGCCGACCTTGACAAATCATCAGACATAAAGATATTATGTCTCGTCTTGGGGGTCGATGCAAGAAGACTCGACCTCATCCATGATAGTACATCTGATGATCTCATTACCAGCAAATGTCCTATCAGAAGACCGACTCATCATCTCGACCTGGACCAACACAGCCTCATCCTACCAAAGGACTAGCTTATTATCTCGGTCTCATATGATAAAGGAGCGCTCAACTAAGGCCAACCAATAACGGTACCATCAGTTTATTCGAAGTACAGAGAAGGATTTAAGCATTAGAGGTCTTATGACCCAAACACCCTTGGCCTTGTCCACCACATAAAACAATGTCTCATAAACTTCTTATCCTAAAGATACTTTATTCCTCAGCCTTCTATCTACATTGAAGACTAAAGGATAGGGTGTAATTGATATTACTAAAATATACCCTTGTCTTTTAGGACAACGAGCATCACATCTCACGGTCGAGTCGTAACAAGAGCCTAACATATCATTAGTGGGGTCGTCTAGATAAGGGTCGGCCAAGGCTTAATCAACCTATGCCTGATCAGTATAGACGAGACTACATTTGCACTTATCAACGTAAGATCATCCGTCTGTTATTGGTAACCTCAAACATCATGACATCAACCTTGGCCATTATGTAGTGAACTTGATTCCTCGGCCTAAGGGGGTTGGAACAAAAGACATCAGCCTCGGCTTCAGCATATGACTCGGCCTTATCTCAGAATATGACCATAGTTAGCTACATCGACCCTCTCCAATATCAAGGTGATCTCGACCTCATCCGAGACTAGGATGATAAAGACCAAGGAGGACTCCCATCAGGGGACTGACTCATCAACTCATCCTCGGTCCTCTCCCATATTAAAGTCATCTCGGTCTCAATCGAGACTAGTATGATAGAGTCTAAGAAGGACTCCCATCAGGGGATTGACTCATCTGCTCATCCTTGGCCCTCTCTAATATTAAGGTCATCTCGGCCTCAGGTCGGGACTAGTATGACAGAGACCAAGGAGGAATCCAATCACGGGACTGACTCATCAACTCAGCCTGGGCCCTCTATAATATCAAGCCTCAACTAGGACTAGTATGACAGAGACCAAGGGGGACTCCTATTAAGGGACTGACTTTTCAACTCAGCCTCGACCCTCTCTAATATTAAGGTCATCTCAGCCTTAGTCTGGACTAGTACGATGGAGAACAAGGAGGGCTCCCATCAGGCGACTAACTCATCAACTCAGCCTCAGCCCTCTCTAATATCAAGGTCGTCTTGACCTCAGTCGATACTAGTATGATAGAGACTAAGGAGGACTACCATTAAGGTACTGACTCATCAACTCAGCCTCGGCCCTCTCCAATATCAAGGTCATCTCGGCCTCCGTCGGGACTAGTATGATAGAGACCAAGGATGACTCCCATCAGGGGACTAACTCATCAACTCAGCCTCAGCACTCTCTAATATTAAGGTCATATCAGCCTCAGTTGGGACTAGTATAACATAGACCAAGGAGGAATCCCATTAGGGGACTCACTCATCAACTCAGCCTCGGCCCTCTCCAGTATTAACATCATCTCAGCCTCAGCCGGGACTAGTTTGACAGAGATCAAGGAGGACTCCCATCAGACAGACTCATCAACTCAGCCTCGGCCCTCTCCAGTATCAAGGTCGTCTCAACCTCAGTCGGGACTAGTATGACAGAGACCAATGAGGACTCACATCAGGGGACTAACTCATTAACTCAGCCTCGTCCCTTTCCAATATCAAGTTCGTCTCGGCCTCAGTCAGGACTAAGATGATAGATACCAAAGAGAACTCCCATCTGGGGACTGATTCATTAACTCAGCCTCGACCCTCAAGAGTACCAAGGTCGTCTCGACCTCTGTTGGGACTAGGTTGATAGACTCTCGCCCGAACATACCCTGTTGAGACCACACACCAGAATATAAAGCAGAGCTACATAGGGGTCTCATACTCAACCTGGTTGAGACCCCCCAGATGACATCTACCGTATGGGTAGTACAAGATCCCAATATGGCATATCCTATGTGGACAAACCGTTATGACCAAATCTTCTTAGCACGTGAAGGAATATTTCATCATCATCCTCTATATGTGACAGTAACAGGTGGCTTCACTAGATTGTCTAGATCATTCTACACATGCTCATTACATTCCTGGGGGTACACTAAACCCCCCAGGCACTATATATACTTGTATTCTCCTACCTTGTAAGAGGTCCTCGATTACAAACCCTAGCCAAACTCTAGTGCATTTACAGTAAAGAGAGAAAGTGGAGTGATTGTATTGGTAAGTTCATTAGAGCCTTCTTCTGATAGTGCTACTTGCACTCACTACACAGTGGATGTAGGCAATTGCCGAACCACTTATAGTAGTGTGTTTCTCCTCTTCTCCTCATCTCCTTCTACATATTTATGTTGTTATTTGCTGCCATTGTTATGCCTATTTGAGATCTACTACCTTTTTATCTAGTGGTGATATTTATAACATCATCACTAAGTGGTTGAGCTTGTTCAACAAACCTTGTTCCTCGACCGCCAAGCCAAAACTCATATGAGATCCCAACTGGCCTATTTGAGCCATGCCTTCTCAACTAGCCTACCTATACAAGAAAGTAAGTGTTAGTAATTTTGATCTTTTAAATAATGACATTTCATGATGAGGGGTTGACCATGGTATCCATTCCCTCATCCCAGATTATTTCCTAAAAGCTGAGGAGAAGGACCCTAAGGGTCCCTCGTCCCAGGTTTTGGTTGAGCACCTTGAGGGTTCCTCACCCAAATGTGTTTTTGCAGTTGAGGGAGGGGAACCTTGAGGGTTTCGACATCAAATGTTTTCTAAAGTTTGAGGAACCTTGGGGGTTCCTTCTCTAATGTGGCTTTTCTGCGGTTGAGAGACCCTGGGGGTTCCTTCTCCAATATAATTTTTCTGTGGTCAAGGGACCCTAAGGGTTCCTTCACTAATATGAATTTCTATAGTTGAGGGACCCTGGGGGTTCCTTCTCTAATATGGATTTTCTATGATCGAGGGACCTTGGGGGTTCCTTCACCTCTATGGATTTTTTGTGGTCAAGGGACTCTAGGGTTCCTTCCGTAATATGAATTTCTATAGTTGAGGTTCCCTAGGGGCGTCGCGGCCCAAATATTTTTTAGAATCTGAAGGGGGGGAGGGACCATTATCCTAAAATATAGCGGTCAAGATTGAAACACCCTTCTACATTAGCCCCTCGTGCAAACTCTTTTGTGTTAGGGAGCCCAAAAGGCTTTGTATGACAAAATTCGATTTTTAATTTTGAGGGATCCTAGGGTTTCTTCATCATTCCCCCTAGGGTCATTAAATGCTCTGTCACTTGATCCCAAGTTTTGGAGATAAGGCCACTTATGGTGGACCTCCTCATTCGGGGATCAATTTGGGCAGAGGGGTTGCCCCTGGTGAGCCCCCTATCCTTAACCCTTTTCTGTAGCCTTTTTACTTGTTTAGAGGGGTTACTCATAGTGATCCCCTCGTCCTTAGCCTTCTTATGTGTCCTTCTATCTTAGGTAGAGGGGTTGCCCATGGTGAGCCCCTCGTCCTTGGCCTTTTTATGTGGCCTTCTATCTTGGGTAGAGGGGTTGCACATGGTGAGCCCCTCATCGTTGGCCTTTTTTGTGGCATTTTATCATGTTTAGAGGGGTTCTTCACAGTGAGCCCCTCGTTCATAACCTTTTTCTGTAGCCTTATATCTTGGGTAGAGGGGTTGCTTATAGTGAGACCCCTCATCCTTGCCTTTGTTCTGTAGCCTTCTATCTTGCTTAGAGGGGTTGCTCGCGGTGAGCCCCTCATCTAGGTATTACGCCTCATCATAGGGCCATTCAAGGTGGACCTCCTTGCTATAAATATTTTCTTGTTAACTTGGGAAGTGGGAGCCCCTCTAGGTGGGATCACTCTCTCTTGGATATTTTAGAATAGCATATGGACATCCTTCTACATTAGTCCCCTCGTATAAAAATCATTGTGTTGGGTAGACCAAAGGATTTTGTACGAAATGATCATTTCATCTTATAACATGAAAAGTTTTATGCCATCACACCATTACACTATTCAATTTAGGATGGCTGAGGGGTCCCTAGTGGTGGACTTCCTCATCCTTAGTCATTCCCTTTTCTGCATTGCTTTTGGGTAAAGGGTACACTCGAGGTGAGTCCCCTCGCCCTAACTCGTTTTACCTTGTTTCCAATTTACATAGTGAGGGGGGAGCCACTGGGAGTAGACCCTTTAATTTCTATGTCTGTCTTTGGCATATGGGTCACTTATCTTAGACTCCCTTGCCCTGGGTTTTCCTCTTTGTATTTGCCTTTGGCAAAAGGGTCACTTGAAGTGAACTCCCAATATTCGTGCTTTCGATTGTAGCTAAGGGGCCACTCGTGGTGGATCCCCTCACCACCAGCTATTTTGCAACATTACTCTTGGTCGAGGGGCCACTCGTGGTGGACTCCCCCATAAACTATTTCTTATTTTAATCTTGGATGAGGGGGTCACTTGTGGTGGACTCCCTCATCCTCAACTGTTACTTATGTTCGTATTGGAAGAGGGGCCACTCGTAGTAGACTTCCTCGCCCAAATCGTACCTTTACTGTGGTATTGCAGACGGGTCTCTCACAGTGGACTCCCTTTCCATCATTCACTCCTTTGGTTGTGGTCTTGGCGGAGGGGTCACTCTTAGTGGACTCCCTCACCAAGAATTACTTTTTAATGTGGGTCAGTACACCTTTACAATACTCCCCTCGTGCAAAGACTTTGGCGTTGGGTTGACCAAACGGCTTTGTACGGTTAACTGTGACATAATCTATTTACTGTAAGCATTTAGTCAATTAGAGTTGCCCCATATTCTTTGGGGTACTTGCATGAGATACGAGAAAATTATCATTTCTGAAGCTACCCCTCTAACTACGGGGTACTTGCATATGAGGTGAGCGACTTATTATTTCTAAAGCTACCCTTCTAACTGCGGGGTCCTATCATGAGATCTAAAAAAATTATTGTTTCTGAAGCCGCCCTTCTAACTTTGGGGTACTTGCATATAAGCTAAGTTAGTTAAAATTTTGAAGTTGCCCTTCTAACTACGGGGTACTTGCGTATAAGTTGGGCAAGTTAAAATTTTGAAGCTACCCCTCTAACTGTGGGGTACTTGCATATGAGTTGCACAAGTTATTATTTATGAAGCTTCCCCTCTAACTGTGGGGTACTTGCAAAAAATTGTGCAAGTTAAAATATTGAAGCTTCTCCTCTAATTGCGGGGTACTTACATATAACTATGCAAGTTAAAATTTTGAAGCTTCCCCTCTAACTGTGGGGTACTTGCATATAATTGTGCAAGTAATAATTTTGAAGCCTCCCCTCTAACTGCGGGATCCTTGTATATAACTACGCACGTTAAAATTTTGAAGCTTCCCCTCTAACTGTGGGGTACTTGCATATAACTACGCAAGTTAAACTTTTGAATTTTCCCCTCCAACTGTGGGGTACTTGCATATAATTGCACAAGTTAAAATTTTGAAGTTTTCCCTCTAACTGTGGGGTACTTGCATATAACTATGCAGGTTAAAATCTTACAACTGCCCCTCTAACTGTGGGGTACTTGCATATAATTGCAAAAGTTAAAATTTTGAAGCTTACCCTATAACTGCGGGGTACTTGCATATAACTACGCAAGTTAAACATTTGAAGCTACCCCTCTAACTACAGGGTACTTGCATATGAGCTGCACATGTTATTATTTCTTAAGCTGCCCCTAGGACTTGTTCTCTAGGCTATAAATTTGTGTGAAATAAAAAAAAATAATATATATATATTTTATTATCACTTACTAGGAAGATAACCTCCTAATGGTCTGGTGCCAAACAAATTATTTGTTGTGTCTGTAAGGACTTTGCTCAACATACTTTTCCCTTGGGATGTCTATTCTCCCAAGTATAATGATGAAACACATTCCTATCATGGACTCTCTTCTAATCTAGTAAAGGATCTACTATTATCTTAAGAAAGAGAAAACACTACTTCAGTGTACCTTTTGTTTATCCTTGGCACTTGCTAAATACTGTGAGCGCTCATATGCCCTTGGAGAATGAGGTACTAAACTGTCGTACCTTATATATATATATATATATATATATATATATATATATATATATATATATATATATATACACTTAGCACTTGCTCGAGACTGTGATCGCTTATGTGCCCTTGGAGCCCGAGGCACTAAATTATCGTACCTTTTATATATAATTGGAATTTTCTCAAGACTGTGAGCGCTCCGATACCCTTGGAGCCTTAGGTACTAAAATGTCATACCTTATATTTATACTTAGCACTTGCTCAAGACTGTGAGCACTCCGGTGCCCTTGGAGCCATAGGTACTAAACTTTCGTACCTTATATTTATATTTTGCACTTGATCAATATTGGGAATGCTCTTATGACCTTGGAGCTTGAGGTAGTAAACTGTTGTACCTTATATTTATACTTGGCACTTGCTCAAGACTGTGAGCGCCCCGATGCCCTTGGAGCCTTAGGTACTAAACTGTCGTACCTTATATTTATACTTAGCACTTGCTCAATACTGTGAGCTCTCCTATGCCCTTGGAGCCTGAGGTACTAAACTGTCATACCATATATTTATACTTAGAACTTGCTCAAGACTGTGAGCACTCCGATTCCCTTGGATCCTTAGGTACTAAACTGTCGTACCTTATATATATACTTGGTTATTGCTCAAGAATGTGAGCGCTCCGGTGCCTTTGGAGCCATATGTACTAAACTGTCATACCTTATATTTATACTTGGCACTTGCTCAATACTGGGAGATCTCCTATTCCCTTGGAGCTTGAGGTACTATACTGTCGCACCTTATATTTATACTTGTCATGTGCTTAATACTGTGAGCACTTCGGTGCCCTTGGAGCCTTAGGTACTAAACTATCGTACCTTATATATTCTTTTATTTATAATTTTACAAATACTTTTTTTGTTCTCACACCTATTGACTTATTTTATTAGGTGGAGAAATACTAACAAGTAAAAATTCACTAGGAGGCATCATGCCTTATATAGAATAACTTGACATAGCATTAAACTTTGCTAAAAAAAGGTATATTCGATACCTCATATTTTTTTTGTTACTATATTTGTCTTTCAATCTGAGCAAGAATGCTCATGAAGCATATTTGGAGTCAAGCATACTTTAACAAATTCAATATGAAATTTGAACTTTTTCTTTATCAAAGACTCATATATCTGCTTTCTAGCCCCGCTGCTCGCATCTAAGTAGGCAAGATAGTGGAGTTTTCATTAAATCAACTATAATCTTTTAGTTGCACAACAAAACTTTTAAAATGCATATCCATAGAGTGAATATCTTCAAGCTATTAATATGACTAAAAAAATATATTGCCCATGGTATAGTAATAGATAACTTTCAAAGTCATATATACTTGGAACAAATGGGACAAATATGTTTGAGTGAAGGATTAAGATATCTTCTCTTTCTTCACATAATGAATTACTCTTATTCAAATTATTTATCATTAATGAAATGTGAAATTAATCACACGAACTATTCTGAGTAAACAAGACTGGGGATATTATTGATTTACTTGGGATGTATACTTGGACAAATTTTATTTTATGCCCTATATAAAATCAACTCAGATAACTACACCTGAAGTGAATCAAGCAAACTATTTTGAGTATACAACTTTAAAAATGTCAAAGTATCGCAATTATTCGAATAATAATAATAACAACAATTATAGTATTATATTTATTTTATCTTGCTCGACACAAAGTACCTCAACTTATTTGTGAGTTGTCTTGGTTTGTATTTCGATCAACCACTAAGAAACATGCCAATCTAATCTTCATTTTGAGTGCGACAATTGATTTCATAAAAGACAAATGGTTCCTTATAGCAGGTAAATTTCCTCTTAGATATGTGACATATTCCAAAACACTTAATCTTATCATATCTCCCTGGTTAAAAGACAAATACCTGAGAGTTATGTTCGAGCAACCATTTACTTTTGTAAAAAAATAAGTCGGGTGATGTTGAGAGTCCACTTCTGATTAAAACTAATCCGAGAATTTATCTTTTTCAATTTTTTATCTTTCCCTCTTTATATATATAAGGGGCTTCTACGGTCTAGTCCTTGGACTAACAATTTTGGACAAAAAAACTAGGCCCAACAAATTTTAAACGATTAAATCAAACATATAAATACCCCGAAATTAAAACAAACACGCACTACTCAGAAATCGAAACGCCAAAACACTGTATTCTCTCTTGAATCAAAACCTTAATCGTACCATCTCTTTGATCAAAACCGCAAAACGAATCTATTTCTCAATCAAATTTTGGTCAACAACAACATATAAATACTCCTGATCGAAGCTCTAAAAACTCTGTTCGATCAAAACCCTAACTCTCTTCGATCAACACCCTAGCTCTCTTCGATCAAACCCTAATCGTTGAAGTTCTACATTTTACATTCTAAATCAAATTCCTCCAAGCACCACTAACAAGTATGTATACATTCTCTTATCACCTTTTTGTCCTTTTGTATTTTGTGTTCTAATATGTATAAATTTGTAGACACATGGACTGAAGAAATTACATTCTTCTTCTTCATGATATGTATTTCATCATATATTTGTTTCCCTTATTTTAATTACAAAACACACTTTTTGCATGTTAGATATATGTATTTCATCATTGTACTTTTCCTCCTGTATACATCATTTATCGAGGATTTATCAAGGACTAGGAATATATACATGATTGGAATATGTACATGTACAAGCCCTGTGTTGCGTGTACTATGTGTATTTTGCGTGTACTATCAAAAAGTAAACCCAAAATACACAGAGTACACACACATTGAAATTGAATTTCTCAATTCATTATGCGTGTACTTTTATGTTTTATACGTGTACTCTATAAAATATTTATTTCAAATCCATATTTGATCAATCCTATGTTATTTTGGTACGCGCCAGCGGCATTTGAATGATATTCCATGAGTTTGTAAGAAGTATTATTATTTTGTTAATATTTAGGATTGTTTTTTGTCCGCGCCAGCTGCATTTGAATGATATGTTATTAGCTAATAATCAGTATTATTGCGTGTACTTTTTCAATTTTTACGTGTAGTTTGTTGAAAGTACACGCACATTGAAATTTAATTTGTTCAATCCAATATCCGTGTACTAATGTGTATTATGAGTTTACTATTTTTTATTGTTGTGTTATTGTTTAGGAATCATACGATCAAGCATGTTCAACTACAAAATTGCTGCTTGCACGTTCGAAGATCTTAACAATACAAAACCTTTCACATTGACAGTCCATAGTACTAATGATGACGAAATTCATTTTCTCATTGGCATCAATGATAGAGCTAAAAGGTTACTTGGTTTCTACTACTACTATGAAGACATTTACTGCATTTTTGATGTGCAACAGTGTAACACCCCGGTTTTTATTTATTATTTTAATTAATTAATTGGAATTTTCGGGAAAAAAAAATAAATTTTTGAATTTTAAAAATTTTATTGGCTAAATATGTTGGTTATGATTTTAGAAGAATAAAACTTCAAGCGGAATTAAAATCGGAGTTAAAATGGATTTTATATGATTTTTAGAAATATTTGTCCCTTATAATTTTTAAGCAAAACTGTCAGTTTTTCGAGGTGATCGATCGATCGACCCCTGGGGGTAGATTGATCGACCCTCCCAGAAAACGTGCGCTGTAAGCTATTTTTAGATTTTGTGTAGGATTAGGACTCCTAATTACTATATAACCTTGTTAATCCGTAGGGGGACTTCTCATAATCACTTTTTCTTCAATTTTTCACCAGAGAACACTTCTAAATATTTTTCCTCTCACCCATAATCATCAACCTTCTTCATTATCAGGTTTTTGTCACAAGTTTTGTCACAAGTTTTTGAAGGCTTAATTGGGGTTTAATCAAAATCGTTCAAGAACACTCTTTTGCTAATTTTTCGAGAGGAATCCAGATTTCTAATCAGATTTTCAACACGATCTTTACAGGCTTGAATACTCTATTCTTTTCCTTTAGTATTATGCGTTTTAAGTGTCGCCTAAACACTTAATTACATGTTTTCTTAAAAATAATTAGTAACTTAATTAGAAAAAGTGGATATAAATTATGGGGATGTTTTTATAAAATCTTTTAATCTGAATAATATTCATAACCCTTTGGGTACGTAGGATTCATGAGTGATTTTGGGTTTTATTGGTGTAGGTTGCATGTAGAGAAACCCTAGTTTTAAAATAAATAAAGTTGGGGGCGTATAACTCATGTAATACATGTAGAGATAATAAAATTTGTTTTTGATGAATATATGATGAAAACTTGGTATATTTAATTTAAAATAATTAAATGAGATTAATTGGGTATTTTTAACGAGGTGATAATTAAATTAAAGATTTAATTGAATTGGACTATCATGCGTAGTTTTATACGTTGATTAATTATGCTTGTTTGTGTGACTTTTTGGTATTATTATATTGCCTTGTGACGACGGGTTGTTGGGTAATTTTTGCTCTCCCTATATTTTAGGATGACTTCTAGGTATGGGACTAGTGGGTAGGCCTTTTGATGATTTACGCCTTCTAGGTATGGGTCTAGTGAGGGTAGATTATCACGTTTTTTTTATCATCTTGGGGGTGGGCTGATTTTTTATACTTTATCGTCGTTACGGTAGTCTAAGTACGAGATTAAGTTAATATTTATGTTAGAAAATCCTCCTATACATAGGATAGGACGAATTGATAACTCGGGGACCCTTAGTTATGGGACCAAGGGGTATTTTGAGGATCTCACATCGATTAAAAGGGTGGGGTGATTATAAATTGAGAACTTGAGAATTAATGCCTAAGATAAAAACGGGTATTAAAATTTGTGGCGACATAATGTGTCGGGGCCGAAAGTTTAAACGGGTCAGAGGACTATTTATGTTGTCTCGTGTGTGGAACCTTGTCATGTGTCGGGGCCCACAGTAAACGGGTCAGAGGACGATTGCCAAGGATAACCTTGTCATGTGTCGGGGCCGACAGTAAACGGGTCAGAGGACGATTGACAAGGGGAAGTGTGACACTTTAATAAAAAGTGAGAACTATAATAAAAGTTGGTTAATCTAATAAAATTAACATCGTGGGACTTGAGAATTTTAAAATCATATTGGTGTGCCTTTTAAATGGGGATTCTTATGGGTAGTTAGTAATTTATATCTATCGCGTTTAATTATCCCGTTTAATTTAAAATATTCTATTGTGATATTTATTGCGTATAATGCTACTGTCTGGATTCAAGGATCCTATTTGAGGGGAGTAGTGTGTATTCTTGCTCGGGGATTTGGCTCTGACCCATGCGTTGACTAATCTTTTTAAGGTTTTGATTTGGAGAAGCTGCATAAGTTTATCGGAGTTATCATTGAGGGTGCAACTGGAGTTATTTACTTTATGGTATAGTATAGTTAGACTTTCTTTTCCAGTCGTATTATGAGACTTCATTGGAGTTTTATTGGGACATTCGGTTCCAAAGTTGTTTAGAGGATTTCTGTTGGGATTATTCTGATTTTATTTAATCCTTATTGGAGATTGGATTTTTGGAGTTAGCATGTGATGGATCTTTTATCGCTTAGTTATTTGTGATCATTTGAGATTGACTCAATTGTTTATCTTATGGACTGATTTATTTATGTCTCATATCTGTCTCATGATAAGAATGGTATTTTATTTTCTCACGCCCAGCTTAGTTTTGGTGGGGGCCGACGCCAGAATTAGGCGGGGTGTGACAAACAGCTTCAAGTAACTGAATCGAAAGCGAAGGATTTAGCTAAACGAATTGAGCAGTATTGCCTAAGGGGTTTTTATAATGTTGGAGCTTTTAGCATTCAGCTATTGTATCACTTCTTTACTGAATATGTTAGGAGTAAAGAATCTTGGTTTTTGACTTGTTGAACAACCGCTGTTAGGTATTATAATAAAACTGATGACATATATTATCGCCTTTAGCATGTATTTTGTTGAGACTTGTATAAATTGTTTGTGAGAATATTTCACGTACTTTTGTTAAATACGCTTGTATTTTATTTTTTTAGTCTATGTTTTATTCTAATTCGCATGTATTTTATTTTTTGTACATATCATTATTGGTTAGTAATTAATTTTTTTTTATAGATCAATACAATGGGGATGAAAATGAAGGCAAGAAGAGGAAAGAAATAAAAAAAGAGCAGTTCTGATGATAGTTCTTCATCCAGTTCCAGTTCCAGTTCTAGTGTGGCATTGAAATCTAAACGTCCTGCAAAGAAGAATGACCAATATCGGTCAAATATTTTTAGCTTTCTCCATGATTTGCATAAGATTAAAGATAAAATAAATAATAGCCATATTGAACTTCTTAAGAAGACTCCGTTTTGGGAGCTTTTCAATGCCTACTATGGTAAGAAAGTAGTAGAAGTTGACCACAAGAAGACGGATAAAAATATTTTATCAATTATCGAGCTGTGCAATACGGAAACCAAAAGTTTTCGTATGAAGAGTAGGATTCCAATAATGCCAATAGATATAAGTGAAATATTTGGCATACCCCTGGTTGAGGGTTTAAAATCAATAAAACTGAAAAAGCGACCGAATACTGCTAAAAACTCTGGATTACAAGCACGATACTTCGCAAAAAGAATAGGAAAGTCAGAAATATTGAATGGTTTGAAGAAATCAGTTGAATTGGAGACAAATGAAGGAATTGCTGATTTTGTTAAAATTGCGTGTCTCCACTTCTTGAACATGTTGTTTTTCTCTAACTCAAACTTCACCCTAGGAGAATTTTGGTTGAAATACATCGACAATATTGAGGAAATGAATAAGTATGATTGGGCATCTGTTGTGCATGAGTTTCTCATACATTCACTTAACAAATCAGCAAGTTTAAAACCTAGCACAGTTACTAGATGTGTCATTTTCCTACTGGTGAGCAAAAAAACATCCTGATATTTCAAAATTTACATAACAATACTCACGTGTATTTTCAAAATACACGTGATATTTTCACTTGTATTTTGAAAATACACGTTTATTTTAACGTGTATTCTCAAAATTCACGTGATATTTTCCCATGTATTTTGAAAATACACGTATTTTTTCACCTGTATTTTTAAAATACACTTAATATTCCTGATATTTCAAAATTTACATACCAATACTTACCTATACTTTGAAACTATTACGTGTATTTTCAAAATACACGTGATATTTTCTCTTGTTCTTTCAAAATACACTTGATATTTAACGTGTATTTTGAAAATACACGTCTTACATCACGTGTATTTTGAAAATACACGTCTTATATCACGTGAAAGTACGCTTGTATTTTACAAAGTACACGTGTACTATGTTTTGTAAATATAACCAGTGTACTTTCAAAATACTCTAGTTATATTTTCTGTCAATATTATAAATGTACTTTAAAATTTATAAATTACACGTCTAATTTTGCGTGTATTTTGAACAAATTACTTGTACTTTCCATTATGAATCCCTAGGTTATACAAGTATTAAATTCATTTTATTTTTTGTATGATCACGGTATTGGGCATGTGAGAAATTTGAAATTATTTCTCCTGCTGAAGAATTTAAAGAAAATACTCCAAAATTTCTGAAGTGGAAATTGTCGTCTTTGAAATAATGGTTTGTGAAGAATGACATCGCAACAACAACTTTGAAGCAGGCTACAAATAAACCATCTTGTAAGGACAGTTCTATACAAAAGGAATCTCAGTTTGAAGGGCCAAGTTACTCTTTGAACATATCTACAGAAAGTCCTATACATGCTGATTCATTATCAGAAAAAGTTTCCGAAGATATTAATGGCAATGAGTTTTCACATGGTTGTAATATTCCCCTTAAAAACATTGTGACTCCTAAGAAAAAGAAGGGAAAAGATCAACCAAAGGTTAATTTAGAGGAACAAATTGTTGTTTTGAAAAGGGAATTATTGAAAAAAACCAACTATCTAAAGGAGCTGAAGACATTAATGGTGCACTTGAGAAGGTGACCTCTTTGGAGGTGGAGAGTGCCATTTTGAATGTACAGTTGCAGGTAGATCGTGATTCACTTTTTGAAGCTCATGAGGAAATGAAGAAGTTAAAGGTGGATAATTCCAACATTTTGAAGGAAAAAGAGTTATTAAATAAGTTGGAGGTAGAAAATGCCTAACTAGTTGAGTTAAACAATTCTTTAAAAGAAAAGCTTGATCAAGTCACAATGAGTGACTCAGATAAAATGAAAGAATTGGTTGAATCATTGAAAAAACAGGCAGAATCAACACGAATTTTGAAACAAAAAAATGGATATCTGTCTCTGAGTAATGAAGATCTAAAAAAAGTATGTTGATACATTGCAAAAATGGAAGATGCTGACATAGAAAAGATGACATTGAGGCAGAATCTTGAGGAGTCAGAATTGAAAAGAACTCAAAGGTACTTTTGAATGCAGAGTACATGCAGTTTTCCTAAAGTACACGTTTAAAGTACATGCAGTTTTCCTAAAGTACATGCAGTTTTCCTAATGTACACTCAGTTTCCATAAAGTACATGCGGTTTTCCTAAAGTACACGCAGTTTTATTTCCTAGTATTTTTAATGCAATTTTATTTGATATTAGAAATAATGCAGAGTACATGCATTATTTTGTTATAAATAATGCAGTTTTATTCAAGTATTACTTAGAATGTAACATTCTTTTTGTATAACAGGAACACAATAATAAAATCCTTAATGACGAAATTTCGGAGTTGAAGAAAATGCTTGAAGAATCATAATTGAAAAAAACTGACCAGGTATCTATAAAATACAATAGATATATACTACACGCTTTACTTTCTAAAGTAAACACAAATTATGTTGAAAGTACACGAGTATATTATAAATTTTGATAAAGTACACATATTTTATAATACATGCGTGTATATTATAAAATACACACATGTATTAAAATACAGGCGTGTACTTTATAAAATACACGTAAGAGAAAATAAATCATTGTTTCAAAAAATGCTTCCAATTCAACATTCCTTGTTAAATATATCAGTAAAACATTAATAAACAACTCATGGACGAAATTTCGAGTTTGAAGATTGAACTAGACTCAAAGACAGTTCAGGGCACCCCCAAAATATCAAAAACAAAAGGACCTCTTACTAGAGGGCAGAAGAAAAGATGACAGGGAAACCGAAAAGCATGAACCAATTAAGAAACAAAAAGAGTCAAAGCTGAGAAAAGGCCGTCTATCAATAGCTCAACAAATGAAAGAAACTCACTTCAAGATTCAAGCAATCGAAATATACAAATATCTCGGTGAAGCTTCGAAGAAAAAAATTAAAGAGTTTATTAAAAAGGCTGAGCCAGGGTAAACTTTATTATTTTATGATTTATCACTTCGCTAATTTATATTTTTTTTGGTGCAAAAGAATAAGGTTATTATTATTATACAATTCTTATTGATTATATAAAATGTAGGGAATTTATTTTCCAAGGGCTGGTTTCATATGTCCCATGGGAAGATTTTGTTGAAGTCCTGAACAATCAAGAAATTTCAAGCCAAGTATGTAGTCCAAATATTAGACATCCATTAAATTTCAACATTATTATTTTCTCACCATTTAATATTGTGTGAAACAGATAATACTTGCCTTTAGTGAAGTATTGAGGTTAAAATTGTCAGAGGAAGGGCTCTCCTAATCACACTTTTTCTAATTATTGTTGGGTAAGTACAATTAAACCGAAAGTTTTGAGAAACAAAATTTCAGCTTTTTTTATTAACACAATGTCTATATTTTTTATTCAGATAGAAGCTTGTAGCATAAATGAAGTCAATAAGAAGGGGGAGTTATACAGAGATTTATATGAATACTTAGGCACTTGTAATAATTTTTTCATTGTACTAAGACATAGTGTAGGACATTTCACATAACTTGTGATATAAAAAAAAGAAAATAAAATGGTCCACATGGATTCCCTTCGATCGAACGACAAGGAAAAAAACACAATATTCTTCGATGATGCAAAAAAATAGGTTAGTGCCTAAACTTAATTAGTAATGTTGCCTGTACTTATATTATACACGTGCACACGTGTATAATATAATGTCTGTACTTTGTATTAGTTGCACATAATTACCCAGATTATCAAAGTACACACATCATATTTTAAAATACACGTGAAATGAACCAATACACGTTACGTGTACTTTAATATTATGCGTGTACTTTTAACTCTTTAGGCAAAATACATGCATCATATTTTAAAATACACGTGATATGAAAAAATAAAATATGCGTGTACTTTAGTATTATGCGTGTACTTTTAACTCATTAGGCAAAGTACACGCATCATATTTTAAAATACACGTGATATTAAAAAAATAAAATACATGTGTACGTTAATATAATATGTGTACTTTTCACTCTTTAATCGTCATATACTCTTTTATTTGTATACACTAAATATTTGTCTTCTTAACAGTTTTCTGTCTTCCAAAAAACACTGTGCCTATTGAAGACTGAAGTAGAAATAATGAAAAATACTGGTTTCAAAATTCAGAGGAAGCTTGATGAAGCTACACCAAATGAGTTTACATTGGATGATGATCCATTGACAGAGCAAGAAAAAAGGACAGTAGATTTCTTGCTGGAAAGTGATCTCAAATTTGACCTAATAAGAGATCATGAATGCCCTAAACAATATAATGGGTAAGAAAAACTTCATTTCTAAAAATTACTAATTTGTATCTTTTCAAAAATTTTAATTCACATCATACTAAATTTTATATTTGTTTTATTTTAATTTCAGGGTTGACTGTGGGGTGTTCTGCATGTAATACATTGAACAAATAAGTAGAAACAAGGAAATGCAAAAATTGTTTCAAGATCCTGACATGCTAAAACAACGAGCATATGTACTCGGGGAAATTCTTCTATCAAAATATTTCTTACCCCGAAAGGAGAAAAAAATTCTATAAATTGTGATTCAAATACAAAACATATTTGTAATTTGTTTTGTGTTATATTGGTTATTGTTTACAATATTTATTACACCAAAATGGTTTTTTTCGCTGGCGCGAACCACAATCCACGTAAGGTTTAGACAAACAATGCACCTGAGTGTTATGAAACAATGTACAAGCAGTTTTCACGAAAAATACAAGTGATAATTACTAAGTACACCAATGAATTCTTCAAAGTACACGCATTTTTACTAGACTACACGCACTGGTTAATATAATAATTTTTTATTAGTTTAATTGAAAACTACTTTGAAGAATTCATTCAGGACACAATAACCAAAATCAATATATTAAGCTCAACTACTCACTTCCCAACTACTTCTGGTCAAGAAATAAATAGCTTTAACTTTTCCTATAAAAGAGTAATATATGTTCCTTTCTTAACCATTACATCTAGGGTAAAGATAACATAATGGCTATTACAGCAGAAAACTTGCGATAAACTCTTGAGAGAGATGAAAGAAATAAAACAAAAATAAGGCAAATTGAGGAAAATATTTCTTCATATGAAACTGCCTTTTACCAGTTTCAAACATATGTGAGGGAAGGCTATTCTGGACTTCCACCCAATCCCATAGATTTATTTGATGTAGATGAGGACCCTCCTCAAACACATGAAGACCTCATGTCTTTCTATACACAAGAAGTTCCTATGAAAATCGCCAAGCTGAAGGAGAAGAAGGCTCTCCATGAAGGCCTTGTAGCTATCATAGAAGAAGAAATTCGACACTGGACGAATTTAATTGACTCTCTTCCTGACACCCTAGATGCCTTTGACAAACATCCCTAATAGAAGCCTTCTTTAGTTTTTTCAGCTTTCGTTATTTGAAAAAATTGTACTTTATTTTTTTATTTTTAATAAAAATTTTATTTCTTTCATGAATGTGTTCTCACTTATGTCATACACCAAATATAGTAAAGTAGTCGTGAAACCTTATAAAAATGATCACATGTATTGTAAAAAATGTAAACATTAATATCATTTCATGTAAAAAAATTGGTATGTCAAAATATGATTGCGTGTATTATAAATTATAATACACGTAAATTTTTATAAAGCACAAATAAGATATTATCCCAAAATATCATATAAATGCGTGTACTCTATATATTACACATGTACTTTATAAAGTACACGCATGGCCTATAAAGTTCACGCCTATTGAAATACTTGTATAATAATGTCGCTGGCGCGGACCATAATAAACATAGGAGTTTCAGAATATGAGTGATCCAAATGTCTTTTATAAAGTACAAGCACATTGTAATCTCCAAAACTATTTTCCAAATAGTACATGCATTTATATACGTCTACTTGATAAAATTACATGCAGAATACATAAAGTACACGTATATTGAATTATATTTTTGTTATATCTATCAATATGCGTGTACTTTGCTAAAACATGCATGTACACTTATATTTAAATGCGTGTACTTTAATTATCAATGCATGTACTTCATAAAGTACACGCACATTTCATCAAGTACACGCATATTATATTTATATTATGCGTGTACTTCATGCATGTACACCATAGAGTACACGCATATTTCATCAAGTTAATCAAAATTAAATGTCATTAATAAAGTACACACATGCTTTTATAAAGTATACGCATATTGAACTGACCAAATCCATTTTTAAATGCGTGTACTTTATGTATTCTATGTGTACTTAATAAAGTACACGCATATTTCATCAAGTACACGCATTGATAAAATTTCTTTGGACATCAGAATGCGTGTGTACTGTACATAATATGCGTATACAAATGTAAAGTACACGTGGACATCAGGAAAAATGATCGCGTATGTTTTATGAAAAATATGTGTACAACAACACAAAAAACAAACTAAAAAATGAGACTTAAAAATAAATTACATTCATTTAGGTGAAACAAATGGTTTATTAATTAATTTATTCAATCAAATGGTTAAAATGAATGAATTCAACAATTTTAAAAATACTCAAATGGGTTCCTTACAAGTAGACCTGTAATGACCCGTTTTACTACACCACGAGCAAGTAACTTCCCTTACCGTGATCTCACCTGAAGACTTTATTCTCTTATTTCTTGGCCTGCCTGTCGGTCTCTTAGTCATTAGTGGAAGGACAGATGGATTTTCAGGAATACGGATATTTAAGGAAATCAAATCAGGAAGAGGAACTATAGGTATCGAGTATGATTTTCTGTAGAAAGATACCTTATAGTACTCCTCAATATAATCATAAATTCTGGTCCCTTTCCTCCGCACAACACAAATAGCATGAGAACATGGAAAACATCTAATCTGCCAACTCTTACAAGAACAAGTCCTTTCTCCTAAGTCAACTGTTGCTCGCACTTCTGTATAAACTTAAAATACATTTTGACTTGAGCGAGTAATAGTCCAATGTCGGCTTTTATTCCAATTTTCATTCAGTAACTTTTGAAAAAAAGGACATAGCTCATTTGTCCAAGTGTCAAACTCAACAAGTTTGTTTGCATTGAAATTCATAATCTTCACTCTCAATTTATCAAGCATATTCATTACTGGTAAATGCCTTTCCTCCAATATTCATGAATTGAATGACTCCGCAACACTAGATTCCATGTCACCATACCATTTACCAGGGAAATATGCACAGTACCAATTCTCGAGAGGCAAACTATTATTGAAATCGACAATAGCAGCTCGTCCTTCCTTCTTCAATGCTTCAATATTCTTGTGAAATACATCTACTGAGACAACATATGCACAAGACAAAAAATCGTTAACAATTTTTTTCTGAAATCTAGCACAATTCCCACGAATTTTCTTTTTTATATTCCCTTGTAAATGATGTATATAGTAGGAATGTGAAGACAACGGGAATACCCTTGAAATAGCTTCAAGTAATCCATTGTTTCGATCTGATATAAATGTTATGTTTCGATATTGCTCAACTACTGCACTATGCAAATTGACAAGAAACCACATCCAGTTATCTTCGGTTTCAGAATCAACAACAACATATGCCACAGGAAAAAGTCCTGAAATATAAAAATATATCAAAATTTAAATAAATAACATATCCATGTACAACACTTTGTAAATTGATACTTCTGGCGCAGACCCTAAAACACATGGGAAATATATTATGTGTTTAATTTAAATTGCAAAACAAAACATAAAAATGTACCGTACACATGATAAAGATAAAAAGACATGCACGTTTACTTTCCAATCTTTTGTTTGGTTTTATTATTAACAACAATAACATCAACATACACGCATAAAAATGTAAAGTACATGTGAACTAAACAAAAACATTCAAAGGTACTTTACATTTTTAACATGTACTTGGCTTTATTATTTCTAAATAACAACACCTATCATCAAAGTACACGCATAAAAATGAAAAGTACACGTGAAATTAAGAAAAACATTCACGTTTACTTGACATGTACTATGCGTATACTTTAGTTTGTATTCAACATAACAACATCATCATCAAAATACACGCATAAAAATCAAAAGTACACGTGAAATTAACAAAAACATTCACGTGTACTTGACATGTACTATGCGTGTACTTTACTTAGTATTACACATAACATCATCAAAGTACATGCATAAAAATGAAAAGTACACGTGAAATTAACAAAAACATTCAAGTGTACTTGACATATACTATGCGTGTACTTTACTTAGTATTACACATAATAAGACATATCATGAAAATACACGCAGAAAAATAAAAAGTACACGTGAATTAAAACAAAGACCTTCAAAGGTATTTTATATTTTTATGCTTGTATTTTGATGATATGTAATGGAACAAACAAAATGTCAATGCAATACACAAAATAAAATATTTACAATTAATTTACCATTGTTCCCATTCCTTGCAGTAGCTGATATGATTGTTCCACAGTAACGACTCTTCAAAAAGGCACCATCAAGAAATAAAACAGGTCTGCAGTATTGAAATCCATAAATAAATCCTCTAAACATTACAAATATTCTCTTGAATTTTTTACTCTCATGTTCCACATCAAGGATGTAATGTGACCCAGGATTATACTGCAATAGAAGGTCATGATAATTATTCATTAATGCATAAGAAACCTTTTCATCACCATGTATATCAACAACAACCATCTCTTTCACTCGCCATGCATGTTGATAAGCTATATCAAGACCATAAATTTCTTCTTCATATCTCTAACTACATCAATTGGTCTCAATAGCGGGTTATCTCTAAGATCATCAGCTACCAATGTTGAAACCGACTTGGAGGCTATCATTTTGACTGACGGACTACGAAAGACACCTCTACATGTATGCTCATTATTCATTGCATGTATGTAAAAGTATCCATTTATTGTAGATAATGAAGCATGAATTCTCCACATGCAATTCTCAGTAGTCTTTTTAGAGCATTCAGCCGCCACTCGAGTTTTATCATTCTTAAAATACACATACTTGAACCCAACCTCAATGGTATACTTTCATAATTTATCCCGAAATTCCACTACACCTCCTTCAAAACACTGTTGCTCATGACTTATATAAGTCTTCCAATAATTCGAAAGATAGACTTTCGACTTACTTGGCTACACAACTCCAAGATAAAAGTCATTTTCAATGCAACTATTAAAATCATTTGCAGTGCCTGATGATAAAGACTCTAACATATGTGTATTTGTATCACCACTGTCAACCCTCTCAGAACTTGTATTACTGCAGTCAACCCCTTCAAAAATTCGATTAGAGCATTCAACCCATCCACGACATGTATTACATGGAAATGGTAATGAATCAATGACATATATCCAAATAAAATTATCTTTCATGATCAATTGGGACCGCAACATACAACAAACATCGTTGTCATAAACCAATATGAACCGACATTCATCACCAAATGAATACCTCAATGAAAAACTCCCACTTCTCAAATTAGTAAACCTAATACACTACTCATTGCATATGAAATCTAATGAGCTATCTTCAAATATTTTAATACAAGCGATATTATCCAAATAACAACACCTTGTAATTCCACTACTTACCATAATGTCCTACAGTAAAACAGAGACGAAAAATATTTACCTCAAGGTAAACAATTCTAAAAATGTGTGCAATAATTTAATGCATGAAATATAAAAATATTTATTTATAATTAATATAAAATTACAGGAACTATTTAAAAACCTATACATGAAGCAATAAATCAGACACATAGTTTCAAAAAAACAATCACCTGTACTTTGTAAACACTGCGTGTACTTTGAAAACTGATATCGAACTGGTTATTTCCGTTGGCGCGGACCTATATCAATAAGTGATTCAATACCAAATCAAAATCAAGGACTCTTAAAATTAGAATGAAACATCAATAATATTCATCCAGCACATTCAACTAACAATTACAAATATTGATAAATATAACTTATATATGAAGAATCCAAACATAAATGCATAAAAAAAACAAAATCAAAACATATACATATATAACATATAAAAAGCTATTCAATCACATGAATGAATATTACAATGAGTCTCTTGAATCAAAACAAAGGACATACACTTACTGTAATCGATCGAAAATAGAAAAACCAACTGCTGATAAAGATAAACTTACAAATGATAGAGCCAAGTGATACAGGTAGAATCGATTAAGAACACTGTAATCGATTTTATAACAGACGAAAAAAGCATCAGATTGATGTTATTTTCGATTTCGGAGAATAGTCGTTAGTTACAGAGAAAACTCCAATAGCCGATTAGGTTTATGATTTTTTTAAATTGAGGGTATTTATATGTTGGACCTAATCGTTTAAAATTTCGTTCATCAATTTTTTTGTCCAAAATTATTAATCCAAGGACTAGACCATAAAAACCTATATATATAATTAAACATTGGAGAAACTTCTGGAACCATTTTTTTATAAAGTCAGTTGAAACATTCATCAGACGAGGGGGGTCCTTAAAAAAAACTTTGAAAATGCTTTATTTTTACTCGAAATAGGAGAAAACCAATATATATATTTCTTTGGGAATACCCATCCATTTTCTTTTCTTTTATAAGAAAGGAAGTAGAGGAAAGTCGAGTGAATCTACCCTATACTTTCCACAACTGAGTATCAACATACAAATACATGGTGGACCAACTTGAAAACTTTAGAGTGGATTTTCAAGCTACGAAAACCACGACACAGTGCTCGCTAAACCGCTATTTCTCATCGTCATTCAAATGGGTCACTTTCACTTAGACATGAGGTGATCAGACTCAATTAGATCGTTATTGTGGTTGCTCGATGAGTTCACGAGAAATATTGGGTATGAAATCGCATTCTTCTGTTGCAAGAGTTCATGAAGGAGGGATGATTGAATGTCATTTCTCTCATTTTCCCTTTTTTTTTCTAAAGGGGAAGTAAGATCTGTGAGCAACCGCTCCTTAAGAAATTAACCCCTTTTGATTTATTATTATTATACCAATCAAAATGATTGTGATATGGAGTAAGGCATGTACGATTCCGATTCGAGCAAGGGAATCATATAATCATTTTCTAGTATTTATCTTGGATTTGCTTTGTAACTTTGTGAATAATTTGAGCCAGTGGGTTTCTCCGTTCGAGTTTGAACAACAAGGTACTGGTTTCATTTGTCCCCCCTTTTTCTTTAAGGTTTGAAAGTATACTTCGTAAATATCAGTTAGAAGCATAGTCTAGAAAACTGGTCTAATCCAGACACACTTGCTACAGACGTTATGTGACCCATTAACGAGGCATTTGTTTTTGGCTTGTCGTGTATAGGCTCAACTGGGAATGTTCTTATCCAGGCTCCTCATCTTGTGTAACTTTTTTCTTCGTAAATCAGCAGTATTTAATCGCAGGGCGAGGAACCCGTCTGGCAGGGCCGGCTTTATAGTTTTCGAGGCTCTAGGCAAAAAATCAAAATGGGGCCTTTTGTATAAAAAAATCAATGGATTGGGTTGGGTTTGGGTTGGATTTGTCCGTAGGTTTATTTTTTTGTGTGTGGGTGAGTTATTATGTTGTTGATGGGTTTAGTGTGTGAGTTTATTTTAAATAGAATAAATTTTATTTTCAGGAGCGTTTTATTAAGTGAAAACTCTAATTTTTTTCATAACTAATTTTTTTGGGGAGATTTTTTTTACAAATAATTTTTTTATACCTATTTTTTTTAATACTTAGTTTTTTTTTTTCGAAAGGGGCCCTGATCAATCGGGGCCCCTAGACGGCGACCTAATTTGCCTATGCCTAGAGCCGGTGATGTCATCTGGTATTAGTGTAATTTTTGTTTGAGGGGGTTCCTCGTGTATTTTTTTCGTCAGTCTTACTTTCAGATATTTTTTTCTTTTGCGAGCAGC
Source organism: Sambucus nigra (assembly GCA_949130495.1). Lineage (NCBI taxonomy): Eukaryota > Viridiplantae > Streptophyta > Magnoliopsida > Dipsacales > Adoxaceae > Sambucus > Sambucus nigra. Next base: position 468,652,300 of record OX422208.1, on the reverse strand, counting down.
ACTGTTTATTCTTGGTACGAGGAACCCGTTGTAATACCCCGTATTTTTATGCTATATTAATTTGGGGATTTATTAATATTAATGTGAATTAATTATTTAATAAAAATTCGGAAATTAATTATGTTATAATTATTAACGTGATGAGAGTTAGTAATTATGGGAACATTTGTTGAATATTACTAATGAGCAAAGTAATATATAATAGTGGCCATATTAAATGTCACGAGTGAATAAATGACAATTTTAGAAATTTGAGTCGGGACGCGCCCGTGTTGCGTCGGGACTAAATATTGATAAATAAAAGTAAATATTTTTTATGTTGTTCCTATGGTCATTTTGAGTGCGCCAACGCGTCCGGAAGGGTCGAGATAGTCAGAAAAGTATACCCGGGAGTTTGATTTGGGTCTCGGGGCGTTTTTAGGCCTAATTAGTACCCCGGGAGGGCAATTTAGTCATTTTATATTTTTGGGTAATTAAACCCACGAAAATTAAAGGGTTTATATCAGATGTTTAGGTTATCTCCTAGGGTTAGATAACTCAAAACACTAGAACGGCCATTACATAGGAGAGGAGAGAGCTCTCAAGGCATTCCAAGGCTCAAAACTCACTCGTTTGCACCACCGCCATCGCCAACGCGTAGATCGCGAGACGGGGATTGCAACCACACCAAATTCAACACCAAACCAGATTTCCGAAAATCCCAGGAAAGTGTTTATCTTGCTTATTTCGTTGATGCATCATCCATATTAGTTTAGGAGTTATTAGGATGAGATTTATGGAAGAAAAACCCAATTTGAGATGGGAAATTTTCATGTAGTGATGATTTATATGATATTCTGGAAACCCTTTGTCATGTAAAGGATTAAGAGTTTGATTAAGAAAAGAGTTCTAATCAGATACAGACACTAAAAAAAAAAAATTCCGGACGATCGGACCGTTGGAATTGGATGAAATTTTACAGAGAATTAGATGAAGACGAGAGGAAGCTACAGAAAAAAATTCAGCTCGATCGGACTGTTCAATATTTTTTAATATTTTTTTTTGCTGGACAGTTTTATGTTTTGAGGACTGTTAGAGATAATAAAAATTCAATTAAAACTCCATTTTAATTCCGATTTCGAAACCGTTTGAAATTCTCATCTTCGAAAATAAAATTCAAAATCCTTTAATGTAAGGAGAAATCTATATTTTTGGGATATTTTGCAAAAGGGATAATGTAAGTATATATTAAAGGGGAGAGACACGTAAGAGAGAGTTACGTTGGAACATAAATGGATATCTACTGAATTGTACATTTGGAAGAATAGAGTCCATGAGGGTTACGTAGTAAGTTGGAAAAACCCTTCGAATTAAAGTTAGAAACGAACCATTATACTTGATAAATAATAATGGGAAAATAAGGATAAATGTTGTGAATGTGGGTTATTGGATAAACCTAAATTGATATAATAAAATTGGTATATTTATATGATTGTGTATGCATATATTATATACTTGTGAAAATCATGCTCGCGCTACTTGTTATCCCTGAGGTTTTCGTGCTGGGACGATCTTATCTCGTGTGCCTTATGGGGGATATTGACTCGTACCCTAGAAGATAGAAATCATAGGTACAGGCTATCGAATCGGTAGTCACGGTCCTAAGAGATGTGAGGGTGTGTACTGACCTCTTGGACTTGGAAACTATGCTTCGCCTCAATATTGTTTGTGTATGTATTTATACAGTTCGAGAGTGATTCCGAACTTGTATTCCCTTTAGTACGATTGATACAGGGATTGGATAGAAGAGTATGCCCGCACCATAAAATTTTATGTGGGGTGGTGTTAGAATATATATATTATACAAGTATTTAATATATATATGAACTTCTGGAATATGGGAAACTGCCTACTGTGTTATGGTAAGTAAGACATGTATAATGACTCAAATTGGAAATACTTTTTTTGAAAAGTATAATATGATATTAAAAAAAAAACTTTATGAATCAATAAAGTTAAAATGAGCGTTTTGTACTAAATGAAATTATCCTTTTTAAACCATGATGTTGTTAAATCTTAAATTTTGAGAGTCACCTAAGATAAGTTAAATCCTTGGGGAAGGATAGTGTGATATATGATGAGATAAACCATTGGGAAGGTTAGTGCGATAGGAGTGCACATTAGAAGAGAGGCGAGAATTTCTCAAGAGAGTGTCGCACTAATATGTTGTTGCATTGGCCTGTATCAATTTAAATACTTGTTAAATGAATTTTTAAATCATATACACTATCGGGCTCTGACCCGTTTCTATTCCTCTTTCTCTCTTGTATATATATGTATATATTACAGGTGCCCAGCCACAGGGGCATCTTATTTAGGATCACTTGGAAGGAACGTGCTGCAGCTTAGGTGGGAGTTGCAGGCCACTTGCTTAGACGATTTCATTTACTTGATTCCACTTCTATCATTCTCCTTATTGGGCATGTGTCGCCCTTTCCACTATTTATCTGTTTTATTGGGAAATTTGTATTTCAGTTATTTCTAGTACTGTTACTTTGGGATTTATTCAGCATGTATGTTTTACTTAAAGTTTTAAATGCTGGGATTGGGTTGTTAAATGTTAAATTATTGGATTGATTGTTTAATAAAATAAATAAGTAAAATTGGAAAGTAATGTTTAAAAAAATGGTTTTGACGCTTAGCTAATTTAAATAGGGTGTTAAATTTGGAAAAATTATTTTTACGACAGTGATGCTAAGAATGAACCAACTGTTCACCTTGATTTTAATTTAATAAAGGAGTGATCGCCCGGTATTTAATTAGGCGGGGTGTCACAGATGGTATCAGAGCATCAGGTTCTAGTGTTCATAGGATCTGTACGGCTTATCTTCGCTTTCAACTTAACGTTTTTGCTATAGAGCCTTATTTTTAGGATTGCTGTGTTCCTGCTTTTACGTTTACGTCTCCAGCCATTTGGGATTTGATAATGAATGGAGAATAATAAACTTCTTCACGTTTCAGATGCCTTCGAGACATGCACCGAAGGATAGGCGTCCCCAGGCCGAGCAGCCAGCAGCTCCGGCACAAGGCACTATGAATGCTAATGAAGTAGCCGCCATTGTTGCTCAGGCGGTGAATGCCACGCTAGCGGTGGTTCAGCAGGATCCACCCCAGATTCAGGCAGTGGCGCCAGTACTAGCACAGCTTCCATCTCCATGGGAGAGGGTTAGGGACGCTTTTCAGAAGGCGCATCCCCCTGAGTTCTCTGGTAGCTCAGATATCGTCACAGTCAGCCAATGGAAGAAAGACATCCGCGGCATCTTCGTATGTATGAGTGCACTGACGTGCAAAGGCAGTTATTGGCTTCCTTTAAGCTGGTAGGGGCCGCTTTGTAGTGGTGGGAGTCCACTGCCACCTTGGAGGAGAGGGACATGGTCCCTATTCAGTCGTCTTGGGAGCGATTTGACCGCAAGTACTTTCCACCCGTCGTGCAGACTGAGATGAGGCGAAAATTACTGAATTTGAAACAGGAGAACTCTACCGTTGCTGAGTATGAGGAGGAGTTCACGAGTCTTCTCACCATAGTGCCAGATGAGGAACTTACTGATAGTAAGAAGATAATGTTGTTTGTGGACGGGTTAGCTTGGAGGATCCGTCAGCATCTTATAGGGAATCTATCTCTGAGTACTTTCACTGATGTACTCAATGCTGTGTTACTACATTGCCAGGATCACCATTTCCATCTGTAAGGAAGCAAGAGAGCAGGAGAGTCCAGCCAGCAGGGTAGGACCGGGGGTAGTAGTGCTAGTGGGGCACCATCTCATGGACAGACTCGTCAACACGAGCAGAGTTCCCATCAGGGGGACCCTGCTAAGCGATTCCGTTCAGGTGATTTCAGGTAGGGATTTGGGGGTTATAGATAGGGCCAGCAGGGCCAGCCTAATCAACAGGGCCAACAGCGTGCTAATCAGGGCAAACATGGCCAGTGGCGGGGAGGTAACGGCCAGCAGGGCCGTGGTCAGCAGGGTCAGAGGGGAGGTAACTTTAGAGGCCGGTGTTTTATATGCGGTAAGCATGGTCATAAGCGCCAGGATTTCCCAGAGGGTAATAGGGCCCCACAGCAGCAGGGTGCCCGTAATGAGCCACATAGACCACTTATTCCAGCTGCCTTCCCAGCCCCAGCCCAGGTGCCAGCCCTACCAGCCATTCCAGCAGCTCCAGTGCAGCAGGGGTAATTACAGTACGGACGTGTCTATAACGTCCACCAGGCAGCAGCTCCACAGGCACCACCCGCGATTGAGGGTATGTTTCCTATCCATGGTACTATGGGTTGGGTTTTGTTTGATACTGGGGCGACATATTGTTTTATAGCTACGCATTTTGCGAAGGCCTTAGGGTTGTTAGCCATAACAGAGAGCACAGTGACGTGTGTAGACTCACCACTGGGGAGTGGGTCACTTATCTTCTTTATATGTCGGGGAGTGGGGGTAGAGATTGGTAGTTTGGTATTACCTATAGACATGTTAGTCTTAGATATGCATGAGCATGATGTTATTATCGGTATGGATTGGCTCGCAGATTATAGAGCCATGATCGATTGCTTCGGTGGGAGCATTGTTTTTGCCATTCCATGGCAAGAGATGTTTGTAGTGGCGATGCCTCGCCCAGAGGGAGGTTCGACCGCTCATTTGTATTATATAGAGGAGGATACCTCTAAGGAGGTTGTGATTCCTTTAGACTCGATCCCAGCCGTTCATGAGTATTCCGATGTATTCCAGGAGATACTAGGCCTACCCCCCAATCGAGAGATAGACTTTGTCATAGATTTATTGCCAGATACGAGACCGATAGCACGCGATCCATACCGTATGGCTCCGGTGGAGATGCGAGAGTTACGAGATCAGATAGAGCAGTTGTTAGGTCAGGGCTTCATTCACAGGAGTACCTCACGTTGGGGTGCTCTAGTCTTGTTTGTGAAGAAGAGAGATGGTTCACTGAGGTTATGTGTCGACTACCGGGAGTTGAACAAGGTCACGATACGGAATAAGTATCCGTTGCCTCGAATCGATGATCTGTTCGACCAACTGAGAGGAGCAACTTTCTTTTCGAAGATAGATCTGAGGTCGCGGTACCATCAGCTACGTATTAGAGAGCAGGATGTTTCAAAGACTGCCTTCTTGACGAGATATGGGTCTTACGAGTTTAGAGTGATGCCATTTGGTCTCACAAATGCTCCAGCCGTGGTCATGGACTTAATGAACCGAGTATTCAGAGAGTTCTTGGATCAGTTTATCATCGTCTTCATAAATGACATTTTGTTATATTCACACTCCGAGGAGGAGCATGTCGAGCACTTGAGGCAGGTTCTTCAGACTTTACGAGAGCATCAGTTGTATGCTAAGTACGAGAAGTGTGGATTCTGGTTGCGAGAGGTACATTTCTTGGGGCATGTTGTTTCTGAACAGGGGATAGCAGTTGAGCTGAGTAAAGTGTCAGCGGTGAGGGAGTGGGGACAGTCCACGACACCGACGAAAGTGCGTACTTTCTTGGGGTTAGCCGGATACTACAGGAGATTCATTCGGGGATTCTCCAAAATAGCGGGTCCATTGACGAACCTGACTCGCAAAGGGGTACCATATGTTTGGGATGATGCTTGTCAATTGGCTTTCGACGAGCTGAAAGACAAGATTACTTCAGCACCAGTCCTTGCTTTACCGAAACCGGGTGTGGAGTACCTGGTTTACACCGATGCCTCTTTACGGGGACTTGGGGGAGTACTTCAGCAGGAAGAGAAGGCTATAGCTTTTGCCTACCGCAAGCTTAAGATGCATGAGAAAAAGTACCCCACCCACGACCTGGAGTTAGCAGCGGTCATTTTTTCACTGCAGATATGGAGACACTATTTATCGGGGAAGAAGTTCCGTTTGTTCACAGACCACAAGTCACTGCAGTATCTGTTCACTCAGCGAGAGTTGAATATGCGTCAGCGCAGATGGTTGGAGTTTGTGAAGGACTATCAGTTGACATATAGTATCATCCGGGGAAAGCCAATGCAGTTGCTGATGCGTTGAGTCGTAGATCGGTAAATGAGGTAGAGGACGTCTGGAAAACGAAGTGGAAGGAGTTGGGTCACCAGGACGCAGTAGCCCATTCCTTCATATCTGTTATGACAGTCACACTTGATATTATTACGAGGGTAATATAGGCCTAAACCATAGACCCGTTTTTCCAGGAGTAGATTGTACAACTTTTAGCCGAGGGTGCTGAGTCCTATTCTGTTAGTTCTGATGGGGGTTTGAGGTTTAATGAGAGGTTAGTGGTTCCAGATGGGGAAGAATTGTGTCATGCAGTGATGACCCAATCTCACGGGTCCCGATTTGCGGTACATCCTGGAGGAGATAAGATGTACCAGGATATGAGGAGGCAATACTGGTGGAGTGGGATGAAGAAGGACATTGCTGAGTTCGTGTCCAAGTGTTCTACCTGCCAGCTGGTGAAGGTGGACCATCAGAAACCGTCAGGATTGCTTCAGCCTTTGGAAGTACCCGCGTGGAAGTGGGAGAGTATTTCCATGGATTTTATTACAGGGTTGCCTACATCACAGCGGGGCCACGACTCTATCTGGGTGATTGTAGACCGTTTGACCAAGGTGGCTCATTTTTTGTCGGTGCGAACAAATTATACCACATGTCAGTATGCTCAGTTGTTCATTATTGAGATTGTTAGATTACATGGGGTTCCCCTGAATATTGTGTCAAATAGAGACAAGATTTTCGTGTCACGTTTCTGGGAAAGCTTTCAGGAGGCTATGGGTACTGAGTTGAGACTGAGTTCAGCTTATCACCCACAGACAGATGGACAGATAGAGCGTACTAATCAAATGTTAGAGGATACGCTACGCATGTGTGTTCTTGATTTTGGTGGAGGTTGGGAACCACATCTTCCACTGGTAGAGTTTGCTTATAATAACTCTTATCAATTTACGATTGGTATGGCTCCATTTGAGGCTTTGTATGGCTGGCTTTGTCGTTCTCCAACTTGTTGGATCGAGGTGGGGGATAACAAGTTGCTAGGACCAAAGGTAATTTAGGAAACCTCCGCAAGGATTGAGATGATCAGGAGTCGCATTCGAGTAGCCCAGGACAAGCAGAAGAGCTACGCCGATGCGAAACGGTTCTTCCGGGAGTTTAATGTGGGGGACCAAGTGTTACTGCGTGTATCTCCTATGAAGGGAGTGATGAGGTTCGGGAAGAAAGGGAAATTGGCCCCGAGGTACGTGAGACCATTTTCCATTATCGAGAGGATTGGGCCGGTAGCATACAGATTGGGACTACTAGAGCATTTACATCTCATTCACGATGTATTCCACATCTCGTCGTTGAGACGGTATCTTCGGGATGATATGGCCCATACTCACATCGCGATAGATGAGATAGACTTGCAGCCTAACAACTCTTACGAGGAGAGACCGATGGCTATCCTAGACTATAGTGAGAGGAGATTGAGGTCGAAGATAGTTCCACTTGTACGGGTCCATTGGGAGCATCATAATGTGGAGGAATCCACTTGGGAGCGCGAGGCCGATATGCGCGAGAGATATCTAGATTTGTTCTTACCAGGTATACATTATTTTCTGAATTTCGGGACGAAATTCCGTTATTAGGGGGGGAGTATGTAATACCCCGTATTTTTATGCTATATTAATTTTGGGATTTATTAATATTAATGTGAATTAATTATTTAATAAAAATCCAGAAATTAATTTTGTTATAATTATTAAAGCGATGAGAGTTAGTAATTATGGGAAATTTTTTTGAATATTACTAATGAGAAAAGTGATATATAATAGTGGCCATATTAAATGTCACGAGTGAATAAAATGACAATTTTAGAAATTTGAGTCGGGACGCGCCCGTGTTGTGTCGGGACTAAATATTGATAAATAAAAGTAAATATTTTATAAGTTGTTTGTATGGTCATTTTGAGTGCGCCAACGCGTCCGGAAGGGTCGAGATAGTCAGAAAAGTATACCCGGAAGTTTGATTTGGGTCTCGGAGCGTTTTTAGGCCTAATTAGTACCCCGGGAGGGCATTTTAGTCATTTTGTATTTTTGGGTAATTAAACCCACGAAAATTAAAGGGGTTATATCAGATGTTTACGTTATCTCCTAGGGTTAGATAACTCAAAACACTAGAACGACCATTGGAGAGGAGAGGAGAGAGCTCTCAAGGCATTCCAAGGCTCAAAACTCACCCGTTTGAACCGCCGCCACCGCCAACGCGTAGATCGCGAGACGGGGAACGCAACCACACCAAATTCAACACCAAACCAGATTTCTAAAAATCCTAGGCAAGTGTTTATCTTGCTTATTTTGTTGATGCATCATCCATATTAGTTTAGGAGTTATTAGGATGAGATTTATGGAAGAAAAACCCAATTTGGGATGGGAAATTTTCATGTAGTGATGATTTATATGATATTCTGGAAACCCTTTATCATGTAAAGGATTAAGAGTTTGATTAAGAAAAGAGTTCTAATCAGATAGAAACATAAAAAAAAATTATTCCGGACGATCGGACTGTTGGAATTGGATGAAATTTTACAGAGAATTAGCTGAAGATGAGAGGAAGCTACAAAAAAAATTCAGCTCGATCGGACCGTTCAATATTTTTTAATATTTTTTTCTGCTAGACAGTTTTATATTTTGAGGACTCTTAGAGATAATAAAAATTCAATTAAAACTCCATTTTAATTCAGATTTCGAAACCGTTTGAAATTCTCATCTTTGAAAATAAAATTCAAAATCCTTTAATGTAAGGCGAAATCTATATTTTTGGGATATTTTGCAAAAGGGATAATGTAAGTATATATTAAAGAGGAGAGACACGTGAGAGAGAGTTACGTTGGAACATAAATGGATATCTACTGAATTGTACATTTGGAAGAATAGAGTCCATGAGGGTTACGTAGTAAGTTGGAAATGCCCTTCGAATTAAAGTTAGAAACGAACCATTATACTTGATAAATAATAATGGGAAAATAACGATAAATGTTGTGAATGTGGGTTATTGGATAAACCTAAATTGATATAATAAAAGTGGTATATTTATATGATTGTGTATGCATATATTATATACTTGTGAAAATCATGCCCGCGCTACTTGCTATCCCTGAGGTTTCCGCGCTGGGACGATCTTATCTCGTGTGCCTTATGGGGGATATTGACTCGTACCCTAGAAGATAGAAATCCTAGGTACAGGCTATCGAATCGGTAGTCACGGTCCTAAGAGACGTGAGGGTGTGTACTGACCTCTTGGACTTGGAAACTATGCTTCGCCTCAATATTGTTTGTGTATGTATTTATACATTTCGAGAGTGATTTCGAACTTGTATTCCCTTTAGTACGATTGATACGGGGATTGGATAGCAGAGTATGCCCGCACCATAAAATTTTATGTGGGGTGGTGTTAGAATATATATATTATACGAGTATTCAATATATATATGAACTTCTGAAATATGAGAAACTGCCTACTGTGTTATCGTAAGTAAGACATGTATAATGACTCAAATTGGAAATACTTATTTTGAAAAGTATAATATGATATTAAAAAAAAAGCTTTATGAATCAATAAAGTTAAAATGAGCGTTTTGTACTAAATGAAATTATCCTTTTTAAACCATGATGTTGTTAAATCTTAAATTTATAGAGTCACCTAAGATAAGTTAAATCCTTGGGGAAGGATAGTGTGATATATGATGAGATAAACCATTGGGAAGGTTAGTGCGATAGGAGTGCACATTAGAAGAGAGGCGAGAATTTCTCAAGAGAGTGTCGCACTAATATGTTGTTGCATTGACCTGTATTAATTTAAATACTTGCTAAACGAATTTTTAAATCATATACACTATCGGGCTCTGATCCGTTTCTATTCCTCTTTCTCTCTTGTATATATATGTATATATTACAGGTGCCCAGCCACAGGGGCGTCTTGTTTAGGATCCCTTGGAAGGAACGTGCTGCAGCTTAGGTGGGAGTTGCAGGATACTTGCTTAGACAATTTTATTTACTTGATTCCACTTCTATCATTATCCTTATTGGGCATGTGTCGCCCTTTCCACTATATATCTGTTTTATTGGGACATTTGTATTTCAGTTATTTCTAGTACTGTTACTTTTAGATTTATTCAGCATGTATATTTTACTTTAAGTTTTAAATGCTGGGATTGGGTTGTTAAATGTTAAATTATTGGATTGATTGTTTAATAAAATAAATAAATAAAATTGGAAAGTAATGTTTAAAAAAATGGTTTTGACACTTAGCTAAATTAAATAGGGTGTTAAATTTGGCAAAGTTATTTTTACAACAGTGATGCTAAGAATGAACCAACTGTTCACCTTGATTTTAATTTAATAAAGGAGTGATCGCCCGGTATTTAATTAGGTGGGGTGTCACACCCGTCTGGTATTATTGTACTTCTGGTCTGAGGGGGTTTCTCGTGCACACACACACACACACACACACATACACACACACACACACACACACACACATATATATATATATATATATATATATATATATATATATATATATATATATATATATATATATATATATATATATATTACTGGTGTATCTGACTATTTGAGATATAGGTCTTTAAAATAATCAAAATTTTGAGCAACTGTTTGGAAATCCATGGCTGAGGTCAAACTTAACTGGAAATCTTTGACTATTTTTTATTTTATTTTAAACCCCATTTTTTGTTGTTCTCACCTCGGAGAAATTTTAGTACAGATGGTCTAATGGAAATGGCTTACCACCTGCTCGACTCTTTTTTACTTTGACAATTATTTTTCCAACGAGACTATTTCTGAAGTGGGACATTACTTTTTCTCTTGGATTTCTACTGAGGTTCAACACAGAGAGTTCGAATTGCTTAGCTCATTTTATGGGATTTGTTAAATGTCTCGAGCATGTGTCATCCTCTCTTGTTAATAAAATTAGTATATGAACCAATTCCTCTATTAGTTTTCTAAAAAGGGAGTATTTTTTTTCTTTTGGTATTCACATTTTGAGTCGAGCAACATAGTGCTTCTAGTTCCGCGTGTTCGTAACTATCGAGAAATCATAGGGTTAATTTTTTTTTCCAAGTGTTTGATAGAAGGCCTGTGAGGAACTCGTGTTATGTTGGGATATAATTGATGAGATGTACATAATTCTTGTTTTTTTAAAATATCAATCTAAGGCAGTGGCATCCAATGGAACAACAACCTTTGGACTTGTGATTTCGAGCAATCAGTCTTGACATGGCATTTGTTATTTTAAGCAACAGCCTTTTGATAAATTGCCCATGAGAAACTAGATTTATGTTGCAAACCCATTTCTTCTATATTAAAGCTAAGCATCTACATGAGGGTTCCTCGTGTACTTTTGTTGTGTGTTGGGTTTCAAATATGCTATAATTTTTTAGGCATAAATCTTTTAACTTTAATATATTTATAACAACGACTATTATTGATGCAAAAAATTAGACTAGGACTAACTGATTGATCACAAATAAATAAACAAAAACAAATAAGACAGAAATTTTTCAAGTGGTTCGACTCAATGGAAAAGCCTATGTTCACTGTTATGTATTGGCTGCCTTGATTTGTTTTTGATCCCTTACGATGAGGATGATACAATGTATTTATAGCCCAAGAGGGGTACTGATAGTTGTTGTGTGACACGATGGAATGCCTTTATTTGTTAGGCATTTTCATCAATACATAATGAGAATTAAATATACTATTGTTGTCGCTTAACTTGTTACACAGGTGGTATGACTGATGTCGCTTTATTGGTTGTACAAGCTGGATTTTCGCGAGTTGGTCGGTCTTCCTAATTGCTCGGGCTTCCTTATTGGTCAGGTTTCCCTGTTGGTCGGGCTTTTGCATCATCTTCACTTGGATTTGATCCACACTAGATGGAATGTGTTGGTTTATAATTGGTCCACGTAGGATGGTAAATATTGGTATCAACAGAAGCCCCCAATGTTTCATGCTTGGAGATGATATGAAAGTGTGAAATATTATTCTTTAACAGTAGTTCGGGCAGTTTGGTCAACTGCAGACCTTCTAGACTTGTGAAATTTATCCACTCGATTAACGATTTTTGGGCGCGAATGGCAATTTTGTAAATATTTCAAATTTTAGAGAACTTTTATAACGTATCTTCGTCTTTTCCTTTGTTAGCCGCTGTAAACTCAGTCGTCGTTCACTTTAATCATTACTTTTCCTAATTTCCAATGTGTCTCATAAAAAGAGCGGTAAAACTGCGATCATTTTCTACCTCTCATTTCTTATTCTTCCGTTGTGTTCTTTGATCTTTCGTGCGATCGTTTTCTTTTCTGTCTTAAGTTCTTGTTGAATCCTTAAACCTTTGTAAGAATTTTTCCTCTCTTCCTCTTTGTTTTCTTCATCATGGTTTATTCTATCGAGTTACTTGATAAGTTCATAATCGATTTTAACATTCCATCTTGGGCTGTATTAGAACATCCCACTTTTCTTTCTAATTTTTTCTCTCTTGCTAAGGGCCATTGGTTCCGTCCATCTTTATTGCTGAATGTGGGTTCAAATTTCCCCTAATCCCCTGTGCCTAGAGTTTTGTCAATATTTTAACATTGTTCCTGAAAGAGTGGCTCCTAGCACAAGGAGAGTAGTGAATGGAGTATATAGGTTAAATCAATCTATGGAACCCATCTAGGGATTCTAGAAATAATGTTTTGCTATAAATGGGTAACTAGTGATACTACTTTTTATTTGAAAACTAGGGGAGTTAGTAAAGATTTAGCAGTGAACCTCCCTGATTCTAATAGGGATTATTTTGATCATTGGGTAGTTCTAAAAAATTGGCAACATGCTCCTTTAGTTGGAGGTGCTAAATATCAAGGACCTATATGTCCGCTCTTTAGCCAGGGAATATGTTGTTTTGTGTTTTAGTAATTTTTCTCTGTTTATATTTGATAAAATGTCATACTGACTGTTGCTTTATAAATTGAATTGTAGTTGATCAGAAAAGAAAATCCCCCAAAGAGAGTGAAGTAAATTTGAAATAATTGAAGTTTATCCAGGGGCTTCATGAGACAGTTGTCGAGGAGTAGGTTAGGTCCGCCTCCTATTTTCTTCAATATAGAAACAGTGTTTCTTCCTTTATTGCCAGACCTGCTACTTCTCCTATTATGGTAATTGATCTTGATCAAGAGGTTGCTACTGATTTAGACACTCCTCTATCTGAAATCATGAAGAAGAGAAAGTTTCCTGACCTTCTCAGTGGTAGAACTTATAGCTCCCAAGCACCTGCAGAAGGAGCCAAGAAGAAAAAAGGGAATATTAGGAAGCCCCCAATTCCCAAAGACCCACCTCATAAAGTCCCAGCCCCTAAAGACCCACCCCCCAAAGATGCGTCTCCCAAAGATGCTGAAGTTCCTTTGAGGAAACTTAGGAGAGGGTTTGTAAAGAAGCAGGTCAACCAGGTGATTGATGAATTATCCTTGGTTTAATTACCCTTTTCTGATACTATTCCTTTGACAGCTATTACTCCAGGTTTGGCCAGGAAGTTGATCAAGTATGGTACTCTTCCAGACCATACGGGGTGGATGCCATGCTCCCCCTAGCGAGGGTTTCTGAATTAGCTTCTTAGAGATTTGCATCATTAAGTGATTTTCATTTTCTTGATTTGGTTATCTTTTATATTTCTCATATACTCATCTTGATCTTCGTCTCTTGAAGTTCTTGGTACACTTCAATAATATACTGAAGAAGGATGATGTAATCAAGGATTCTTCTTTTTCAGATAATTTGGAGGAAGCCTTGCCTTGTTTGAAGAAGTCTCTTCTTGAATCTCAGCAGGCCTTGGAGACTGAGAAGAGTACTTGGGTGGAGACAATCGAAACTTATCAGCAGACGTCTGATGAGAATGCCCTTGAAGCTGAGCGCAGGGCCAAGGAAGTTGAGCACAAGGGGAAGGAGGCTGAGCATGAGGTAAAAGAAGTCGAGCGTAGGGATACGACTGCTGAAGAGCTTATATCCTCTGCCAGATCTAAGAGAAAGTCTACTGTAAAGGCATCCTTCTGTGCTGGTTGGGACAAAGGTTAGAACAAAGCCATTTATTCTACCTCGCCTCAGATTGAGTATGCAATTTTCTTTTCCAGAGATGGATGGGTTACTGCCTTTCAGGAGTTGAATACAGCTGAAGGCTCTGAACTTTTTTAGAGATATATTCATAGTCTTCCTCTAGTCATTGAGGATGAGGTTAAAGATAAAGCTGCATTTGGAGAGTCTTTTCTAGTGGTTGAATATGCTGCCGATCAACCTAATAACACTGAATCTTCTCTTCCTCCCATCGAGCAAATCGAGCAACTTCAACCTGTAGTCCCTTCTTCTGAGCAGGATAAGAAGGTTGATAATGATAAGGATAAAGTGTAAAGTTGTTCGGAATTTTCCCTTTTTGCTTTTTTTTGTTTCATTTTCTTCATTTTTATTGTACTTGAACTCTTTGTTATCAATAGAAGAACCTTTTGTTCCTTTTTGTCTCTTGTTGATTATACCTGTTCTCCGTTCTTATTATTGATTGGTGATCCTTTCTTTTTGATAGTTTATAGTGATGATAAAACAACTATTTTTCAATGATACCGAGCTACTGAGGAAGTGCAATGTTTTTTTCAAAGCAGGTCATTTGGACTTGTCCGAAGAAGAAATTATTCAATTCCTCGGTGATGGTGTATCAGAGCAAGCTAAAGAAGCCTAAAAGTATTTGAAGTACTTACTTGATCCGGCGGTAGAAAATAATGTTGCCTACTATAAGATGATAGAAGAACATCAAGAACAACATAAAGAATATATTTTTCTATTGCACCAAAGTTATGAGCAGAATTATCGAAGCTTGAGTGTAGGTTGGGCCTAGATTTGTATCTATTTATAATAAAAGGAATCTCTACTTAAGCTTGAAGTTTAAGAAACTAGAACTATTGCCAAACTCCTGGAAGAGGAGAATAATAATTTGAGGGATGAAGTGAATCTTTTGAAGTCTGCCTCTGGAGCTGTTGTTGCTACTACTGATGAAGGTTACTCCTTTTTAGAGGATGCAAATGCAACATTAAGGGATGAGTTAGAAGCCTTAAAAAATATTAAGCCTACATCTTCCTCCCGAGCAAGAAATAAGCCTGGTCGAGGAACCACAGAAGAGGTTAGGACTCAACATGCCCTTGTCAATCAAGTTGTGCAGTTAAAACTAAGGATCGAGCTATTGGTGAGATGTCCCAGAAGTTGCAGACCTTGTTTGAACAATTATCCACTTAATCTTCCCAATTATAGGTTAAGGATGGAGTACTGAAAAAGCTACAGTCGCAGGTGGATAAATTAACCTTTTAATTCCACAAGCAACCAAGAGAAGTTTGAATGGATTGGTGTTGATACCAAATTTAGGCTGCTGACACGGACCACTCACTTATAGACACGTGTCTGCCAACATGGAAATTATATATACTTCTATCGACCAACTCAAGATCACTGAGAAACTAAATATCCCCGAGAAACTCAGCGGCCCCGAGCAACTCAAGTGTATTGAGCAGCTTAGGCGATCCGAGCAGCTTAAGCGGTACAAGCTACATAGCGTGCAGCGCATCCAACTAAAGAGAATCAAGGAGACGAGTGTTCATTAAATGCTCATTATTATCATACAGATGTACTTGTCTACTAGATAACAACGCATTGTCCTTTCATTGGTACAACCTCAAGGCTATAAATACATTGTAATCCCCTCATTAGAAGGGGACTTGGAATTTCTTGGTAAATCCATTATCGAGAATTCCAAGCAAACAGTCAGCAATAATAAAAATAGTGGATGTAGGCCATTCTTTCAAGGCTGAACCACTTTAAAAATATTTTATCTCATTTATTTTATCTGTGATTGATTAATTAGAGATAATCTAATTTTTTACATCAACAGATTGGCGCCGTCTTTGGGAAACCGACTGTAATTATCGTTTTTCACCAAAATAATTCATCATCAATGGCTAATCATCCGGAATCCAGCAATCGAAACGCTGGGATCCCTCCAAATCCTCCATCTACTCCTCCAAATGTCCAATATCTAGCTGGTATAATGGCTAATTTAGCCTAGGGCCAGACGACCATGCAAGAGACCATGCGACAACTCATGCGAACTATCCAGGGTGGAGGGCCGGCCTAGTCAGGACAACGAAGCATTCAGATAAATACCCGATTACCTTCTTCGCGAACTAGGCAAACGTTACTCCCAGAGGAATCTCGATCCAGACGCATCGATTCATATCGTACTGAGAAATCTGACAATCCTTATTATCAACCTTGTCGGACTTCCTCAGTACAATCAACAGACTCTCAACGAAACATCACTCTCTCTCCAGAAAGAACTAGTACTCTAGAAAGATTGAGTAGAATCTCTCCTTTTGATCGTTTAGGCCCTAGGAGGAATAGAAGCCCTCCTAGGATTGCGTTGAGGAACTCTCCACGACCATCCGACCTAAGGGAAGTCTCTGCCCAATCATGACCAACTGCTCGTAATGAAAGATCCCAAGAAGCAACTTCAACGCGATCAATTGCTCGAACTAATAGGTCGAAGGAAGGAAATGATGTATGGAAGGGCTCTATTCAGAGGTTGGAAGATAAATTAGGGGAAATGGCTAAGTCCAAGAATCCTTTACAAAGGACCTTTGTTCAAGGGACACCCTTTGTATAGGCGATTGTGGATTTTCCAACACCATCAAAATTCAAAACTCCAATTGTAATGCCTAAATATGATGGAAAAACTAACCATGTCCTTCATATAGAACAATACCAAGCTGCTACCGATATCTATGCAGTTCCAGATGAGATGAGATGCAGGGCATTTTCAGGAACTCTTACCGAATATGCTCAAATATGGTACAACAATCTTCCTCGGGAAAAGATCGCGACTTTCTTTCAACTGGCAGAGATCTTTATTGGGAACTTCTGTTTTGGAGCAAAACCAGTCAAACGAGTAGCACACTTATTGAGTGTTAAACAAAGGGTAGGTGAAAGCACCAGGGATTACGTTACTCGTTTCAATAACGAGAAACTAGAAGTAATTGATTACAAGGAGAAGACATCAATTACTACTCTGATGAGTGGACTATTGCCGGATAAATTGTACTACACCTTAGCCAAAGACCCACCTAGAACCATGGCAGAACTAATGGCAAAGGCATCCAAGATTATGAACGCCGAGGAAGCTATGGCTACGAAGAAGAATATGGACACTAAGGAGACCAAAGTTGAGGCAGATAAGGTTGAGAAGAAGGAGCAGAAGAACAATGGTGGAAACAAGCAATTAAAAGCAAAGCAAGCATTAGAACAGTTAAAGAAATTTGGAAACTATACTCTTTTAAAGGTAGATATAAACCACATTCTGGATGAGATAAAAAACAACGAGGAGCTAAACTGGCCTAAAAAAATGAAGGCAGATACTAACAAGAGGAATAAATCAAATATTACGAGTTTCATAAGGACCATGGTCACACGACCAAAACCTGTATAGCTCTCCAGAATGAAATTGAAGAGCTCTTCAGGCGGGGAAAATTGACCAAGTATGTGGATGGTCGAAATGGTGGAAAAGTTAAGGTAGAGGTCTAGATCTCCTCGACGAGCAAAAGAGGACAAGAAGAGAAGTCATTAAGAAGACCCAGAAGATGATCAAGATGACCCCGATCTCCCCAAAAGACCAAAATGGCCAGAGCGTGAGGTATTTTCAATCCATTTTGGATTATTTGAATGTGATGTTATTACAGGTGGAGATGCAGGAGGTGGAGATATGACTACAGAGAGAAAAGCTTACCTCAATGAGGCTCAAGCTTTCTCATACATTCAGCGAATAAATCTAGCTGAAGATGATTGCCCGAGGAAGGTAAATAAAGACAAGTTGGTCATTGGTTTCTCTAAGAACGACTTGGCAGGTGTACTATATCATCATGATGATCCATTGGTAATCAAGATGAGAATGAAAGAAGTGGTGATTTCGCGAGTACTGGTGGATAATGGTAGCTCGACAGATATCATGTTCTATCCATGCTTTGATAGTTTGAATCTTAAGCTAGCCCAGTTAGAGCCGTATCATAGGCCCCTCCTTGGTTTTACTGGCGAAAAGGTTTTTCCACTTTGGATGATCAAGTTGGATATGCTTATCGGTACATGTCCTGCTTGTCGAACATAAAGAGTACGCTTTTTTGTAATGGATAAAAACGTCCAATCAGCTTATAACATCATTATGGGAAGAGTAGGACTAAAGAAGTTCAAAGAAGTACCATCTACTATGCATCAATGTTAAAAATTCCCTACCCATTTTGGGGTGGGAGTTGTGAAAGGCGACCAGAAAGTAGCTCGGGAATGCTACTATTCATCTACTGAGCATGAGGAGCGTGAAGAATCTAGGCAAAAAGACTATCACCTATCTAGTGGATGAGATAGGAGATGCAGAGATTGAAACATTAGACCCTAGAGACGAGTCTCAACTCATGAAGGGACAGGTCATGGAAGCTACCGAGAATGTCATTTTGGACGACGAGCATCCAGAACGAACAAATCAAATTGGTGCATTATTGGATGTATCAATAAAATAAGAACTGATAGAATTTCTAAGATGCAGAAAATAGACTTTTTCATGGAGTTATGAAGACATGCCAGGAATAGATCCTAATTTCTTGTGTCACGAGCTCAATGTGAACAAGGAAATTAAGTCAGTGAAGCAGCGAAGAAGAGTGTTCAGTCCTGAGAAGAATCAAGCTATACAAGATGAAGTAGAGAAGATACAAAAAGCCTCTTTTATTAAAGATGTCAAATATCCTGATTGGCTAGCAAATGTGGTGATGGTAAAGAAGAAAAATAACAAGTGGAGGATGTGTGTAGACTTCACTGATCTTAATAAGGCATGCCCAAAGGATCATTTTCCTTTGCCCCGAATCGATCAACTGGTGGATGCTACCTCGGGACATGAATTATTGAGTTTCATGGATGCTTATTCTGGTTACAATCAGATTAAGATGAAGCCTGAGGACAGGGAGAGTACCTCTTTTACTACCCCAAGAGGAACTTATTGTTATAATGTTATGCCTTTTGGACTTAAAAAAATGCAGGTGCCATATATCAGCGACTGATGAATAAGGTGTTTGCAGAGCAAATCAGTCATAACATGGAGGTTTATATTGTTGACATGCTTACGAAGAGCACGAAAGCTGCTGATCATCTAATTGACTTAGTTCAGACCTTTGATCAACTAGAGAAATATCAAGTGAAGCTGAATCCTACCAAATGCATATTCGGAGTACGAGAAGGCATGTTTCTCGGGTATATTATCAACCAACGAGGTATTGAAGCGAACCCTAAAAAGATCAAGGCTCTATTGGGGTTACGATCTCCAATGACGAAGAAGGAAGTGCAAAGTGTCACAGGGCGAGTTGAAACACTTAATAGATTTGTGTCACGAGCAACTGATAGATGTCTCCCATTCTTCAAAACACTCCAAAAAACGTTTGAGTGGAATGATGAATGCGAGGAGGCCTTTCAAGAATTGAAGAAATATCTGGGGACACCTTCATTGTTGTCCAGACCAGTGATGGGAGAAAGCTTATACTTGTATCTGGCAGTATCAGAGAATGCAGTTAGATCGGCATTAATCAGATCGGAGAATGGAGTACAAAAACCATTCTATTATACCAGCAAATCTTTTCGAGGAGCAAAAATCAGATATCCAAGACTGGAAAAGTTGGCACTAGCACTGATTGAAGCAAGCAGAAGGATGAGGCCATACTTCCCAGCTCATACTATAGTTGTGTATACAGATATGCCGTTAAGGCAAGCTCTGCACAAACCAGAGAAATCAGGAAGGTTGATGTATTGGGCAGTAGAACTGGGGGGAATATGATATAATTTATGAGCCTAGATCATCGCTCAAAAGGCAGGCGGTAGTAGATTTTATCGTAGAGTTTACTCAGGAGTATACCCCCGATGAGCAAGAGTTGAATATGAACCAACCTGTGGATGTTACAGGATCATCAAATTTAAACCCCAACTAACTTACGTTGGTGGACGAGCAACGAGAAGCGCTGGAGGAAAATAAAAGGAAGCATCAAATATTCCACCGTGGAACTCTGTCTGACCAAGAGTTTGATAATGAGATACCTGTGTGGAATTTGTATATAGATGGCTCTTCTTGCACTACAGGCATGGAGCAGGGATTATTTTAAACAGCCCAGATGAGATGGATGTGGAGTATGCTCTGCGTTTTTAATTTAAGGCTTCTAATAATGAGGCTGAATATGAAGTTATGATCGTGGGTCTCAGTCTGGTAAAAATTATGATAGTAGAGCAGGTCGTTGTATTTAGTGACTCACAGTTGATTGTAAATTAAATGTTGGGGGTGTATGCAGTAAAAGGAGAATTAATGATCCAGTATCATGCAAAAGCATTGGAAATTGTATCAAGCTTTAACGCAGTACAGTTGATTAGAATACCAAGGTTGGAAAATGCAAGAGCAAATGCCTTAGCTATGTTAGCCTCAGCCACACGCACCGAGCTACGAAGAACAATCCCAATAGAAATCATGGCTAGTCGGATCATCGACGAAGACTTAATAGTGAACTTCATTGCTCTCGACTTGGGACCATCTTGGATGGATCCCATCAGGGCCTATATTGACAAGGGGGCTTTACCATCTGATAAACTCGTAGCCAAGAAACTAAAGTTTAAAACCGCTCATTATGTACTGACCAATGGCATTTTATATATATGATGTATTATAGCAGGGCTGCAAAGATGTGTCCATCCCTCTGAACTGAAAGATCTGATCGAAGAGGTTCATGAGGGGTCTTGTAGAGCCCATGTAGTAGATCGAACGCTTTTACAAAGGATAACGACGCAGGGGTATTACTGGCCGACAATGAGAGATGATTGTGTAGCTTATGCTAAGAAATGTGATAAATGTCAACGCTTCTCCTCTATCCGAAGAACTCCCTAAGCACTGTTAACACCCATCACGTCTCCTTGGCCATTCTCCATGTGGGGAATAGACTTGGTCGGTCCACTTCCAACAACCCGAGGAAGATTTAAATACCTCGTGGTCGCTGTGGATTATTTTACTAAATGGGTGGAGGCTGAGCCTCTTATTGATATGACATATGACAAGGTATATCAATTTATTTGGAAGAATATCATTTGTAGATATGGTCTTTCCCATGCATTCATTACAGACCATGGAACTCAGTTCGATAACGAGGAGTTTGCTGCGTATTGTCATCAATCCAATGTACTGAAGATCCACTCTGCACCAGGCCATATCCAAAGAAATGGGCAAACTGAAGTGACAAATAGAACGCTGTTGAATGGTTTGAAGAAACGACTGGATGCTGCAAAGGGAAATTGGATTAATGAGCTACATTCTGTGCTATGGGCTTACCGTACTACACCACGAGCAGCAATAGGAGAATCTCCATACATGCTGGCATTTGGAAGTGAAGCTGTCATACCTGCCGAATTGGGTTTACCCACACATAGGGTGTTTAATTTCTATTTTCCTGTTAGTGATTTAATGAGAAGATTAGACCTGGATATGCTCGAAGAAGTTAGAGAAGAAGAAGCACTCAGGAATGCTGCATACCAACAACGAACAACTCTATTCTACAACAAGAGGGTAAAAAAGTGTGATTTGAAGGAAGGGGACTATGTGCTGAAGAAAGTAATTCAAAAGCACAACAAACTGGAAGCTAACTGGCATGGACCATACAGATTAACAGAAATTGTTCGACCAGGGACATACATGATTGAAACCTTGGAGGGAGAAGAATTTAAAAATGCATGGAATGCAGAGCATCTACGCAAGTATTATCAGTAGTTAGAATTCCTATGTAAATGCAGTTTTCTTCAGTATGAATAAAGTGTTGAATTTTTTACCCATTTTCTCTATTTTTGATGAAATTTTTCGGAGTATTAGTGCTACACACTACGCATCAAGTTCAGAACAAATTACCACCAACTCCGGTTGGTCGGCAAATTAATCTCCTCCAACTCTGGTTGGTCGAGAATCAATCTCCTCCAACTCCGGTTGGTCGAAAATCAATTTCCTCCAACTCCGGTTGGTTGGAAATCAATATCCTCCAACTTCGTGTGATCGGGAATCAATATCCACCAACTCCGGTTGGTCAGAAATCAATATCCTCCAACTTCAATTGGTCCGTAAATCAATCTCCTCCAACTCCGGTTGGTCGGCAAATCAATCTCCTCCAACTTCGGTTGGTCGGGAATCAATCTCCACCAACTCTGATTGGCCGGAAAATCAATCACCTCCAACTCCGATTGGTCGGGAATCAATCTCCACCAACTCCAGTTAGTTGACAAATAAATCTTTTCTAACTCCAGTTGGTCGGGAATCAATATCCACCAATTTCGATTGGTCGGCAAATCAATTTACAATCAACTTTGGTTGGTTAAACTAAGCTAGATCATGGGATGAAAGTTGTTTCATTGCTTAGGATCAAAGAGTGATAAGTAATTATAATTAAAAAATAAAACAGAATGGACATATCACAATATGCATATATTCACAAACAAAGACATTCTGCAGGATACTTAGAAGAAAGTAAAATAGCAAAAGACTAAAAATTTCTTCATTTAAGTCAAAAAGAATTACATATGCTGTGAAAAGTATAAGTCATTACATAAAAATCCTATTCTATTGGTTTTTTCCCTTCTGCCTTTGAAACAGGTTCTACTTCAGCAGGAGGATCATCTAAGGCATAAAGACAGTTTATAAAATTTACATCTCGAAGCATCCTAACATTCATTACAGAAGGCTGATCAAGCAGATGCTCTGGGCGAGATATCTCAAAATTTTCATGAAGACTATAATCGCCGAGATACTTGGAGATCAAGCATTGAGGAATTGCCCGAGCAGGAATCCAACTCATATCAAGCTTGAAAGGAGGCACGGGAAAATCAAGTACTCCAGGGTCATAATAATCCCATAAGTAGTTGCCCCGCTCTAATTTTAGCACACCCAGTGCATTCAGCCACCCTTGCTTGTACCCTTCGTTATTTGATTGTTGGATCCGAGCATCAAGATGGTAAAGAGCTTTATTATACCCAGCCATCCAAAATTCTCTGGGCTATTTATGGAATTGGTAAGTTAATCTCTCCAGTTGCTCGTGGAGGTTCTTCACCAAAATTTCCTTACTCTCCAAAGCAGAACTCTGGGTAGAAAGTTTCTCGCTGAAGTTCAGAATCTTCTTGGACATCTCTGCTAAGGCTTGGTTCTTCGCTACCAACTGAAAGACCTGATTCTATAAATCTGACTGTGTTCTAGCTTCTTCAATAGAATTTCGACCAGCTCTTGCTTGTCCCCGAGAAGAAGATCTTGCTCACCCACGAGTAGAGGTAGAGGGTCCATCTTTTTTCAGAGTTTCCAACTCATCTCGCAGGTTGGCATTTTCTACCTCCAAAAAAGAGAAACCTTCATCATTGACAGGAACCAAGGCTCCCGAGGAAGATGCAGTAGATTTGAGTTATTTTACCTCCTCTTGCAAGGCAATGTTCTCTTGCTCCAACAACTTGGCGACATGCCTGTGCTCTTCAACCTCAAGTTTTAGAATGCTCTCTTACTTCTCATAAGCAGAGATAAACTTATCATATCCTTTGTCAGCACTTAGTTGTTGATATTTTTTCTCATATCCTTGGTACAAAAGGATAGAAGACTCCTTATATTACAGTTGAAGCTCCTCGATAGTGCCCTGGAGATCTTCAA
This sequence comes from Sambucus nigra, assembly GCA_949130495.1. Classification (NCBI taxonomy): domain Eukaryota; kingdom Viridiplantae; phylum Streptophyta; class Magnoliopsida; order Dipsacales; family Adoxaceae; genus Sambucus; species Sambucus nigra. The sequence continues at coordinate 468,628,487 of OX422208.1, read as the reverse complement.
TCATCTCATAGTAGGCCACATTGTTGGCTACTGCACGATTGAACAAACATTTCAGATATTGGTAAGATTCAACTGCTCGGTCAGAAGCTCCTGATCCGAGGATATTAATTATTTCAGTCTCATTAAGATCTGCATGACCCGCTTTAAAATAGTCATTGCATCTCTTCATTAAGTCTGTGTCATGAGCTGATAACAGCTCCATCCTAGCCATAAACTAGAAAAGATAAATAAAAAGAATCAATAAGGATGCAAGATAGAGAAAGTCATAGAAAAGGTCAAAGACGAATAACCAAAGTTCAAGATTTTATTTCATCATAAAGGAAAATACAAAGCTCAAGGTTACATTAAAAAAAAATAACAAAATTAAAACCCGAGTAAATTTACACCTTCTCCTTGTGTTTTACAACTTCCTCGGAAGGCTGGGATGAGGAGGTTAGTTGCTCGGAAGATAATGGTAGCTGATCGACAAGAAGGTTGACTGGTTGGGGTTTCTCGGAAAGATGAACAATAGGAACGATAAGGACCCGATCTCCTATCATCATTGAAGATTCATCTGAGGCAGCTTCATCCTCTTCCTCTTCTCCAGGAGAGGGAGGAGGGCCATGAGTGTGTTGCTGGAACAATTCAAAATTCTCAGTAACTTTCATTTCCTGTAAAGCTGCAACCCATCCATCCCTAAAGTACTTGAGGCTAGCATACTCCATTTGCGAAGTCATGGCAGCCAGGCCCTTATTCTATCCTTTATCCCAACCAGCACTAAATGATTTTTCAACAGCCTTTTTCCTCTTTTCTTTCTCCAAGGAGGTCCTTTCCCTAAGGAGCTCCTCGACAACCTTCAACTTCTCCTCCACTTCCATTTTTTGGCATCCAACATCTTGAAGCTTAACAACTTCCTCTTCAGCAGATTTGAGCTTAACTTCCGGCCCCTTGTTGCTTTGTTCAAAAACTTTATTGCTCTGCTCAGACTCTTTCAATTTCTTCTCCAACTCCTGGAAGGCATTCTCAGCTTGATTCTTATCCAGCTCAATAGACTTCGGTTTCTTCTCCCAAGCAACCTTATCTTCTTCCTATTTTTGACAAGAATCCTTTAAGGACTGAGTCAGACCAACAAAATCTTCCTCTACACCTCCTGAGGAGCTTGAAGCTTTAATAGCTTCATCCTTCTTCAAGATGCTATTGAAACACGTCACCAGCTGAAAAAAGAAATAACATCACATCAACATATAAACATAATATTAGGAAGTGAATGACTCAAATTAACAATACTTACTGCGGCAATGTGTTGAGCAGCAAGAGTAGTGATTCTCTCACGAGAAAGGGAATCTTCAATACCTTGGACTTCTAGGACAGTCCAGGATTTTACCAAGCTCACAGAGGAGCTCGGAGCAACAAAAGATGGAACGCCACTTTCAGCATTTAAAGGATGAGAGATAGGTTCAGCTTCTTTGGGAGGTTTTCTTTTACTGTCAACTGTAATGAACAAAAACAAATGTCAGTGAAACGTTTTATGAAACAAAAAGAAAATAATATTTCAAAAAAATAAAAACAACCTATTTCATTGCCATAAAGGGGGATAACTAGGACCTTGATATACATTATCTCCATTTAATGAAGCGTGTTGCCAATTTTTCATAACAACCCCATGCTCAAAATAATCCCTATTGGCATCTGGAAGATTAACAACTAAAGCCCTATTCAAAAACCTAGTCTTTAAATAGAATGTGGAATCACTGATAACCCATCTATAACAGTACATAATCTCTGGGATTCCTAAACGGGTTCCATGAAGTTGACTCAATCTATGAACGCCATTAACTATCCTCCAGGTATTTAGAGCTATTTTTTTAGGTACAATGTCAAAATATTGATAGAACTCCAAACATAAGGGATTTGGAGGGAAAGAAAAGCCACATTCGTCCACAAAGAGACTTGGGAACCAATGTCCCTCAGCCAAAGCAAAATAGTCAGAAGGTTTAGAAAGTTCTTCCAAAATGACCCATGAAGAAATTGAAAATTCAGAACGAAATTTGTCAAGCGATTCAACAAGGTAAACCATGATGAACAAAGTAAATAAAAGAGAGGGAAGAAAATCTTACAGAAAAAAAGTGAATCAGTTGACAACGAACAATGGAAGGAACGAAGGCACAAGATAGAGAAGAAATGAAGAGTTCAAAGATACAGATTTGAAAAGTGAAAAACGATAGGATTTCTGACGCGCTTAAAAACTTTACCTTGGGAACAGAGAAAAGGAATAATTACAAAGGAGAACGTTTGCGTATCCGGTGGCTAAAAGAAGAAAAGGAGCACAAATATCGAAGCGGTCATGAAAATTCAAAATATTTATGAGGCCCGATACTGTGCACTCAAAATGAAATTATATATAACGAATGCATTCCTAAAAACCACACAAACCAATAATCTATGCAGTTTTTAAGCAGAATGTTCCATACTTTTCTTCAACATCAAATTATGAAGCATTGGGGGCTTCTGTTGATACAAAATTTAGTCTGCTGACATGGACCACTCACTTACAGACACGTGTCTGCCAACGTGGCAATTATATATACTTCTACCGACCAACTCAAGATCACTGAGCAACTAAAGAGCCCCGAGTAACTCAGGGGCCCGAGCAACTCAAGCGTATCGAGCATCTTAGGCGGTCCGATCAGCTTAAGCGATCCGAGCTACATAGCGTACAACGCATCCAACTCAAGAGAATCAAGGAGACGACTCCTCATTAAATGCTCATTATTATCATATAGATGTACTTGTCTACTAGATAACAGTGCGTTGTCCTTTCATTGGTACCGCCTCAAGGCTGTAAATACATTGTAACCTCCTCATTAGAAGGGGACTCGGAATTTCTTGGTAAATCCATTATCGAGAATTCCAAGAAAAGAGTCAGCAATAACAGAAATAGTGGACATAGGCCATTCTTTCAAGGCTGAACCACTTTAAAAATATTTTATCTCATTTATTTTATCTGTGATTGATTAATTAGAGTTAATCTAATTTTTTACATCAACAATCGGTATATTGAAGCTCTGGGGCATCTTGATGATAGACTTCAATGGGATAAGAATGAGTCCTATAAATGGGGTTGGATGAATATTTTAACAGTGATGAAGGTGGATCAAAACAACTCTTTATGGGATTGGTATGATCCAGGCTTACTGCAGCTTGGCAATCCTCCATTCAAGCTAGATGCTAATTGGATTCCTATTGATCGTATTCCTCAATGTTTGATTTCAAAATACTTAGGAGATTATGAGCTACATGATGAACTAGAGATCGTCCTAGTAAAATGGTTCAAAAGCTTAACTTCATCAACTCTCCTTATACTTTGGATGATCCTCCAGCTGGCATGGATCCTATTTTTATGGTTGAAGGAAAATGTCCTGAAGAATAAGGATTTTTATTTTGTTTCTTCATGTTTAAGCAAAAATATGTAATCATTTAATTTAATGAAAATATTATTTTATGAATGGATTAACTTTTAGGCAATCTCTGCATATATGAATGTCTTCTTAGTCTTTGACTATGAATGGATCAACTTTGAGTTAATCTCTAGTTTTTCATCAGTTCTATTGATATCCTTAGGATTATCCTAAGTATCATACCAATTACCAATGGTTCACCATAGCTCTACTAATGTACCTAAAGTTTTTAGGTAATTTTATTAGTTACCTTGGTTCCTAGGCATGAGTGGAACATTTGTCCATCTTTTAGCCTAGTTTAGTTGAAAATTATTCATCCGGGTCTTTGTTAACCAAGCATTTGGGACTTACAATTTTGCCTTGCGTGGTTTATGCTGACAACCAACAATGTTGGTGTCTTTATTGATGCCAACCAACATTATTGGTGGCCTTTATTGATAACGACCCACATTGTCGGTGGCCTTTATTGATACCGACCAACTTTGTTGGCGGCCTTTATTGATACCAACCAACATTGTTGATCGGTATTTTTCCATGTGTGGTTTATGCTGACAACTAACATTATTGGTCTATTTATTAATACCGACCAACATTGTTGGTGGCCTTTATTGATGCGACAAACATTTTTAGTGGCCTTTATTGATGCCGATCAACGTTATTGGTGGTTTATGTTGATAACCAACATTGTTGGTGAAACACCTTATACTTTTGAGTCACTTGAGTCTGTATTGTATAAGTGTTCATCTAGTTTGGAAATTGTGACAAAAATGTGTCTATCCTAGAAACCAAAGAACCTTAGAGTTTGGATTGCTATTTTATTCCTCTTTATTGATCTCGATACCTTTAATAACACTCACACACATTAGAATTGCTTTCATATATTTTATATTGCATATATTTGTGTGTATATATGTTGAGTGTGTTTAAATCACTAAAATTGATTTTTATTTTTTTTTGGGAATTTTATAAACTTTTAAAATAAAGTTTTTATTAATTAAAATTTGGTTTTAAAAAGTTTTGGGTTCATTCTGCAATTATGGATTGTTGGTTATATTGGCTGAAAGTTCCCTTGGGTAGAATCCGAAAGCGGCAGAGACTTCAGGGTGCATTTATAATTATTTTTGGACGCGCGTTTGTTAACCTCTTTTTGCCCAACATCTGTTGCATTTTGATTGGTTGAATTTGTGTTTCTTCTAAGAGAGTAAACCAGCGAATGTTAACAGCCCTTGGATCATGTTTATCAACAATCTGCATGCGCTCTTACATAATCCATGTGAACCTCTTTTGATCCAATCGGAAGTGTTATAATCACCGCCTTTGTCTAAACCATTGGATCAAAGTCAATCATACAAGACCAGATCCTAGCCTTTGATCTTGGTCTGTGTTCTCGAATCTTCTCAGCCTCCTATAAAAGGACCCCTACCCTCAGCCATCTGAGACTTTTGCCACTTTGTTCATTCGAGTGAGAAAGAGAGAAGAGAGAGAAGAGAGAAGAGAGAAGAGAGAAGAGAGAAGAGAGAAGAGAGAAGAGAGGAGAGAGAGAGAGAGAAACGAGAGTTAGGAAACCCTAACCCTAATTCATCCAAAACTATTTTCAAACCTTAACCTCTCTCAAAACCAGTATATACCAAACACAACCTTGTGTGTTTGAGAGATTTTGAGTGGCTGGTTTGTTAGTTTTGTTGCTGTAACCTCTTCCTTCCCAAATCTTGTTATCAACTTAAACATATTTTTAGATCTGTGTTTCTTCTTTTATATAAACCTTAGATCTAAGACTTTGCATGTTATATTACACATAGATCAACATTTTTAGTTTCTCCTCTTGAGAAAATATTTGTTGATTTGGTTCTGTAATTGTTTTTAACTTCGAAACCAACAAAATTCTTTTCTGTTTCTACTTCTTTTGAAACAAGACCTTTGACCTAGTTTGGAATCGCACTTGGTGATTTTCAATCTCAAAAATATTTTCAAAACCTGAGATTGATTAAGATCTTGATACGTCTTCTGAGCAAGATAGCCGTGGATTCTGGGATTATTGTAATGGTCAAATATGGTTAAATTTTGTGAGAAGAGAGAAATAGAAAATCACAGCATATAGATCTTATATGCAATTTGTTAGGACAATTTGTATGAAATAAGTGTGTGTGTGTGTGTGTGTGCATGCATGTGTTAGAAAGCACCTCCACAAATACTATCACCCTACTGCACTAAAATTGTTGGTAATAAGATCTCAATAACAAGAGTCGACGTAAAGAACTTGAACAAATTGGAAGTTAGTAAACTGGGAGAACAACATCAACAATCAGAACTGCAGAGAAGTTATAAGGTCACCAGTGGGTACATTCCGAAACTTGTATAGGTCTGAGTTGTATGCATGTCTTTTATATAGTTAGTAACTGTTAAAATTTGTTTTAGTGGAATTTTTGGTTTACTCCGTAGAGGGAGTCGTGGATGTTTCCTCAGTTGGGTGAGGTTTTACCACGTAAAAAATCCTTGTTCTTAATCTTTCTACATCTCCTTATCTAATTCTTGGTTGTGCAGAGTTTAAAGTTTTTAAACTGATTTATTGATCCTGTTAACAAATCTCGTACATATTTTTGTTAAACACATCTTGTGATTAATTAGATTTGGTTTTAAAGAAAATAGTTTCTTCAAAAAATAGTTCGGAGTTACTTAAATAGTTTAATTTTATATTAAACGGCTTTAGTAACAGATTTTCAATTGGTATCAGAGCTTTGTAAATTTATTTTAAAAGATCCTGTGTTTCTGAAATTATTTTATGAAAATCAAACATGGACGAGAAAAATGAAAGATTTGGTGACTTGACCAAACCTCCTATCTTTGATGGAACCTATTTTTCTTACTGGAAAGTAAGGATGATTGCTTTCATTCAAGGGACTTTGGGAGATGATGTTTGGGACATTGTTGAAAATGGATACATTTTTCCTACTAAACCAGCCACTGAAGGAAGTAATGAGAGGGTTAAGAAAGTATTAATTGAGTTCACACAAGAAGAGAAGAAAGTTTATCGCAACAATAACAAAGGAAAGAATGCCATATTTATGTCCATAAATGAACATGAGTTCAAAAGAATCTCATCCTGTACCACTTCTAAGGAAGCTTGGGGCACTATCGTTACTGCTCATGAAGGTGACACTAGAGTCAAGGCTGCCAAAACAGAAATGCTCATTCAACAGTATAACTCTTTAATTATGTCTGAATCTGAGTCATTTGATGACTTCTATATGAACTTGACTGATATAATGACCAAACTGCATGCTAATGGGATAACATATGATAGACATGAAATTGTATTTAAAATTCTGAGATCATTACCACAGAAATTTGACAACAAAAGATATCCTATTGAGGAAATGTGTGACATAAATCTCGCTCCTGAATTACTTAGTAGTAAATTAAGAACTGTGCAAATGGAATTAGAATTTAAGAAACAATTGACCCAGTCCCATAGGAAACAGACTAGTTCCAATCTGATTTTTTCTTCTAAGTTGATTAAGCCCGAGTTTAACATTCCCAATGATGACTCTGATGAGGAATGCGATATAGAGAGTTTGGACAATCAGATTTCCTTAATGTCAAAACAGTTTAAGAAAATTATCAAGTTTAAAAACAACATGGAAAACAAACAAGGCAAGTCTAATTATCAAACTCACTCTAATCACAAACCTCATGAGAAAGGTCAAGACAAACATCATAAGGAAATTAACACTAGACCTAACAGAGACCTTAAGAATACTGAATGCGTTAGATGTGGAAAACTAGGACACATTGCACAAGATTGTAGAGTTAACTTGAACACTCAAAATAAGCACACTAGGCCCAACATTTACAAGACATGGGATGATTCAAGCGACTCTGAAAATGAGGAACCTGAGTCATCTGATGCTTTTGATCCTTGCATGTCTTTCTTTGCCAAGATTATCTATAATGATGATATGCCTGTGCTTATTAGTGAGGATGAATCTAGTAATTCTACTTCTATTGTGATGAATCATGATATTACTGGTTTAGATGCTTTAATTACTGAGAACATTGCTATTTCTACCACGGGGTGTGTGAGTCAAAGGGAAAGCGATAATGACGATGTCAATGGGTGTGTGAGTCCAAGAAATGAAGCCTTAGGGGTCACTTCACACACTACACTTAGTGACTCGGACAATGAAGATCTCCCTGATATTCACACACTTTATGCAAAAACTCTCAAGAAAAGCACTAGACTAGAGAAGATTGTGAAAGATCTCACTATGAAGCTAGAAGATCTAAGCCTGATGGTCAAACTTAATGCCGAAGAGTATACTACCCAATGTCTTACTCAAGAAAGTGAAATCAAAATGTTTGATCAAAAACTGAAAAATTTGACTGAAACAAATGAAACTCTGGAGAAAAAAATACAAAGGGACATTGTTAGAATTGGAACTAACTAAAGAAAAGACAGCAACTGTTTTCAAAAAATTTACAAAATTTGAAAATAACTCAAACTGTTTTGATGGATTTGTTGCTGAATCAAAAACCAATTCTGATGATCGAACTGGAATAGGGTTTTGCCCCAATTTGAAGATACAAAAAAAAATCTTTTGAACCTATCAAGTTTGTAAAACGTGAGACTGTGTGATAATTGATTAATTCGCAACTTTCGAATTTGCCTCACTTATTTAATTAGAGTCTATTAATTCAGCCCCTAAACATCCATCTATGGTGCGTGTGTCAAACCATAAACAAATAACTCATGCGACACCACAAATATGCTGAGACACAGATTTCAGGAAAAAAACCCTTTTGGGTAAAACCTTTATTTCACTATGAATCTATAAATCGCAACTTACAATTACATAGAGAAATCTACAATGGATCAACGTGCAGCCAACCCATAAAGACTCGCAGTCTTAAACTCAACAAGAGAATAATCGCAACACCCTCCAAGGACTCGCAGTCCTATCTTTATCAAAGAATCTTCATGCAGTAAGATCCTTAATGACACGCAGCCATACGGTGTACAGACGCACTCCACAAAAGATGAACAAAGGCAAAGATGTGTTATTGAACACCAAAATAATTCACTAAAGCAAGATGGGAGTTTTGTGAATTGTAAATCAAAAAGGGATTAAACCCTTAAAGGAAGAAGCCTAAAAGAATTCTGCTTTCACAGTTTTTCTGTTCATCAAAACGTTGTGACTTCTTAATAAAAAAGTTACCATTTAATGAGTATTTATACAAAAATGCGCCGCCTCGAAATTCGAACTCTTTGAACGAGAAGCATATATCGCTCGAACGAAGTACGCATGTCGTTCAAACGACATCGCGCGACTTCCAATATCGTTCGAACGAGATGTTGATCCCGCGTGAACGACCCGGGCGTCAAAATCGAGGTCCGCTTCAAAACTTAGAAAAAATACTCATTCTCAATTTTTGACGAAAAAGTCTGCTCCAACATTTAGAAAATATTTTGTAAAAATCTCCCAAAAGCTCTAAGTGAAAAGTAAAGGTATTTAAAACATAACCTTACCAAAGTAAACTTCGCGGAGTCTTGAATGATGAAGAACTTGAGTAATTAGGATCCGTCTATGATGTAGATGTATCTTGAATGCTCTTCGACGGTGTAGCAGTATATGACATAATAAATTGATAACGGACCTATGAAAATATGTCCTTACAAAGTTTGTGTCAAGAGGTAAAAGACCTATTGAAACCTGCCCAGACTTTCATTCTCTAAAAACTGAGTTTGACTCAAAACATCAAAATTTTGATATTGGGGAATCAAGTTAATCTAAACATGAAAGTTAACCAAAGGCTAAATATGTCTGCCCTTCAATTAGGAAAAGTGAATCTACATTCAAAACTTCTCTATCTAAGAATATTTACTTGAAACCTATGTTTAGAGACTTTCCTAAGGAGACCCCAACATTGAGCAATCTTTATTGTTCTTACTGCGATATATATGGTCATTCTTTTGATGGATGCTATGCTAGAAGACTAGTTAAACCTGTCTATAATCCTCCTATTTATCAAAACTTTAACTATTCTAGGAGAAGCCGTAACAATTATGTTCTACCTAGACAACCAGACAAAAACTCTAATTATAGGAAGAGAAAGACCAAACCTAAAATAACATTCCCTAGAAGGACTCCTAAACACTTTCCTAAAACAAATGCTCATGTCTTTCATAAAATTCAAAATCATGCGCAAAATATTTTTCAACAAAAATCTAATGCTCGCAAATTTTATCAATTGAGAGCAAATAAGCGCAAAATGAAAACAAGAGCAATTTGGGTTAGAAAAGAGGATTTATTACCCCAGATGAAGTGTAACATTGTTATTACTGCTTTAAAAGCTGAACACACATCTTCTGGTTCGTATTTAGACTCTGGATGTTCTAAACACATGACTGGGGATGATATAAAACTCTTAAACAAGACCAGCTTTGCTGGAGGAAAAGTTATTTTTGGTGATGGAGTATCATCTCAAATCATAGGTAAAGGAACTCTCCAAGAAGAAGGACTTTCTGTTCTTGAAAATGTTCTTCTAGTTAAAGGTCTTAAGGCCAACCTACTTAGTATCTCATAATTTTGTGACTTAGGTCATACTGTTACCTTTTCAAAGAACAATTGCAAAATTTTAAATGAAAAGGGTGATTGCATAATTACAGGATTCAGGACTCCTGACAATTGTTATACTGTAATGAATAATTCTGAAATCTGTAATGTTGCCAGAATGGATGACAATGAGATATGGCATAACATGATGGGTCACATAAATTACGATAATATTAGTAGATTGACTTCTCAAGAAATAGTTAGAGGAGTTCCAAAAATCAAATCCATTTCTAATATTGTTTGTGGTTCCTGTCAGGAAGGAAAAATTGTTAAGGAACCTCATAAGAAAGTCAAAGATATCCTTACCTCTAACCCCTTAGAGCTCATCCATATGGACCTAATGGGTCCCTCCCAAACTGTTAGTCTCTGTGGATACAGTTACATTCTTGTTATGGTTGATGACTTCACTAGATTTACGTGGGTATCCTTCTTAAAACAAAAGTCTGACACTTTTCACACTTTCTTAAAAATACTTCTTCGAATTAAAAATGAGGACATTCAAGTAAATAGAATTCGTAGTGATAGAAGTGGAGAATTCAAAGACACTGGTATAATAGAGTACTGTGACTATAATGGTTACAAACATGAGTTTAGTGCTCCTAAGACTCCTCAACAAAATGGTATCGTAGAGAGAAAGAATCGTACTCTTCAAGAGATGGCACGTGTTATGTTACATGCCAAGAATTTGCCTAAATATTTTTGGGTAGAATCTATTCGTACCGCGTGTCACATTATCAATAGGGTCTATCTTAGAAAGAATTCTAAACAAACTCCTTACGAGCTTTGGTATAAAAAAAAGCCCAATCTTAAGTACCTAAGAACCTTTGGTAGTACTTGTTATGTATGCAAAGACAGAGAACACTTATACAAATTTGAGAGCCGGGGAGATAAAGCTATTTTTCTAGGATACTTGCCTAATAGTGGAGTCTACCGTGTTTATAATGTTTGCACTAAAACCTTGATGGAATCCATAAATCTAATTGTAAGTGACACTATTGTAGAGAGTAAGACTGGTGAATCAACTATTGTGGAAGAGTCTACAAATGTTTTAGAAAATAACTCTCCAGAAATAAATGATTCATTACCAATTGAGACACCTGAAGTACCTAACTGGGTTTCTAAAGATCATCCCATAGATAACGTTGTTGGTAATCCTAGTGAGCATGTGCGTACAAGATCTCAATTAAGAAATTATGCTCATTATGCATGTTTTGTTTCCCTTGTAGAACCAAAGAATGTAAATGAGGCATTGAATGACTCTCACTGGATTTCTGCTATGCAGGAAGAACTCCTTCAATTTTTCATTCATGATGTTTGGTATCTTGTACCTAGGCCTAATCAAAAAAAGGTTATTGGCACTCGTTAGATTTTTAAAAATAAATCTGATGAAAGTGGTATAATTATTAGAAACAAAGCTAGATTAGTTACTCAAGGACATTCTCAAATTGAAGGAATAGATTTTAATGAAACTTTTGCTCCTGTTACTCGTTTAGAATTTGTTCGTCTTCTCTTCGCCATAGCGTGCTACTTGCATTTTACACTCTACCAAATGGATGTCAAATCTGCATTCCTTAATGGAATATTGACTTAAGAGACCTATGTTGAACAACCAAAAGGGTTCATTGACACTCAATATCCAAATCATGTTTTTCGACTTAAAAAGGCTTTGTATGGCCTAAAACAAGCGCCTAGAGCCTGGTATGAGCGCCTTTCCAATTTTCTCTTAAATAAAAGTTTTAAAAGAGGTGGAAATGATCAAACCCTATTTGTCAAACATTTTGGCAAACACATCATTATAGCTCAAGTTTATGTTGACGATATTATCTTTGGATCAACTTCTCCCTGAGAAGTTAAATCTTTTTCTGACATTATGCATAAAGAGTTTCAAATGTCTCTTATGGGGGAGTTGTAATTTTTCTTAGGTCTTCACGTAAAAAAAAAATCAGAAGAATTATTTGTCTTGCAATCTAAATACGCTTTAGAGATAGTAAAAAAATTCGGCCTTGAGAGTGATAAAGATGCTAAAACTCCCATGAGTACTACGGTAAAACTATCTAAAGATGAAACTGGAAAATATATAGATTCAACTCTATATCGTAGTGTGATAGGAACCTTGATATACCTTACTGCCTCGCATCCTGATATAATGTATGCTGTGTATGTATGTGATCGTTATCAAAATAACCCTAAAGAGAGCCATCTATCTTCTGTTAAAAGAATTATTAAATATGTAAAAGACACTCTGAACCTAGGACTTTGGTACACTAGTGATACACCTAGCACTATAATTGAATAAACTGATGCTGACTGGGATGGGTGTACTGATGATAGTAAAAGTACAGCAGGAGCATGTTATGATATAGGTAATAATTTGGTAGGATGGAGTAGTAAGAAATAAAATTGCACATCGCTCTCAACAGCTGAATCTGAATACATAGCCACTGGAAGCTGTTGTGCTCAATTACTTTGGCTTAAACAAATGCTAAGTGATTATGGTATTCAAGAAAACCAATTGCATCTCTATTTTGATAATCAAAGCGCAATCAATATCTCTAAAAATCATGTTCAACACTCGCGAACAAAACACATAAAAATAAGACATCACTTTATACGCGAATTGGTTGAAACTAAGGAATTAGAAATCAATTATCTTCCTACTGATTTGCAACTCGCAGATATGTATACAAAACCCTTAGATTATAATAGATTTATTTCTTTGCATAAATTAATAGGTATGGTGTGTGCTGATTAATCTCTTTGGTCTCTATACATTTTTTCCCTTTGTCTATTTGAGACAAAATGGGGGAGAAATTTGAGTCTAATGAATCTTTTTACATATTATAAATAGTTTGATCTTAGTGATTCATTGCAGTATTCTGTACAGTTATTCTCAACAGTTGTAATAGGGTATTCAATTGTAAATAGTTGAGTTATGTACTTTTGTTTTCTAGGAAATGGGTAGATAGAATTTTTTTAGGAATAGATTTTCCTTATTTTTGTTTCCCTACGAGTCCTAGATGACTCAAAAGAGATTTTGTCTCATATTTCCAAAGGGGGAGATTGAAGCACCTTATACTTTTGACTCACTTGAGTCTGTATTGTATAAGTGTTCATCTAGTTTGGAAATTGTGACAAAATTATGTCTATCCTAGAAACCAAAGAACCTCATAGTTTGGATTGCTATTTTATTCCTCTTGCTTGATTGATCTAGATACCTTTACCAACACTCACACACATTAGAATTGCTTTCATATATTTTATATCTCATATATTTGTGTGTATATATGTTGATTGTGTATAAATCCCTAAAATTGATTTTTATTTTTTTTTGGAAATTTTATAAACTTTTAAAATAATTTTTTTATTAATTAAAATTTGGTTTTAAAAAGTTTTGGGTTCATTCTGCACTTATGGTTTGTTGGTTATATTGGCTGAAAGTTCCCTTGGGTAGAATCCGAAAGCGGAAGTGACTTCAGGGTGCATTTGTAATTATTTTTGGATGCGCGTTTGTTAACCTCTTTTTGCCCAACATCTGTTGCATTCTGATTGGTTGAATTTGTGTTTCTTCTAAGTGAGTAAACCAGCAAATGTTAACAGCCCTTGGATCTTGTTTATCAACGATCTGCATATGCTCTTACATAATCCATGTGAACCTCTTTTGAGCTAATCAGGAGTGTTATAATCACTGCCTATATTTAAACCATTGGATCAAAGTCAATCATACAAGACCAGATCCTAGCCCTTGATCTTGGTCTGTGCTCTCGAATCTTCTCAGCCTCCTATAAAAGGACCCCTACCCTCAGCCATCTGAGATTTTTGCCACTTTGCTCATTCTAGTGAGAAAGAGAGAAGAGAAAGAAGAGAGAAGAGAGGAGAGAGGAGAGAGAGAGAGAGAGAGAGAAATCAGAGTTAGGAAACCCTAACCCTATTTCGTCCAAAACTATTTTCAAACCTTAACCTATTTCAAAACTAGTATATACCAAACACAACCTTGTGTGTTTGAGAGATTTTGAGTTATTGGTTTGTTAGTTTTGTTGCTGTAACCTCTTCGTTTCCAGATCTTGTTATCAACTTAAACATATTTTTAGATCTGTGTTTCTTCTTTTATAGAAACCTTAGATCTAAGACTTTGCATGTTATATTACACATAGATCTACATTTTTAGTTTCTTATCTTGAGAAAATATTTGTTGATTTGGTTATGTAAATACTTTTAACTTCGAAATCAAAAAAATCCTTTTCTATTTCTAGTTTTTTTGAAACAAGACCTTTGACCTAGTTTGTAATCGTACTTGGTGATTTTCAATCTCAAAAATATTTTCAAAACCTGAGATTGATTAAGATCTTGATACGTCTTTTGAGTAAGATAGCCGTGGATTCTGGGATTATTGTAAAGGTCAAATAAGGTTAAGTTTTGTGAGAAGAGAGAAATAGAAAATCACAACATATAGATCTTATATGTAATTTGTTAGGACAGTTTGTATGAAATATGTGTGTGTGTGTGTGTGTGTGTGCATGCATGCATGTGTTAGAAAGCACCTCCACAAACACTATCACCCTACCACACTAAAAGTGTTGGTAATAATATCTCAAGAACAAGAGTCGACATAAAGAACTTGAACAAATTGGAAGTTAGCAAACTGGAAGAACAACATCAACAATCAGAACTGCAGAGAAGTTATAAGGACACCGGTGGGTACATTCCTAAACTTGTATAGGTCTGAGTTGTATGCATGTTTGTTATATAGTTTTTAACTGTTAAAATTTGTTTTAGTGGTATTTTTAGTTTACTCCGTAGAGGGAGTTGTGGATGTTTCATCAGTTGGGTGAGGTTTTACCACTTAAAAAATCCATGTTCTTATTCTTTCTACATCTCCTCATCTAATTCTTGGTTGTGCCGAGTTTAAAGTTTTTAAACTAATTTATTAAACCTGTTAACAAATCTAGAACACTCTCGTACATATTTTTGTTAAACACATCTTCTGATTAATTAGATTTGGTTTTAAAGAAAAGAGTTTCTTCAAAAAATAGTTCGGAGTTACTTAAATAGTTTAATTTTATATTAAACTTCTTTAGTAGTAGATTTTTAGTTGGTGCCTTTGTAATGTTTGCAATGTGGTGCATAACACTAGTACTTCGATAAAAAATAACAATTTTGGGGAAGTTATATTCTCAAAAATATTGAAATGAACTGAGTAGAACATGACTACATTACTGATAATACTTCCTCAGGTGTTTTGTGTAACACCCTGCATTTTTCATGCATTAAATATTTAATTAATTCGGGAATTGAAAATTACTTGTGAGTCGTAATTTAATTGAATTAATTAGGGAAATTTTATTTAAATATTAATCGAGGAGTAAATGGTTAATATTTACGGGAAGTTATTTACTAAGTGAATAGTAGTTATTTATTTAAGTCATTTCAAGTATTAATGATAGGGTATACACTTATCTCAACTGGGAGTCGGTATAGACTAAAGGGGTGAGGGGATAAATATTTTTATAAATTAATTAAGATGCCAATTTTGAGTCTATGGTTGAGTCCGGATGGGCCAAGATAGTTGGAAAAGTGGACCCGAGGGTAGTAAACGAGTCACGGGGCATTTTTAGACATAGTCGGGCCCACACGGGGGCATTTGGGTCACTTGGGCTTGACCCATTAGGCAAAAAAAGGGATTAGGTAAATTAAGGAATTGGGAGGAATAATAAAATGGCTGATAGAGTTTTAGAAAAGGCTAAGTGTATTAAGGAACCCTAATAGCAGTTAACGGCAGCTTTGGGATCACTAGAGAGCCAACAAGGATCGTCTTCAACCTTGGAAATTCATCTCCGAATCAGACACTACGAAACCTAAGGCAAGTGGATAACTTGCAATAGTATTGAATCTGTTTTGAAATTCATATTCATGTGATGTGTTTGATCAAAATTCGTTTTGGGTGTTCATGGCATAAACATGAGGTTTTGAAAATAATAATCTGGTTTACGAATTTAAATGAGGATTCTTGTAGAAATCTGATATTATAAATTGATACATATCTGGTAGGATGATATCTGGATAATTAGAAATGAATTTGGTGAAGGGATTTGGGATGTAAATGGGTAAGGAATTTAAAGATTGATATTTCCCCAAATTTAGAAATTATAGTTGCTGGACGAATTAATGATGTTAGTGGACATTCTGGAGGTCCCTAATAAGGTTTCTAACATACATTAATGTTAAGAGGGTTTAAGGTTGCTGGTAGAGAAAACTAGGGTTTGGGAAAAATCGTCCATGGATGATGTGACACCCCGACTAATTAAATACCGGGTAGCTACTCCTTTATTAAATTAATTCAAAATGCCAAGTTGGCTCAGTTAATAGCATCACTGTCGAAAACATTTTAATATTACTAACCACCTAGTATTTAAAAAGCAAGTTGCCAAATTTTAATTTAAGTCTGATTAACATGCAACAAGTGTAATGAAGAAATAAACAACACCATTCCCCATACTGAAGTAAAATGAATAACCATCACATAACAGTAAATAAAGTCTGGAGGAAAAACTCCTCACTACAATCCCACAACTGAAATAAATAAACTGAAACAATACATGCTAAAGTCTGAAAACTGAAATGTAAAAGATGTCTCTAAAGAAATGGGCAACATGCCCTACAACTGATAGATGGTGACTCTGGAATCCAAAAGATAGAAGCGTCTACATGCAAATCCCTGTAGCTTCCACAAGCAGCTACAGCTCGTCACCTGAATGAGTATCCTATGCTTGGTGTCCTTGTGGCTGGGCACCTAAAAATGGTTTTACAAGAAAAAGATTTGAAAAGCAAACGGGTCAGAGCCCGAATGTGGAGTTATATTTTAAAAACCTGCAAGTGCTTTAAAAACATTTAAAACATTAAATGCAAAGTACATGTTAGGACGTACACTCGCATGATATTCTCACCACTCGTCTAACTGTGCACTCCTAACGTAAGTACCCATCTATAACGACCCATACTACTAGCTAACTAACAACATAACAAGCTAGACTGCCAAAGGTTCTAGCCATATTACTCGGTTCCATTTAACATAACAACGCTCGTAATTAAATAGAGGTTTAACGTAAACTCAGTTACTAAATATGCCATTGATATAACTATCAGTTAACTCATTATATATCTCGAAACAATACAGTAATATTTTTATAACATTAACATGAGGATTCCAATTAATTTTATGTATATTATTCATATCATAAATATACAATACAAGCACCCCGCAATTTAAGCTATGGTGCACACATACTCTGCTATCCATCCCGGTACATCACGTACATAAGGATCACACATTCTGAATCTCTCAGGAATAGTTCAGATAACACAAATAACAAATAGTGGAGGCGAACACACTCACCATCACGTGGGTCACGCACATACCTACGCTCCCACGGTCAGCGGACTTATTAATATCACAATAAGTCTTTGTATGACCTATGTTCATCAAGGTACCAGTCTATATCCCCCCCGTAGGCACACAAGGATTAGAGGGTCCTAAGCGAACGCAAACCTCCCGTGATAGCAAGTATGGTAGGTATGTCATACACACAATCCATATACTAAGTAAACACACATCTTAGTTATACCGTATTTTAATCGTAGTACATATCGCATTCTCTCACTAACTATATTTATCACAAACTACACTATTCCGGTTTGTAATTATACGCACTATAATTTCTCACGTCGTCGTAGACACTCACGTCTCAACCCAAACCGTACATGTAATACAACTCTCGTATGTAAATTCCTCCTCATAAATACCCAAATGTCCCAAGTTTATCACTATATCATCAAAGAGATGCTATCTATATCCTCGAACAAGTTTACGGGTCTCCAAAAATCGAAACAGTCCAAAAAGGACCAAACTGTCAACTCGTTAGAAGTCTCGTTCGAACGAGTGTTCGAACGAGTTTGGACTGTCAGCTCGTTAGAAGTCTCGTTCGAACGAGGCTGTTCGAACGAGATCCAGTTTGTTCGAACGAACTGTCCCTTCTAACGATATCTCGTTCGAACGAGATATCGAAGGAAATCCCTACTCGTTAGTAACGACTGGTCAACTCGTTAGAAGCTCGTTCGAACGAGTTCGTTCGAACGACCTGGGGCTGCTTCTAACGACTGACCAGTTTCGGCCCAGAATTTTCCCAATTCGTTTTCCATCCCTTTTTACTCCTCAAACCTCTTCTAAAATTCGTTCCAACAATATATTGAGTTCCCTAATCATCCTCAAACATGCCAAGGTGTTATACTAACATCATTAAAGGGGTTTAATACCTTCTAAACATCATAAAATCACAAATTTCTACATAAATTCCCAATTTTCTTCAAGAACATAAACCCTAGGTTCTTCTCATCAAAATTTCCCAGATTTTAATCCGTTTATACATCACATAGATATGAAATCTCTGAATTAAATCTTCAAACAATGTTTCTACATGCAAACCTATCCCAAAATTAAACAACAATCTTCCAATTTCATGGGTTTTCTTTTAACTCTTATATAAGATTGATTAACAATGTTTCTAACATGGAAAAAGCATTCACTGCATAAGGAATGTAATTTAAATCACTTGCTTTGGTTTGATTCCGGATTTGGTGTTGATTTGATGAAGAATTTCTGCATAATTTCTTCTCTCCAAGCTTCCTCTCTAATGGTGGCTTAAGGTGGCTAGGGTTTGATTTGGGGAAACTTAGAAAACCTAAATGACAACCTACGTAGCCTTCTAGGTTAATATGGGTTGGTTAATGGGCTTAATGGGTTTAATCCACATCAGATTTACATCTCTAATTTTCGTCACTTTTAATTCCTAAAAATGTAAAATTACCAAAATACCCTTTAAGTTACCGGTATGTCCTAAAAATACCCCGGGACCCAAACTATACCCCCGACTAGTGATTTCTGACTATCTCGACCCTTCCGGACGCGTTGGCGCACTCAAAACGACCATACGGATTATAGATTTTAAATTCACTTTTATTAACAAAATATTATACCGTGACGCGGCGGTCCCACGCGTCTCAACAAAATTTCTAAAATGCCGTATATAAATCTCACGACAAATTTTCATAGTACCAAATACATATATAATCATATATGCATATAATCAAATACCAATTCGCATCTCATTAGTATTTATAACCCGGATTAATTTCCAATTAATACGCAATTAATTAATTAAACCCAAAAAATAAATATAGACAAAAGTACTGGGTATTACATACTTCCCCCCTAATAACTGAATTTCGTCCCGAAATTCGAAACTAGAAAGTACCTGCTAAAAATAACTCTGGATAACGTTCGCGCATCTCATCCTCGCGCTCCCATGTGGACTCCTTGACATTGTGATGTCGCTACTGAACACGCACTAACGGAACTATCTTTGACCGCAGTTTCCTCTCGCTTCGGTCCAAAATAGCAATTGGACCTTTCTCGTAGGAGCTATCCGGCTGGAGATCGATGTCCTCCACAGCAATGTGAGAATGAGCCAAATTATCTCTAAGGTATTTCCTCAGCGAGGAAATATGGAACACGTCGTGAATCCGATGCAAGTGCTCCGGTAGTCCAAGTCTATACGCAACCGGTCCGATCCGCTCAATAATAGGAAACGGCCCCACATACCTCGGTGCCAATTTCCCCTTCTTCCCGAATCGAATAATCCCCTTCATCGGAGATACCCTGAGCAAAACCTGGTCCCCCACTTGGAACTCTCTGAAAACCTCTTCTCATCAGCATAACTCTTCTGCCTGTCTTGAGCTACCCGAATGCGACTCCGAATCAACTCAATCCTTGCCGAAGTATCCTGAATCACTTCCGGCCCAAGTAGTTTGTTGTCCCCCACTTCTAGCCAACATGCTGGGGAACGACAAGGCCTACCGTACAATGCCTCAAACGGAGCCATGCCAATCGTGAACTGATAGGAGTTGTTGTAAACAAACTCCACCAGTGGAAGGTACTGCTCCCATCCACCCCCGAAGTCAATAATGCACATGCGTAGCATGTCCTCCAACATCTGATTGGTGCGCTCTGTCTGCCCATCGGTCTGCGGATGATAAGCCGTACTCAACCGCAATTCCGTGCCCATTGCCTCTTGGAAACTCTCCCAAAACCTCGAAACAAATATCTTGTCTCTGTCAGACACGATATTTAAGGGCACACCATGAAGTCTCACAATCTCTGAAATGAAGAGCTGGGCATACTGTCCCGAAGTGTAATCAGTCCTTACGGGTAAGAAGTGAGCGACCTTGGACAACCTGTCCATAATTACCCAAACGGAGTCGTGACCCCTCTGCGACGTAGGCAGCCCCGTGACAAAATCCATGGATATGCTCTCCCACATCCACACCGGAACCTCCAACGGCTGTAGCAATCCTGCTGGTCTCTGATGATCTACTTTTACAAGCTGACAAGTGGCGCATTTCGAGACAAACTCAGCGATATCTCTCTTCATACCGCTCCACCAATATTGCCGTCTCATGTCTTGGTACATTTTGTCCCCTCCGGGATGTACCGCAAACCGTGAGCCGTGCGACTCTGCCATCACATCGTGCCGCAATTCTTCCCCTTCCGAAACTACCAATCTCCCATTGAAGCGCAATCCCCCGTCTGAGCTAACGGTATAGGACTCGGCTCCCTCTGCAAGTAATCGAACTATCTGCTCCTGACAGAACGAGTCATTAGCCTGTGCCCGTACTATCCTCGTGATAATCTGCGGTGTAACGGTCATCACAGACATGAAAGATCGGGCCACTGCATCCTGGTGTCCCAATTCCTTCCACTTTGCCTTCCACACCTCTGCTACCTCATCTACTGGCCTACGGCTCAACGCGTCTGCTACCACGTTAGCCTTACCCGGGTGGTACTGGATGTCGAACTGGTAGTCCTTCACAAATTCAAGCCACCTACGCTGCCGCATATTCAATTCCTTCTGCGTGAACAGATACTGTAGTGACTTGTGGTCCGTGAACAGCTGAAACTTCTCCCCCAAAAGATAGTGCCTCCAAATCCGTAAGGCAAATACTACCGTTGCCAACTCCAAATCATATGTGGGGTAATTCTTCTCATGAGGCTTAAGCTTACGGGAAGCATAAGCTATGGCCTGTCTCTCCTGCTGTAATACACCTCCCAGTCCTTGCAAAGACGCATCGGTGTAAACCAAATACTCAACTCCCGGTCTCGGCAATGCTAACACAGGTGCTGAGGTCAATTTGTCCTTCAATTCATCGAATGCCAACTGACAGGCATCATTCCAAATGAACGGCAGACCTTTACGAGTAAGATGTGTCAAAGGACCTGCTATCTCTGAGAAACCCCGAATAAACCTCCTGTAGTATCCTGCTAAACCCAAGAAACTACGAATCTCCGTTGGTGTCGTGGGCTGTCCCCACTCCCTCACCGCTGATACCTTCCCCGAATCGACAGATATTCCCTGATCGGAAATGATATGCCCCAAAAACTGGACTTCCTTCAGCCAAAACCCGCACTTCTCATATTTTGCATACAGCTCGTTCTGACGAAGTGTCTGCAAAACCTGCCTCAAATGCTCGGCGTGCTCCTCCTCCGTCTGAGAGTAAACCAGAATGTCATCAATGAAGACAATGACAAACTGATCTAGGAAATCCCTCAACACTCTGTTCATCAAGTCCATAAACACTGCTGGAGCGTTGGTCAAGCCGAAAGGCATAACCCGAAACTCATAAGAACCATATCTCGATAAGAATGCGGTCTTCGAGACATCCTCCTCCCTGATACGCAACTGATGGTATCCCGACCTCAAGTCAATCTTCGAGAAGAAAGAAGCTCCTCTCAACTGGTCGAACAAGTCATCGATTCGAGGCAACGGATACTTATTCCGTATCGTGACCTTATTCAACTCTCGGTAGTCCACACACAATCTCAGTGAACCGTCCCTCTTCTTCACAAACAAAACTGGAGCGCCCCAAGGTGAGGTACTCATGCGAATAAAGCCTTGTCCCAACAGCTGCTCTATCTGATCCCGTAGCTCTCTCATCTCAGCTGGAGCCATACGGTACGGTGCGCGTGCTATAGGTCTCGTACCCGGTAGCAAATCTATAACGAAGTCTATCTCACGACTGGGTGGTAAGCCTGGTATCTCCTGAAACACATCTGAATACTCCCTGACAACCGGGATCGAATCCAAAGGAATCACAACCTCCTTAGAGGTATCCTCCTCTATGTAATACAGATGAGCGGTCGATCCTCCCTCTGGGCGAGGCATCGCCACTATAAACATCTCTTGCCCCGGAATGGCAAAAACAATGCTCCCGCTGAAGCAATCAATCATGGCCCTATATGCTACGAGCCAATCCATACCGATGATCACATCGTGAACATGCATATCTAACACTAACATGTCTGCAGGCAATACCAAACCACCAATCTCTACCCCCACTCCCCGGCATATAAAGAAAATAAGTGACCCACTCCCTAATGGTGAGTCGACACACGTCACTGTGCTCTCTGCCGTAGCTAACAATCCTAAAGCTTTCGCAAAGTGTGTAGCTATAAAACAGTGTGTAGCACCCGTATCAAATAACACCCGACCCATAGTGCCATGGATAGGAAACGTACCCTCGATCGCGGGCGGTGCCTGTGGAACTGCAGCCTGGTGAACGTTGTAGACACGTCCATACTGTAGCTACCCCTGCTAAGCTGGGACTGCTGGAATGGGTGGCAATGCTGCCATCTGTGGCGGTGCGGGAAGAGCGGCGGGAAACATAGGTCTCTGTGGCTCCTGGCGAGCACCCTACTGCTGCTGCTGTGGGGCCCTGCCCCTATCAGGACAATCCTGCTTCTTATGGCCAGTCTTGCCACAAACAAAGCACTTCCCCGGGAAGTTCCCTCCCCTCTGCCCCTGCTGTCCCCGGCCCTGGTGGCCGTTACCATTCCTCCCTTGGCCCTGCTGGCCCTGATGAAACTGCTGCCCATTCTGCCCCTGTTGGCCCTGATGGCCGTTTGGACCCTGATGGCCCTGACGGAAACCTCCCTGTTCCTGCCTGTAGTTCCCTGACCAGAACCTCTTATTATCCCCCTGCTGGGTACCCTGCTCATTCTGTCTCTGCCCCTGACCGGTTTGTGCCCCGCTGGCACCATGTCCTCCAGTCCTGCCCTGATGGCTAGACTCCCCCGACCGCTTGCCCTCGGCCATATGAAAACGGTGGTCCTGGCAGTGCAATAATGCAGCGTTAACCACATCAGAATATGTGGCCAACGATAGGTTCCCTAGCAGATGCTGACGGATCCTCCAATTCAACCCATCGGTGAACTTCTCTATCTTCTTCTTCTCTGTTGGAATCTCGTCTGGAACGATATTCAACAGGTTAGTGAACTCGGCCTCATACTCGGCCACTGTCTTGCCCTCCTGCTTCAAACTCATCAGCTTCCTCCTCATCTCTGTATGAACTGCGGACGGAAAGTACTTGCGGTCGAACCGCACCCAGAACTCCTGAATCGTGAGGGTATCCCTCTCCTCCGCGGTGGTAATGGACTCCCACCACTGTAGTGCAGATCCCACTAGCTTGAAAGTAGCTAGCACCTGTTTCTGAACATCAGTGCACTCATGCATCCTCAAATGCCTCTGTATGTCCTTCCTCCATTGGCTCGAGACTACCACGTCTGAGCTACCTGCAAACTCTGGCGGATGCGCTTTCTGAAAAGCGTCTCGTACACGCTCCCAAGCAGACGGGAATGCATTAACCTGTGCTGGCGCGGCAACCGGCGCTTGAGGCGGTGCCTACTGAATTACGGCAATCGCGGCATTTACCGCTTGGGCTACTATAGCAGCAACCTCAGCGGCGTTCATCATGCCCTGAACTGGAGCGGGCTGGGGTTCGGGCATTGCATTCCTGGGAACTCGTCGTGCACGTCGTGGAGGCATCTGAAATAAGAACAAAGTTTATAAGTCCGCAGTTTATAAACTTAAAATAGCTGAAGAACGAAGCATACACCAAAAAGAGTACAACAGTCCTAAAATATAGGGCTCTATATCAAAGAAACGTAGCGGAAACATAATAGCCGTACAGATCCTATAGGACACTAGAACCTGATGCTCTGATACCACCAGTGACACCTCGACTAATTAAATACCGGGTAGCTACTCCTTTATTAAATTAATTCAAAATGCCAAGTTGGCTCAGTTAATAGCATCACTGTCGAAAACATTTTAATATTACTAACCACCTAGTATTTAAAAAGCAAGTTGCCAAATTTTAATTTAAGTCTGATTAACATGCAACAAGTGTAATGAAGAAATAAACAACACCATTCCCCATACTGAAGTAAAATGAATAACCATCACATAACAGTAAATAAAGTCTGGAGGAAAAACTCCTCACTACAATCCCACAACTGAAATAAATAAACTGAAACAATACATGCTAAAGTCTGAAAACTGAAATGTAAAAGATGTCTCTAAAGAAATGGGCAACATGCCCTACAACTGATAGATGGTGACTCTGGAATCCAAAAGATAGAAGCGTCTACATGCAAATCCCTGTAGCTTCCACAAGCAGCTACAGCTCGTCACCTGAATGAGTATCCTATGCTTGGTGTCCTTGTGGCTGGGCACCTAAAAATGGTTTTACAAGAAAAAGATTTGAAAAGCAAACGGGTCAGAGCCCGAATGTGGAGTTATATTTTAAAAACCTGCAAGTGCTTTAAAAACATTTAAAACATTAAATGCAAAGTACATGTTAGGACGTACACTCGCATGATATTCTCACCTCTCGTCTAACTGTGCACTCCTAACGTAAGTACCCATCTATAACGACCCATACTACTAGCTAACTGACAACATAACAAGCTAGACTGCCAAAGGTTCTAGCCATATTACTCGGTTCCATTTAACATAACAACGCTCGTAATTAAATAGAGGTTTAACGTAAACTCAGTTACTAAATATGCCATTGATATAACTATCAGTTAACTCATTATATATCTCGAAACAATACCGTAATATTTTTACAACATTAACATGAGGATTCCAATTAATTTAATGTATATTATTCATATCATAAATATACAATACAAGCACCCCGCAATCTAAGCTATGGTGCACACATACTCTGCTATCCATCCCGGTACATCACGTACATAAGGATCACACATTCCGAATCTCTCAGGAATAGTTCAGATAACACAAATCACAAATAGTGGAGGCGAACACAGTCACCATCACGTGGGTCACGCACATACCTACGCTCCCACGGTCAGCAGACTTATTAATATCATAATAAGTCTTTCTATGACCTATGTTCATCAAGGAACCAGTCTATATCCCCCCCGTAGGCACACAAGGATTAGAGGGTCCTAAGCGAACGCAAACCTCCCGTGATAGCAAGTATGGTAGGTATGTCATACACACAATCCATATACTAAGTAAACACACATCTTAGTTATACCGTATTTTAATCGTAGTACATATCGCATTCTCGCACTAACTATATTTATCACAAACTACACTATTCCGGTTTGTAATTATACGCACTATAATTTCTCACGTCGTCGTAGACACTCACGTCTCAACCCAAACCGTACATGTAATACAACTCTCGTATGTAAATTCCTCCTCATAAATACCCAAATGTCCCAAGTCTATCACTATATCATCAAAGAGATGCTATCTATATCCTCGAACAAGTTTACGGGTCTCCAAAAATCGAAACAGTCCAAAAAGGACCAAACTGTCAACTCGTTAGAAGTCTCGTTCGAACGAGTGTTCGAACGAGTTTGGACTGTCAGCTCGTTAGAAGTCTCGTTCGAACGAGGCTGTTCGAACGAGATCCAGTTCGTTCGAACGAACTGTCCCTTCTAACGATATCTCGTTCGAACGAGATATCGAACGAAATCCCTACTCGTTAGTAACGACTGGTCAACTCGTTAGAAGCTCGTTCGAACGACCTGGCGTTCGAACGACCTGGGGCTGCTTCTAACGACTGACCAGTTTCGGCCCAGAATTTTCCCAATTCGTTTTCCATCCGTTTTTACTCCTCAAACCTCTTCTAAAATTCGTTCCAACAATATATTGAGTTCCCTAATCATCCTCAAACATGCCAAGGTGCTATACTAACATCATTAAAGGGGTTTAATACCTTCTAAACATCATTAAATCACAAATTTCTACATAAATTCCCAATTTTCTTCAAGAACATAAACCCTAGGTTCTTCTCATCAAAATTTCCCAGATTTTAATCCGTTTATACATCACATAGATATGAAATCTCTGAATGAAATCTTCAAACAATGTTTCTACATGCAAACCTATCCCAAAATTAAACAACAATCTTCCAATTTCATGGGTTTTCTTTTAACTCTTATATAAGATTGATTAACAATGTTTCTAACATGGAAAAAGCATTCACTGCATAAGGAATGTAATTTAAATCACTTGCCTTGGTTTGATTCCGGATTTGGTGTTGATTTGATGAAGAATTTCTGCAGAATTTCTTCTCTCCAAGCTTCCTCTCTAATGGTGGCTTAAGGTGGTTAGGGTTTGATTTGGGGAAACTTAGAAAACCTAAATGACAACCTACGTAGCCTTCTAGGTTAATATGGGTTTGTTAATGGGCTTAATGGGTTTAATCCACATCAGATTTACATCTCTAATTTTCGTCACTTTTAATTCCTAAAATTGTAAAATTACCAAAATACCCTTTAAGTTACCGGTATGTCCTAAAAATACCCCGGGACCCAAACTATACCCCCGGCTAGTGATTTCTGACTATCTCGACCCTTCCGGACGCGTTGGCGCACTCAAAATGACCATACGGATTATAGATTTTAAATTCACTTTTATTAACAAAATATTATACCGTGACGCGGCGGTCCCACGCGTCTCAACAAAATTTCTAAAATGCCGTATATAAATCTCACGACAAATTTTCATAGTACCAAATACATATATAATCATATATGCACATAATCAAATACCAATTCGCATCTCATTAGTATTTATAACCCGGATTAATTTCCAATTAATACGCAATTAATTAATTAAACCCAAAAAATAAATATAGACAAAAGTACGGGGTATTACAGATGAATCTGTCTTCGCGAAGAAGAAGAAGACCTGCTCGATCGATCGATCGAAGGTCTGGGGTCGATCGATCGAAGGTCGGAAGATTTTGACAGTTCGCCTACTTTTATTTTATATAAAGAAAATTTAATTTAATCTTTTTCCATGAATTAATTTGGTGAGAAATTTATACATGGGTTTTAAATCTAATTAATGGTGAATGAAATTAATTAGAATTTGGAGAAGACTTAGTGTGACATCATAATTTAAAAATTGTTGGGTTTTGGAGAAATTAGGTGTGACACACTAAGGTTGAATTTTTGGGAAGGTGTTCGGAAGAATTAAATATAGATGTAGTGAACAAGTCCGGGAATAACGGTTGAGGAATACCGAGTGATCAATCTTATTTAGGTAAAGGATAAATAATTTGGAAGTCGAGAAGTTAGACTCGGGTGAGGGTAATTCGGACTTCGAGAGTAAGTTCAATTTTATGGTGGGGGCGACACCAAAGGTGACTTAATTAATTAATGTGCGAATTAATTAATAATTAGAGTTGGACCATAAACTCTTAATAAATTAAATGGGCTTATGTTACGGGTTTTGTACATGGTGTAGCCGGGATGTTTTATATATATATATACGGAGTGTGGTAGTATATATATATAGTGTGTGTGCATTAATATCAGTGATTGATTATTATTAGTATGTACTCTAGTGCTATAGGGGGAGGTTGCGCGCAGTGGATGAATCCCCTAGCTTGAGGAGTAGGGCGAGTATAATTCTAGGTCATAGCGTCCGTTATATGGGTGAGAGGCATCTCACTTTCAGGTAAGGAATATGACCGCCTCCAATTCGTATGTTAAACTAAGTTAGTGAACGAATCTAACTTGGATAACTAGGTTAGATGAATGCACCTAGTAGGATAGCACTTGGGAAAATTTATATTTTGTGAGTATTTTTACTCGGTCGAAAGTTTGTATTAAATGTTATTTCAGTATGTTTGTGAATACTGTAATATGATTAAATATATAATTAGGTAAATAATTATATATAGGATAATTAATACATAGTGAAAAATGTATTATGTGCATAACAGGTGTGAATATTATATGAAATTAAAAGGAGTAATGATTTAATTAAGTTTGTCGTTTATAATAACTTAAAAATCATGAATTAAGGCATACTCGGTTAGAGTAGGTAAAAATTCAAGGGTTAAAATAAGCATTGGGTCAGGAGCGTAGGACCTAGTAAATTAAATGGAAGCGTTAGTAGTGAACATTAGAGGAGGGGTGAGGAAGTCCTCAAGAGAGTGAGGCACTAACTAAAATATGAAGAGCATGCATATTTATTTATTACTGTAAGTTAATCATTTGTTAAATGTTTTCAAATGTTTTTGGGTACTAACCCTTGCTATAAAATTCTTTTAAAAACCTTTTAGGTGTCCAACCACAAGGGTGCCAAGCGTGACTCTATTCCAGGTATCCTTTGCTTCAGCACATGTGGATGTTATGGGGTTTTGATAGACGCCTCCTTCTTTCATTCGTGTAGAGACTCTCTAGTAGTTATCTGAGTTTGTCACTCACAGTTCATTTATCAGTATTAGACTTGTTGAGATGTTTTTCTGATATTTACTTGTATTGGATATTTGGACCGATGGTTTATTCGGTTAGGTGTTTTATTTGTGGATGGTTATTTTAATTAACTGTGATTGTGTATTATTTTATGTTTCCGCATGAGTTTTATTTAATTAATTGAAAGATAAAAATTGGCACCAGTTTACTTTTCTCACTTAGGTGGTTAGTAATTAAAAAGACGACAGTGATGCTAAGAATGGACCAACTGAGAAACCTTTTCTAACTTGATTTAGGACTGATCACCCGGGATTAATTAGGCGGGGTGTCATAGATGGTATCAGAGCATCAGGTTCTAGTGTCCTTAGGATCTGTACGGCTTTCTACGTTTCAGTGTAGCACTTGTTTGTTATAGATCCCTATTATTAGGACTGTTGATTCATTTTCCGCTTGTGAGATATCGTATTTCTGCTGTGTATATTTTTGTGTAAATTGTGTACTTATACAATTCAATCAATTTCAGATGTCACCGAGGAGACTGAGATCGGAGAGGGCTGAGGCTAGGGATGAAATCAGGGAGGCTCATCAGGAGCCACAGGTACCGCTACCACCACCCCCACCCGAGTTGATTTCCACTACTCAGGTGTAAGTGATAGTGGCCTAGGCGGTCGAAATAGCAATGAGAGCTATGGCAGCTCACTTTCCACAGCCCCAGGCACCGCCTCCAGTGGCACCAGCAGTTCAGGGTCCAGTGGGGCCACCATCTTGGCAGAGAGTTAGGGAGACCTTTCAGAAGGGTCACCCACCTAAGTTCTGGGGTAGTACAGATGTGATAGAGGCTTGTGACTAGAAGAAGAACATTCAGTGCCATCTACGCATGCTAGAGTGTACCGAGGTACAGAAGCAGATGCTTACTAACTTTCGTCTATCAGGGGCAGCCTTAAAGTGGTGGGAGTCAGTTACCATCGCCGGGGAGCGAGACTTGATGCCGATAGCAGAGTTTTGGGTGCGGTTCGACCGCAAATACTTTCCACCAGTAGTAGAGACTGAGATGAGGAAGAAATTCAGTGATTTAGTTCAGGGTGACCGATCAGTGGAAGACTACAAGGAAGAGTTCACCCGTTTGGCAAACTTTGTGCCAAATGAGGTGAGCGATGAGGAGCAGAAGAAATCGAGGTTTATGGACGGTTTAGCCTGGCGAATCAGGCAACACTTGATTGGGAATCCGGCGTTAGTAATGTATACAGACATCGTTAATGCCTCACTTGTACTCTACTAGGACCATTGCTTCCATGCAAAGGGGAGCAAGCGAACGGGGGAGCCGAGCCAACAGGGCAAGGCTGTTACTAGTAGTGAGACAAGTGGTGCTCAGCAGCAGGCGGGTAGTCAGTAAGGGAATCAGGCTAAGAAGTTTAAGCCTGGTGGTTTCCGATAGGGAGGACAGGGGTTCAGGCAGGGGCAGTCGGGCCTGAATCAGCAGCAGCAGGTTCCTCAAGGCCGTCAGGGCCAAGGGAACAATGGGGGAGGCCATCAGGGCCAGGGCCAGCCGCGTCAGGGCCAACAGAGCCAACGACAGGGGGATGGTCAGAGACGTTGTTTTGTGTGTGGCCATCCAGGACATTTAAAGAGGGAATGCCCACAGAGGGGCAGAGGTCAACAGCAGGAGGCCCAATAGGGGCAACGGGGGAAATTACCACCACCAGCACCAACCCCACCCGCCCCACCTCAGCAGGGGCAGATGCACTACGGACATGTGTATAACGTCCGGGATGTTCCTAATCCCCCGGCGCAGTAAGCACCGCCAGCAGTTGAGGGTATGTTTCTCATTCATGGTTATGAGGGTAGTATTCTATTTGATACAGGAGCATCACATTCCTTCATTAAATTAAATTTGCTAAACGGGCCGGACTACTAGAGACCGCGGGAGGTCTTCGGATATGTGTAGAGTCGCCGGTTGGCAGCGGGGCTACGATTCACTCGATTTGTCGGGGTGTGGACATTTTGATCAGGAGACTTAGTTTAGCAGTGGACCTACTAGTGTTAGATATGGAGGAGTATGATGTCATCTTGGGTATGGATTGGTTGGCAGGTTATCAGGCGACGGTGGATTGCTACGAAAGGACTAACGGGTTCTCCATTCCAGGGAAGGAGATGTTATTAATAGCAATGCCACTACCTGAGGGAGGGTCATGCACACACTTGTATTACATTGAGGAGGAAACCTCACAGGAGGTGGCTATTCCATTGGATTCAATCCCAGTGGTGAGAGACTTTGAGGATGTGTTTCAGGAGATACCAGGGTTGCCACCTAGCAGGGAATCGAATTTATGATCGATTTAGCACTGGGGACGAGGCCAATTGCTCGGGCCCCATACCGTATGGCCCCTTCAGATATGCGTGAGTTGAGGGAGAAGATTCAGAAGCTTCTGGGTCAGGGTTTCATACGATGGAGTACATCACCGTGGGGTACACCGATGTTATTTGTGAAAAAGTGATATGGCTCACTACGGTTATGCGTGGACTATAGAGAGCTAAATAAGGCCACGATACGGAATAAGTATCCATTGCCTAGGATTGACGACCTATTTGACCAGTTGAGAGGGGCGTCTTATTTCTCTAAGGTCGACTTAAGGTCAGGATATCATCAACTACGTATCCGAGAGGAAGATGTTTCGAAGACCGCTTTCTTGTCGCGGTATGGATCTTACAAGTTCAGGGTGATGCCATTCGGACTCACCAATACACCAGCAGTGTTCATGGACCTCATGAACAGAGTATTCAGGGAGTTTCTCGATCAGTTTGTTATCGTGTTCATTGATGACATCCTGATCTACTTGCGTACCGAGGAGGAGCACGCAGAGCACCTACATATAGTGTTACAGACATTACGGGATCACCAACTCTATGCAAAATCCGGTAAGTGTGGATTTTGGCTACGGGAAGTCCAGTTCCTTGGCCACGTGGTGTCAGACCGGGGTATTGCGGTGGATCCACGTAAAGTATCGGCGGTGAGGGAGTGGGGACAGCCCACGACACCGACAGAAGTGCACAGTTTTCTGAGGTTGGCCGGTTATTACAGACGGTTCTTCAAAGGATTTTCAAAGATTACGGGCCCTTTGACGAATCTTACCCAAAAAGGGGTACCTTTCACTTGGAATGATCATTGTCAATTAGCCTTCGACGAGTTAAAGGATAAGTTGACATCTGCACCCGTGATTGCATTGCCGAAAGGAGGATTAAAGTATCGGATTTACACTGACGCATCCTTACAGGGACTTGGGGGTGTGCTTCAGCAGGAGGAAAGGGCTATAGCTTATGCGTCGAGGAAGCTAAAGCCCCACGAGAAGAATTACCCCACTCACGACCTGGAGTTAGCAGCAGTCATTTTTTCTTTGAGGATATGGAGACATTATCTCCTGGGGGAGCAGTTCACACTATTCACGGATCACAAATCACTTCAGTATCTCTTCACTCAGAAGGATTTGATTATGAGACAGTGGCGATGGCTAGAATTCGTGAAAGACTATCAGTTTGATATTCAGTATCATCCTGGTAAGGCTAATGTTGTGGCAGGCATTGAGTCGGAGACCGACTGGGGAAATATCAGAAGTCTGGAAAGCGAAGTGGAGAGAACTTCGATACGAGGATGATGTAGCCAGGGCTTGCATGTCAGCATTATCCATCACACCCGAGATCATTATGCGGGTTTTGAGGGCTCAGGCAGAGGATCGAACCTGTCGGGATAGGGTGAGCCAGTTGCAAGCTGAGGGAGCAGAGGGCTACTCGATCAGCTCGGAGGGAGGCTTACGCAATAATGGGAGGTTGATTGTGCCAGAGGATGCGGAATTGAGGCACGCTATTATGACGGAGTCTCATGGGTCGAGATTCGCGGTACATCCCGGTGGGGATAAGATGTATCAAGATATGAGGAGGCAGTATTGGTGGGCGGGGATGAAACGGGACATAGCAGAATTTGTTTCGAAATGTGCCACGTGTCAGCTTGTGAAAGTTGACCATCAGAGACCATCAGGGATGCTACAGCCACTTGAAATTCCTGTGTGGAAGTGGGAGAGCATCTCTATGGACTTCATTAAAGGGTTACCGACATCACATAAGGGTCACAATTCCATATGGGTTATTGTGGATCGGTTGACCAAAGTGGCCCACTTCCTACCGGTTTGCACAGACTTTGAGACGATGCGTTATGCACAGCTATTCATAGCGGAGATTGTTAAACTGGACGGGGTACCGATTAATATTGTGTCGGATACGGACAAGATCTTTCTGGCCCATTTTTGGCAGAGTTTTCAGGAGGCCATGGGCACGTAGTTACGTTTGAGTACAACCTATCACCCACAGACTGACGGGCAGACCGAGAGAGTCAATCAGATTTTGGAAGATATGCTCATAATGTGTATACTAGACTTTGGGGGAGGTTGGGAGAAATATCTTCCTCTGGTAGAGTTTGCGTATAATAACTCTTACCAATTCACGATCGGCATGGCACCATTCGAGGCATAATACGGGAGACCTTGTCGTTCACCCGCTTGTTGGTTAGAGGTGGGGGACAGCAAACTGTTGGGGCCAGAGATTGTTCAGGAGACATCTTCCAAGATAGAGTTGATCCGAGGGAGGATTCGGATAGCTCAGGATAGGCAGAAAAGTTACGCTGATGCTTCACGGAGACACGTGGAGTTAGAGGTTGGGGATCAGGTATTGGTCAGGGTGTCCCCCATGAAAGGAGTGATGAGGTTCGGTAAGAAGGGTAAGATAGCACCGAGGTACGTGGGACCTTTCCCTATTATCGAGAGGGTGGGGCCTATAGCCTACAGGCTGGGATTACCGGAGCATCTTCAGCGGATACACGACGTGTTCCATGTAGCATCGCTGAAGAAATATCGCCGGAGTGAGAGGGCCTTCTGGCACATTCCACTCGAAGAAATTGATTTACAGCCATACATCTCATATGAGGAGAGGCCGGTGGCTATCCTAGATCGTAGCGAGCGAAAATTACGATCCAAGGTTGTTCCACTAGTTAGAGTACAGTGGGGTCATCACAACATTGACGAGTCTACCTGGAAGCGGGAGGAGGATATGCGGGAGAAATATCCAGAGCTTTTCATCACAGGTATGACCTAATTTTGGGGACGAAATTCCTTTGTAAGGGGGGGAGTATGTAACACCCCGTATTTTTCATGCATTAAATATTTAATTAATTCGGGAATTGAAAATTACTTGTGAGTCGTAATTTAATTGAATTAATTAGGGAAATTTTATTTAAGTATTAATCGAGGAGTAAATGGTTAATATCTACGAGATGTTATTTACTAAGTGAATAGTAATTATTTATTTAAGTCATTTCGAGTATTGATGACAGGGTATGCACTTATCTCAATCGGGAGTCGGTATAGACTAAAGGGGTGAGGGGATAAATATTTTTATAAATTAATTCGGATGCCAATTCTGAGTGTACGGTTGAGTCCGTATGGGCCGAGATAGTCGGAAAAGTGTACCCGGGGGTAGTAAACGGGTCACGGGGTGTTTTTAGACATAGTTGGGCCCACACGGGGGCATTTGGGTCACTTGGGCTTGGCCCATTAGGCAAAAAACGGGATTAGGTAAATTAAGGAATTGGGAGGAATAATAAAACGGCTGATAGAGTTTTAGAAAAGGCTAAGTTTATTAAGGAACCCTAATAGCAGTTAAGGGCAGCTTTGGGATCACTAGAGAGCCAACAAGGATCGTCTTCAACCTTGGAAATTCATCTCTGAATCAGACACCACGAAACCTAAGGCAAGTGGATAACTTGCAATAGTATTGAATCTGTTTTGAAATTCATATTCATGTGATGTTTTTGATCAAAATTCGTTTTGGGTGTTCATGGCATAAACATGAGGTTTTGAAAATAATAATCTGATTTACGAATTTGAATGAGGATTCTTGTAGAAATCTGATATTATAAATTGATACATATCTGGTAGGATGATATCTAGATAATTAGAAACGAATTTAGTGAAGGGATTTGGGATGTAAATGGGTAAGGAATTTAAAGATGGATATTTCCCCAAATTCAGAAATTGTAGTTGATGGATGAATTAATGATGTTGGTGGACATTCTGGAGGTCCCTAATAAGGTTTCTAACATGCATTAATGTTAAGAGGCCTTAAGGTTGATGGTAGAGAAAACTAGGGTTTGGGAAAAATCGTCCATGGCTGAATCTGTCTTCGCGAAGAAGACGAAGACCTGCTCGATCGATCGATCGAAGGTCTGGGGTGATCGATCGAAGGTCGGCAGATTTTGACAGTTCACCTACTTTTATTTTATATAAAGAAAATTTAATTTAATCTTTTTCCATGAATTAATTTGGTCAGAAATTTATACATGGGTTTTAAATCTAATTAATGGTGAATGAAATTAATTAGAATTTGGAGACGACTTAGTGTGACATCATAATTTAAAAATTGTTGGGTTTTGGAGAAATTAGGTGTGACACACTAAGGTTGAATTTTTGGGAAGGTGTTCGGAAGAATTAAATATAGATGTAGTGAACAAGTCCGGGAATAACGGTTGAGGAATACCGAGTGATCAATCTTATTTAGGTAAAGGCTAAATAATTTGGAAGTCGAGAAGTTAGACTCGGGTGAGGGTAATTCGGACTTCGAGAGTAAGTTCAATTTTATGGTGGGGGCGACACCAAAGGTGACTTAATTAATTAATGTGCGAATTAATTAATAATTAGAGTTGGACCATAAACTCTTAATAAATTAAATGGGCTTATGTAACGGGTTTTGTACATGGTGTAGCCGGGACATTTTATATATATATATATATATACGGAGTGTGGTAGTATATATATATAGTGTGTGTGTTCATTAATATCAGTGATTGATTATTATTAGTATGTACTCTAGTGCTATAGGGGGAGGTTGCACACAGTGGATGAATCCCCTAGCTTGGGGAGTAGGGCGAGTATAATTCCAGGTCATAGCGTCCATTATATGGGTGAGGGGCATCTCACTTTCAGGGAAGGAATATGACCGCCTCCAATTCGTATGTTAAACTAAGTTAGTGAGCGAATCTAAATTGGATAACTAGGTTACGTGAATGCACCTAGTAGGATAGCACTTGGGAAAATTTATATTTTGTGAGTATTTTTACTCGGTCGAAAGTTTGTATTAAATGTTATTTCGGTATGTTTGTGAATACTGTAATATGATTAAATATATAATTAGGTAAATAATTATATATGGGATAATTAATACATAGTGAAAAATGTATTATGTGCATAACAGGTGTGAATATTATATGAAATTAAAAGGAGTAATGATTTAATTAAGTTTGACGTTTATAATAACTTAAAAATCATGAATTAAGGCATACTCGGTTAGAGTAGGTAAAAATTCAAGGGTTAAAATAAGCATTGGGTCAGGAGCGTAGGACCTAGTAAATTAAATGGAAGCGTTAGTAGTGAACATTAGAGGAGGGGTGAGGAAGTCCTCAAGAAAGTGCGGCACTAACTAAAAGAAAAAGAGCATGCATATTTATTTATTACTGTAAGTTAATCATTTGTTAAATGTTTTCAAATGTTTTTGGGTACTAACCCTTGCTATAAAATTCTTTTAAAAACCTTTTAGGTGTCCAACCACAAGGGCGCCAAGCGTGACTCTATTCCAGGTATCCTTTGCTGTAGCACATGTGGATGTTGCGGGGTTTTGATAGACGCCTCCTTCTTTCATTTCTGTAGAGACTCTCTAGTAGTTATCTGAGCTTGTTGCTCAGAATTCATTTATCAGTATTAGACTTGTTGAGATGTTTTTCTGATATTTACTTGTATTGGATATTTGGACTGATAGTTTATTCAGTTAGGTGTTTTATTTGTGGATGGTTATTTTAATTAATTGTGATTGTGTATTATTTTATGTTTCCGCATGAGTTTTATTTAATTAATTGAAAGATAAAAATTGGCACCGGTCTACATTTCTCACTTAGGTGGTTAGTAATTAAAAAAACGACAGTGATGCTAAGAATGGACCAACTGAGAAACCTTTTCTAACTTGATTTAGGACTGATCACCCGGGATTAATTAGGCGGGGTGTCACATTTTGCATTCTAGGGATTCTAGAATTCTTCACCTTCAAAAGTCTCAATTCGATATGTTTCGGGTCGGACGATTTCTGTAATATGATAAGGCTCATGCCAAATGGCTTCAAGTTTATTTATCTTCTCAATCACCTTATTTACAACATAATCACCTTCTTTTTTGTTTTTCGATCGTACCCTCTTGTTGTAGAAATGCGCATTCCGTTATTGATAGGTTGCATTCCTTAACGCTGCATCTTCACGTACTTCTTCTAGCATGTCTAAGTCCAGCCTTCTCATCAAATCTCTGAATGGGGTATTGAAGTTAAGAACTATGTGCGTAAGTAAACCAAGCTCGATAGGAATTATGACGTCAGTATCAAATGCTAATAGGTAGGGAGTTTCTATAGTAGCTATTCTAGGGGTTGTTCGGTAAGCTCACAAGACAGAATACAGTTCATTGATCCAATTCCCTTTAGCATTTTCTAGCCTTTTCTTCAACCCATTCAACAAAGTTTTATTAGTTACCTCTGTTTGACCGTTTCTTTGAGGATGGCCAGGAGAAGAGTGGATATTTTGGACATTAGATTGAACGCAATAATCAGCAAATTCACCGTTGTCAAGTTGTGTGCCATGATTAGTGATAAAGGCGTAGGGCAAACCATACCTGCATATGATATTTTTCCAAATAAATTGATAAACATTGTCATAGGACATATCGATCAATGGTTCAGCTTCCACCCATTTAGTAAAGTAATCAACAACTACAAACAGGTACTTGAACCTTCCTCAGGTGGTCGACAGAGGCCCGACCAAGTCAATTCCCCACATAGCAAAGGGCCAAGGTGAAGTGATTGGTATTAGGAGAGCTTGTGGAGTCTTGTGTATACTGGAAAACCTCTGGCATTTGTCACACTTCTTGGCAAGAGATTCACAATCTACTCGCATAGTTGGCCAGTAGTACCCCTGTGTGTGGATTCTTCGCAACAACGTTCTTTTGCTACATGGGGTCCACGGGACCCTTCATGGAATTTTTCAATCAAATCCTTCACTTCAGTTGGATACACACACCATTGTAGAACAACAATTAATCCTCTTCTATATAAGACACAACCATCTATCACATATCTCGCGGCTTTGTATTTCAGCTTCTTAGCTTTAAGTAGGTCAGCGAGAAGAATCCTTTCTTCAATATATGATCTTATGGGATCCATCCAAGATGTCTCCATATCCACTGTAATAAAATTGACCATCAGATCTTCATCAATGCTCCTATTAGCAAGTAGCTCAATAGGAATAGTTCTTCACAGCTCAGTTCTGGTTGTTAAAGCTAGTCGGGCAAGTGCGCCCGCTTGGGCATTTTCCAATCTTGGAATTCGGTTCATCTGGACAACTAGGAAAGTTGTAATTATATCCAAAGCTTTGGCTAAGTATCTGGTCATCAGTTCTCCTTTAGCTTCATATAAGTTCAAAACCATATTTACCAGCAACTGTGAGTCACTGTATACCACAACTTGCTCGGCATTCAGTGATTTAGCTAGATTTAACCCAACAATCACAGCTTCATACTCTGCCTCATTATTGGAGGCTTAAAATTGGAATCGTAGAGCGTACTCTATATTTAGTTTGTCTGGATTATTGAGAATGATTCTAGCTCCACATCCAGTTGCACATGATGACCCATCAATATACAAGCTCCATATGGGAATATCGTTTTCAAATGCTTGGTTCCTCAAAATTCCATGATGGAAAATTTTATCCTTTACCACCTCATATTTCTTTTTCATCTATTGTACTCCACTAGAGGGTTATGGTTGATTAGTGGTAACTTCATTCTATAGTTTCCCTTTCTTAGAGTTGGTCGGCCATATCTTCAATAGGTCTGCTAACTCCTGAATGTTGCTCGACTAGAATCCATTATTTCTTGAGGACCTCTAGGTAAGTGAATTCTGCAATAAAATTTGGCACATCTTGGCCATTTAAGGTAGTCGTTAGTTCGTATACAACGTCATATTCACCTAACTCCATAGCCCAATACATGAATCTTATGAATTTCTCTAGCTTATGCAAAGCTTGCCTCAATGGCAT
This sequence comes from Sambucus nigra, assembly GCA_949130495.1. Taxonomy (NCBI): domain Eukaryota; kingdom Viridiplantae; phylum Streptophyta; class Magnoliopsida; order Dipsacales; family Adoxaceae; genus Sambucus; species Sambucus nigra. The sequence goes on along the minus strand of OX422208.1, from coordinate 468,589,637 downwards.
GTCAGTGTATACCACTATGGTGTGAGATTGAAAATATGGATTCATCTGTCTACTGGCCTCAATTAAAGCCAATGCTAATTTCTCTAATATGGGATATCTGACTTCTGCTACTCGAAAAGCTTTACTAGTGTAGTAAACTAGATTTTGAACTCCATTCTCATCCCTGATCAAGGAAGAGCTAACGGTTGATTTAGATACAGCCAGATACAAATACAACTTTTCTCCCAATAATAGTCGGGAGAGTAGTGGTGGTGCTTCCAGGTATTTCTTCAATTCCTAGAAGGCTTTTTCACATTCATCGTTCCATTCAAATATTTTTCTGCGTACTTTAAAGAATGGCATACACTTGTCCGTTGCTCGGGACACGAATCTGTTGAGTGCTGCAACGCCCCCTGCTAGCATTTGAACATCCTTTTTATAGGTCGGGGATTTCATTCTGATCAAAGCTTTAATCTTATCTGGATTAGCTTAAATGCCCCTTTGATTTACTATATACACGAGGAACATTCCCTCATGAACTCTGAAGAGGTTGAATTTAACTTTATTTGGTGTTTTTCTAATTGGTCAAACATTTGGATAAGGTCAGTAATATGATCAGTATATTTTTTTCTCTTATTCAGCATATCATGAACATACACCTCCATGTTCTTGCCTATTTGCACCTCAAATACTTTGTTTACCAGTCTCTTATAAGTGGCAGTTGCATTTTTTTAGACCAAATGGTGTAACATTATAGAAATAAGTTCCTCGGGGGGGTAATAAAGGAAGTAATTTCTCTGTCTTCTGGCTTCATTTTGATTTGGTTATAACCAGAATATGCATCCATGAAACTCAGCAGCTCATGCCCTGAATTAACATCCACCAGTTGATCAATTCGTGGTAAAGGAAAATGATCCTTTGGTCACGCTTTGTTAAAGTTAGTAAAATCCACACACATACTCCACTTATTATTTTTACTCTTGGCCATAACTACGTTGGCCAACCAGTCCGGGTACTTCACATCTTTAATAAAGGAAGCCTTTTGAATCTTCTCCACTTCTTCTTGTATTGCCTGGTTTCTCTTCAGACTGAAAACTCTTCTTCTCTTCTTTACATGTTTAACCTCCTTATTCATATTAAGCTCATGGCATAGTAATTTTGGTTCTATAACAGGAATATCTTCACGGGTCCATGTGAATACCTACTTTCTTTGTCTCAAGAAAGACACCAACTCCAGTTTAATAATTGGTTCCAATGATGCTCCTATTTGAGTAGTTCGTTCTGGTTTATCATCACCCAAAATAATGCTTTATGTTGCCTCCATCGCTTGTCCTTTTATGAGCTTAGATTCATCTCTTGGATCCAAGGTTTCAACTTCAGATTCGTTGTTCGGGTCAGACATATCCACTTGATAAGTGGTGGTTTTCTTCTTTACTTCTAGCATATCTTCCTCCTCATTAGATGAATAGTATCATTCCTGAGCTACTTTCTGATCTCCTTTTACTACTCCCACTCTGAAGTTGGTTGGCAATTTCAGGCATTGATGAACAGTAGTAGGTATAACTTTGAACTTCTTTAGTCCCACTCTTCCCATGATCATGTTATAGGAAGAATGAACATTTTTGTCCATTACAAAGAATCTCACTTTCTCTATCCTACTTACTAGCCATAGTCCGATTAACATGTCTAGGTTAATTATTCCCAATAGAAATACTTTCTCGCCAGAAAATCCAATAAGTGTCCTGTGGTAAGGATCTAATTGGCTGAATTCTAAACCCAGACTATCAAAATAGGGATAAAACATGATTTTGTTCGAACTGTCATTATCCACTAATGTTCTTATAACTTGTACTTCTTTCATCCTGACTCTAATCACTAAAGGGTCATCATGAGGATACAACATTCTGAATAGACCATTCTTGGAAAAGCCAATTATCATCTTATCCTTGTTAACTTTCCTTAGTCATTCCTCCTTGGAGAGGTTGATTCACTGGATGTAGGAACAAGCTTAAGCCTCATTAATGTAACCTTTCCTTTCAACTGTATGATCTCCTCCGCCTGCATTTCCCCCTATAATCATATGGCAATCAAAGGATCCAAAACTGAGTGTGAATACCTCGCGTTCAGGTTGTCTAGGATTCTTGAGGAGATCAGGATCATCTTCTCGATCATCATCATGGTTCCTCTTCTTATCTTCTCTAGGCTTAACAGGTGATTTAGATATCTATCGACCTCTACTTCCAGTTCTTCCACTAGCCTATCGATCAACAAATCTGTCCAATTTTCCTCTTCGGATGAGTGCTTATATCTCATTCTGGAGAGCAATACACCGGTGGGTTGTATTACCATGATCTTTATGAAACTCGTAATACTTGGACCTATCCCTCTTATCAGCAAGTGATCTTAACTTTTTAGGCCAACTCAAATCATTATTGTGCTTGATATCTTCCAACAAATGATGTATATCCACCGTTAAGGGAGTGCAATTAATGAATTTTTTGAGCCAATCTAGGCTTTCTTTTACTTTCAAATTCTCGCGCTCCTTGTGATTCTTATGCTCCGTCTTATCTAACTTTCCTTCTATCTTTGCTTCTGCCTTTGCATCTGAATTCTTTTTAGCAGCCATAGCTTCCTCGACATTCATAATCTTAGCTGCTTTTGCCATCAATTCTGTCATCATCTTCAAGGGATCTTTTACCAAAGTATAATATAGTTTATCGGGGAGAAAACCACTCATGAGGGTAGTGGTCGCAGCCTTCTTTTGGTAATCAATGACTTCCAGTTTCTTATTGTTGAAATGAGTGATGTAATCCCTGGTACTTTCTCCTACCTTCTATCTCACACTAAGCAAATGAGCTACTTGCTTCACTAGTTTTGTTTTAAATAAAAAATTACCAGCAAATAGCTCAGTGAGTTATTGGAAGCAAGAAATTAGCCCCTAAGGAAGACTGTTATACCAGATTTGAGCAGATCTAGTTATTGTTCCTGAAAATGCCCTGCACCTCATCTTATTAGGAATATCATAGATATCAGTCGCCTTTTTCTATATGATGAACTGGATCAGTCTGCCCATCATACTTTAGAGTGACCATTGGAGCTTAACTTGGTCGGCATAGGAAAATCTACGATCGTTTGCACAAAGTGGGATCCCTTAATAAAATTTCTTTGGAGAGGATTCTTGGCCTTCGACATTTCTCCCAACCTGTCTTCCAAACACTGAATGGAACATTTCCAAGCATCACTTCCAGCACCAGATCTATAGGTGGAGACTTTTTTATGCCAACCAACTGATCGTGCTGAGCTTTCTTCTTGCAAACCTTCTCTTTGATTAGATCGATCAGTTCATCGGGTGTTCAATCTGGATTGGGTTGAAGCTTCCCTTAGACCGCTTGGTCATTTAGTATTTCTCAATGCAACCCGTAGTCCGTTTCCTTGGGGTCCTAAATGATCGAAAGGAGAGGCCCTACTTAGCCTTTCTAAGGCACTTAATCTTACAGGGATGAGGGACTATCCATCAGAGGAATTAGTAATCCTGATAGAAGAAGTTTCTCCTGGAAGGTATGAAGGATCCCTTGAGGTTCTGGAATGACTGTTCCCAACACTTCTTATTGGCGGCGATGGCATATTCCTTTGATTGAATTGTGCAGGACCCCATCTTGTAGAGTTTGGGCCAACTGTCGTATAGTATCCTGCATAGTATCTTAACCCTTGGCCAAGCTAGGCAAAATTCCAGTTAAATCATTGTTATTTGGAGGGACAAAGGGAGTAGGTAGAATTCCCTCATTTTTGGTGCTTGATTCAATAACCTCGGTTATGGATGATGAATGAGTGAAAACTTTTAGCAATACGTTCCCACAAACGGTGCCAATCTATTGATGAAAAAAACTAGACTAGGCCTAATTGATTGATCACAGATAAATAAATAAAAATAAATAAGACAAAGAGATTTTTAAAGTGGTTTGGCTCAATGGAAAATCCTATGTCCACTGTGATGTATTGACTGCCTTGATTTGTTTTCGATCCCTTGCGACGAGAGTGATGTAATGTATTTATAGCCCCAAAGGGGTACTAATAGTTGTCGTGTGAAAGGATGGAATGCCTTTATTTGATAGGCATTTTCATCAATACATAATGAGAATTAAATATGCTATTGTTATTGCTTCACTAGTTACACAGGTTATATGACTGTTGTCGCTTCGTTGGTTGTACAGGCTGGATTTTCGACAGTTGGTCGGTCTTCCCAGTTGCTTGGGCTTCCTTGTTAGTCGGGTTTCCCTATTGGTCGGGCTTCCTTGTTGGTCGAGCTTTTGCATCACACTGACTTGGATTTGAGCCATACTGGGTGACATGTGCAGGTTTATAATTGGTTCACGTAGGATGGTAAATTTTGGTATCATCAACTATATAAAAATTATAGAAAATATCGTCTAAAGAAATTATAGCAAATTTCTTAACTGGCTAACACATATATCATCTCCAGAAACTATAGCATATTTCTTAACTAGGTAGAACATATATCATCCCAAGAAATTATAGCTTATTTCTTAACTAGTAAGCACATATATCATCTCAGAAAATTATAGTTTATTTCTTAACTAGCTAGCACATATATAAAAATTCTCATAAAATATAAATCACCATTTAAGAAATAAAAGTATTCACCAGACAATTAAATAAGACTGTTTACTTAGTTGATTGAGAATGAGACATGTTTGAACATGACTCTTGAACACTCTATCTTCTTCTTCTTGAGCATCTATATCCTTAGAGTGAGTAGAATCTCCTCTAATGTGCTTTTGAGGGTGAATCCTCCACCTCCACTTTCTTTGCTAGAGGGTTACTCCACCACTACTTTTTTGTGTCGGTACCACCTCTGGCGCTGTTGCTCTCCCTCATGGGAATCTCCACTGGAGTAAGTTTTTTCTCCGGCACCGCCTTCCTTGGAAGATCCACCTCTACTGTTGCTAGTGCTACAGCGACTGCCCCTCTAGATGGGGCTGCTGCTGTTAATAGATCAACTGCTGCTATACCATCATGTCCTCCTTGAGGATCATGTTCTGTAGCTTCGGTCACTACCACCTCCTCTTGGGTGTTCTGGTCACTCTGAACTCCATTTCCAACTGGAGTGTCTTCCAATACAAGATGATTAGAAACCTTATAACCTTCTTTGTCAATGAAAGTGAGGATACGTCCTCAGCGAAGTCACCAAATGTAAGAGGGTAGTGAGACTGGGGTCTATGAAAAACTGGAAAGGGTGAGGCATGACGCACTGCAATGGATGATGTCTGCAAGGTTCTCAAGAACTTCTGGAGTACCTTCTGATGAAACCTTCTCCTTTTGATAAAAATGAAGATCAAGCTGGAACTCCCTCCCTGCAAGAAGATGAACTTCCACAATAATAATAGTAAATTTTCTCAAGAGGAGCTCCTGAGAATGATGGTTGTTAGTGAGGAGCGAAAGAACAAGGCACTGAGCACTAGAGAGAGAGCCGGGAGAGAATACTAGGAAGTTCTATTGTGATTTTGACAGAGTAACAGTGATATTGAGTTTTTCTATCCTGATTTCTTTGACCTTGTCTAGGGTCCTATTTATACTTGAGCACTATGGCTGAGTTGGAACTTTTGGGCACCAAAATTGAGAGGGTTGGTGAGTTAAAAGGTCTGAAATGTACCATTTTCCCCTACCTGTGTGCAATGGCTTGTCCCCTCAGACAGGTGCCACCTAGTGCCAACCAAAGTTAAAAAGAAAATATGCCTCCTCTTAAAGACAAAATATCTGATTTGGTAAATATTTTTTGAAACAGTAACTTGTGGTAGAAGTTTTGTAAACTTGAGAGAGAGGGCCTCGATGAACGCCTCTTCGAACATTGTCAATCTTGAGGGGGGGGGGGCTTCTAGACCCCTCTCATCTAAAATCTTTTTTCTTGATATGGGCCTTGGGGACCCTCTCTTCTAAAAAAATCATTTTGTAAAGGTTCATTTCTTGTGAGCATCCCTTTGGCTGCTCATTTTACTTGAGACTAAGTGTGAGATGTGTGTGATATTGAGTGACTCCTAGGGTCTTCCTACTAGTATTCTCTCAATCCTAGTGTGCTAAGTGGTTGACCTTGCTCAACAAACCGTGTTCCTCAGCCGCTAATCCAAAACACCCAAGAGATCCTAACTAGCCTATTTGAGCCCTGCCTGCTCAACTAGGCTACCTGTACAAGAGAGTAAGTGTTAGTACTTTTGTTCTTTTAAATAATGGCCTTTTATGATGAGGGGTTGATCATAGTAGCCACTCCCTCATCCTTACTTATTTTCTAGAAGCTGGGGGGGACCTTGAGGGTCCCTCGCCCCAGGTTTTGGTTGAGGACCTTGAGGGTTCGTTACCCAAATGTGTTCTTACAGTTGAGGGAGGGGAACCTTAAGGGTTCTATGACCAAATGTTTTTTTGGTTTTGAGGGACTTGGGGGTTCCTTCTCTAACATGAGTTTTTCTGTGAATGAGGGACTGTGGGGGTTCCTTCTCCAATGCGGTTTTTCTACCATCGAGGGAACCTGAGGGTTCCTTCTCCATTATGGTTTTTCTGCGGTTGAGGGACCCTGAGGGTTCCTTCACTAATATGAATTTCTACAGTTGAGGGACCCTGGGGGTTCCTTCTCTAATATGGATTTTTTGCGGTTGAGGGACCCTGGGGGTTCCTTCTCTAATATGGATTTTCTACGATCGAGGAACCCTTGGGGTTCCTTTATGAGTATGAATTTCTGCAGTTGAGGGACCTTGGGGTTCCTTCTCCAATATGGATTTTTTTCTATCGAGGGACCCTGTGGGTTCCTTGTCCAATATGTATTTTTTGCGGTCGAGGGACCCTGGGGTTCCTTCACCAATATGATTTTTGTCATTATGGGGGCCTGGGGGTTCCGTGACCCTAATATTTTCTAGAAGATGAATGGTGGTCTTTGAGGGATCCTCATCCGAAAATATAGTGGTCAAGCTTAAAACACCGTTATAAACATTACACTCTAAAAATTAAATGATAAGTATAGGTATAACACTCAGGACATGTGGTCATAATGAGTAATTAAAATTAAAGTCCAGACTGCGCATATGCCAATGATAAAAATGCTAAATTTAAATAAAAAGTAATCTCATGAAAGATATTGTTCATTAGAAGAGGTTAAATAATCATAAAGCCTCGTTTCAATCACATTAACTTTTGAACTATATTTACCCAAGGATCACATAGGGCTTTCATAGGGTTGTAACGTAGGTTAGGTTAGGTTTATAAAATGGAGGGAATTTAGTTATTTAAAGGTGTTTGTGGATAAAACTTAGGATAATGGTTAAGTGTTGAATAAATTAAATTTGACACATAAGTTCTTCATTTTAGTCTTCAGCAATGAACTAACAAAAATAGTATGACTTTTTATTTCTTTAAAAAAAATCGGGATTCTCATTTTCTTAGAATCCTATTTTTCTTTTCTTTTCTATGTAATTTTTTTCCTTCTTACTTTGCAACACAAAAATCCAACCCACGTGCTCTAATGCGACTGAACAAAAACCATCATTTTTTCTCAAGTATGATTCCAAATAATGATAAGGAAGGTGTATATAGGGTTTAAATTCCAATGTAGAGTTGGTTGTCAGATTTGGGTGATGAAATGAATAGATGTATTTTAGGCTTAAAAGGGTCTAACTAGGGAAAGTATTTACTAAGTGAGGTCAATGTTAATATGGGTTAAATATCAAAGAGGTCCTATGGTCATTTCCAAAGGTTCACATAATTCTCCGGTCGAAATAAAATCAATAACATCCTAAAGTCTAAATTTCAATATATTCCTATTATGAACGATCAAAATAAGAATACCAAGATCGCCAATGTCATGAATAATTTTTTGTAAATGAGATAAGAGTTGGTGTATGGACACTCAAAAGGAATAATATGCTCAAAATCTCAAAAGGTAAATAGTTTTCATTGTGGTTATATGCTTACCAAATTACATTTGTTTTAAACGAATCATAAACATTTACTTATGCAATGTACTCTAATATTCAATATTCTGTTTCATACATAATGTTTTCCATAATAAAGATAATATGAAAACTCAAGGAAAATAATACGGAAAAATCTCTAAATATGAATCACCATTTGCAAAATGGAATAAAACAACCCTAACAATATTATTAGAAACAAACGGGAAAAAGGCCCAATAAAGAAGAGAAAGAAAGAAAATGAATTTGAAAATTTCAATCTTTTAACTAGAAAAACATGTTTGAAAGTAATATAAATCGAATCAACGAAACTAAAAACTAATTGGAAGGCATATCCGACTCCCCCAACTAATACGTTGCATTGTCCGAAAAAACAATTAGAATGCATTTCGATAATAGATAAAGAGAGACGTTACCCCACATGGAGTAATCCCCGAATAGGAAAAGTTCATTAATTTTGCAAAACATTAGTACCAAGCATAACAAATATATATATTTTTTATTTATTTTAATAAAAAATAGAAAATTCAGTTATGTACAATTAACAATTTAACCACTAATTTACCATACAGTAAAAAATTGAAAAATTTATGAGCCCACCCACATAATATGTTGATCTTGTGGAATTAATGTGGGTCTCCGAATGGATTTCATGTCCCTCGAATAATGAGAATTCCATTTATGCAACGGAGGATATGTTTTAGACGAAGAAAAGGAACCATAATTAACTATGACAAAAACAAACAAGTGGTCAATGGGTGGTTTGGATACAATGAGGCACAAGTACAAATGCGTTCCAAGAAACTCAAAATTTCCTCCCAAATATTTTTTAACTTAAATGGGAGGTGGGGCACATGTATGTAAAATCTCAATCACTAAGAATGTAAGGACATTGGCCATCACAATTAATTTGTCATATACTGCTACAAGTTGATATAAGTCGTCGAAGGACTGGGAACCTTACATCTAAAGAGACAAATCCGAATTTCAAGAAGACATCAACATTCAAGCCCAACAAGTATGAATTTGGTAAAATGTGTTTAAGTTCCATTTACATTTTAAATTAAAATGTTGGGATATTTTTGTGAAAGATTAAATATTTTTATTTATGAAAAATGATTTTTGAAATGCTTTTAAATAGTTTTCATTTTTAAAAAAGGTTTTATCATAATTTTTTTTTTGGATAAATGTTTATGATCTCGTGAACAGTTTTAAGGTTTCCAAGATATTTAAAAGACTAAAGCCTTTATGAGTTACGTGTATGATGTCATTCGAACGGCATTGTACCTGGTTCAAACGAGATCGAATCTTGCTCAAACGATATCCTGTCATTCAAATGAGAGGTGTTTTGTTATGACATGTCACCGCCTTGATTGTTAATATAAATTGAGTGTCAGACTTCTCGATTTTAGTGGTAAAAAAACTTGTTTTCACATAATATGTTTTTATACTATTCTCCAACCATTTGAGGGTTCATAACTTTTGTTTTGTAATTTACATTTCCAATTGCTTGTGTGTGAGTTGTTTTGTGGAACCCAAAAACATAGTTTGCTATTGTTTATACTAAATGGGGAGATATCTACAACCGAGAGATGCATGCTATTATGGAGTGAGTTTGTGTGGAGTTTTATGACTGCGTGTCATTAAGGAGTGTTGTGGTGTTCCTGGGTTGAAGAGTGGACCGTGGGTTATGTAGGTTCGCTAAGTGTGGACTTATTGCTGATGACATTGATCGATGCCTGTGGGTATTCGAGTGTGAAACTGTATTTCATTGTAACCGTGTAAGTTACTATTTACAATTACAGTAAAATAATAAGGTTTGCCTTGAGGGGTTTTTTCCTGAACTTTATGTCGCATATTTTACTTATGTTGGTTTGACACTGCACGCACGTTGCTATTTGAGTTTAAGGGATAAATTGATTTGATTCATAAATTGACACTAATTAAATAAGTTTGTAATTGGAACTTGCGCATCTATTCGAATCTTTATCACAAGTAAGGCATTCTCAAATTGGTATCAGAGCAGGTTACGCTAATTTATCGCGTATTCCTATTTTTCGCAAAAATTGTGTGATATTGATTTTTTTGAAAAATCTAATTTTTGAAAGTTTATCGCAATGTATCCAAATGAAAACTTATATAGTCGGTTGCCAATTTTTGAGGTTCTAATTATACTTACTGGAAAGCCCGAATGGAATCCCATTTAAAAGCAATCGATGAAAGAGTTTGGGTAATTTGTGAAAAAGGTTGGAATCCTCCCACTATCACCGCAAATAATGTCACGAATTTAAGGCCCATGTCAGACTGAACTGGGGATGATTTTAAGTGGAGCACTTATAATTCATGTGCGCTTAGTGCAATTTTTGAACACGTCACCCATGACGAGTTTCGACGTATTATGACGTGAACCACGTCTAAAAAAGCATTCGATATTTTGCAACTCACCCACTAGGGCACTAACGCGGTCAAAGAGTCTAAAATTCAAAATAGGAACACTCAATTTGAGACAATCACTATGTTAGAGACTGAGTATTTGGACGAGTTTAATACACGTTTGTCCGATATTGTCAACACTAGTTTTAACCTAGGTGAGCCTATACCTGATAGACGAGTGGTTACAAAGATTTTAAGATCGTTGCCTAAACATTTTATCCCTAAAGTGACTGTTTTGAATACCTTAGGAAATTTGAATTATTTGAAATTAAAAGAGTTGGTAGGAGACTTACTGACTTACGAAATTGACATGTTTCCCGACACTGTCAAACCTAAGGATATAGGGATAGTGCTTAAAGCCCAATCTAAGTAAAAGAAAGTGAGTGTTTATGAGTTTGAGGATGAGTCTGATTTTGACATGGACCTGCTTGCAAAGAATTTTAAAAAATTTCTCCAGTTTTCGAAACAAAATTCTTCCAATAAAATATTTTCGAAGAAAAACAAAAAGAAAAACAAGGCCAAAGAAAGCGGTGAGAAGGAGGGTGAAGAAAAGTTTGAAATTTTAAAATGTTTTGAGAGTGACGAGAGAGGGCACACGTCATTTAAGTCTTCCACTAAACTTACGAGAGAGGTAAATAAAGTTGCCATACCATCCACCCTTAGTGATAGTGAGGGAGAAGAGGTAAATATGGAGGATGAGTCCGGTAAAGGTTTAGGACATGGTTTGTGTGTTGCATTTTTAGCCAGTCATGACATCACACCCAATTTATCCCACGACGATGAAGACACTTGTACACGTGATACCTCCGAGGAGGTTTTGAGTGTTTTTAGCGAGTCTGAGATGGAGTGTGCTAGTGGTGATGAGAGTGAGCTCCAAATTGCATTTCGAGAGTTATACGCCGAGAAATTAAAGATAAAAAAATTAAATAACAAGTTGGGTCTCAAGGTGAAAGATTTGGAGAGAGAAATTGAGAGTTTGAGGAAAAAGCAAGTCAACTCGAGAAAGTGAAGGTTTATTTGAATACGGAAAAGAGTGAGCTTATAGCTCACATGTCATAATTAGAGACAGGTCTTAAGCACGCCCTGGAGGCTAAACTCAATTTGGAGAATGCATCTACGAAGGTGGGAAAGATGGTTTTCAATCCTATTTTCGGGAATGGTGAGAGTTTAGGAATAAGTTATGATGGTGCGTCTAGTTCGTTTGTTGCACCCGAGTCGGTTCCTACTTTAGAGTTAAATTCACATGACTCTCGATCCGACCCACCTAGGCGTCCCGTATCTATTAGGAGAGCACGTCATAGAGTTTTTTAGAGAGGTGTAACTAGGCCGATTTATGTTTGCTCCCATTGCAAAAAGAGAGGACACCTTAGGGAGTTTTGCTTTAAATTGGGTTATGTGTCACGCTTTACATCTACACATGTTCACACACATGAACCCACCCATGATATTTTACTTTCATATAATGATAGAGAGTTTGCACATATTCGATAGAAATTCAAGTTTTTTGTCAAGACTTCTCATGATTTGATGGGGTTGTTTCACAAGATATTATTGTCTTTGAAAAACTCCACCGCACCTACTGGTTGAGGTCTAGATATGTTTGCTAGCATAGGTTGATTTGCATGATGTTATCTTATGCCTATTGCTAGTATGCACAATTTGTTTTATACTTTGTTAGCATTTTTGTTTGGTTTTCTTATTTTTGGTACTATTTTAGCACTGTTTTGGATCTGTTTGCCCATTCCAGGAAATATTTTTTTTTTGAAGTTTTCTCACTGGACAAAACTGCATGATATTCTGAATAGGGAAATTTTTTCTTTTATCGTTCCAACGAGAACCCATCTCGCATGAAGCCTTCTCGCGATATCCTCTATCGAACGATAAGGAGTCTCATTCGAACGACCCTTGGAATTAACTTTCTATTTGCAATCCCCTGGTTTATATTGCTATATTTGTTGGTATTGTTGGGTTATTTCTGAGCAGTGTTTGAAAAATATAAAATTATTTTATTTTGAAATATTTTGAAAAATCCAAAAAGTGTTTTGTATTTTATTTGCACTCTTTATGAATTAACATTTAGGATGACCAAGTCACAACTTCATGCCATATCCACGTGACTATTTGATAGTGTTTTGAGACAATATATCGTGTCATTCATGTGGTTTACAAAGTTTGGAGTCTTTCAGATGATGTTGTGTTGCTATCTACATGTTTGACTCATTTGTCATTTATTGTACACATGCACGGATTTGTTTGACTTTTGTGCTTGTCTATCACATGTTGGTTGAGTGTTTCCATCTCAATTATATTTATACAATGAACCAAATGTGATAAAGCTTAACAAAAAGTACTGCATGTGCGTTTGTGTGTTTCGTTTTGAAAAACGGGGAAGGTATACAAAAGGTACTCATTTTTCCTTTGCGATTAAGACACCATTTAAATGGACCTAAAAAAGTGAGGAATTGGAAAGTATCTAGGGTCCGATGAGTTTTAAAAGAGCCTAAAGAAATTCAAAGGAAATAAAAAGATATGTATGCCAAAAATGGGCCAATAGTTTTTAGTTTCATCACCTCATAAGAAAAATACATAGCATTATCTTTTAATGAGGGAGTTTGGATGGAATTGTCAATAGTTTGCACGTCCTTGAAAGTCATGGAAGCATTACATAAGTTTTGGATGTTATTGGTGTGGAAATCATTTATACTTTGATTTGTTGATCTGATAAAGATGATGTCATCTAAATTCAATAATTTTTACACCTAAGGACTATTTTGATGTTCATTCGGTAGGAGTACACTTATGCATCTTGCACATATGATATGATTGAGTTGATTTTCCTATCGAATTTGTTCATACCCATTAATTCTATATCCATGATTTGGTTGTATTAATGTAAATTCATGGTGTGTGATTTTTGTAACATCATTTTTTTTGTATGAAAAATATGAAAAAATCAAAAATAGTTTGTTAGCCTTGGTTTATCATGACACCCCAATTTGTTTTATGTGATTTATTCTTTTACTGGTCTATTTCGGAGAAATCAAAAGGGGGAGAACGAATTAGAATTTTATGGAGGAGTTTTAGTATGGGGTATATTTCATTTAAATGAATTATGATTTTATGGGGGAGCTTTAGTATGGGGTAGATTTCATTGTGCTTATATATTTTATGTTTATCATTTCAAACTTGATATGTCACGAGATTTTTACTTTGTCTCATGTGTGTAGGTACAATTGAAGATCATTATGTTGCACACCCTGATGAGAAAAGCTCGGAGTTTTGAAAAGTTGATTGCTGAAGCATCATTTGAAAAGTTCGAAGACCTGACAATTTATCTTTCCACGTTTGAGTTTATGAGAGGGTATATTTGTATAGGTCATTTGATATTGAGAATTCAGGTATTTTTATTATTTACCGGCATAGACACGGGGGATATTTGTAAGGACATTTTCCGTCATAATTAATTATGTCATATACCGCTACAAGTTGTTACAAGTCGTCGAAGGATTGAGAAGCTTACATCTACAAAGATGAATCTGAATTTTAAGAACACTTCAACATTCAAGCCCAACAAGAATGAATTTGGTCAAATGTGTTTAAGTTCCATTTACATTTTACATTAAAATTGTTGGGATATTTTTGTGAAAGATAAAATATTTTTATTTATGAAAAATGATTTTTGAAATGCTTTTAAATGGTTTCAATTTTTCAAAAAGGTTTTATCATAAAAGTTTTTTTTGGATAAATGTTTCTCATCTCGTGAACAATTTTAATGTTTCCAAGATGTTTAAAAGACTAAAGATTTTATGAGTTACGTGTATAATGTCATTCGAGCGACATCGTACTTGGTTGAAACGAGATCAAATCTCTCTCAAACAACATCGTGTCGTTCGAACGAGAGGTGTTTTGTTTTGACACATCACCGCCTTGATTTTTAATATAAATTGAGTGTCAGACTTCTCGACTTTAGTGGGGGAGAAAAACTGGTTTTCACATAATATGTTTTTATACTATTCTCCAACCATTTGAGGGTTTATAACTTTTATTTTGCAATTAACAATCCCAATTGCTTGTGTGTGAGTTGTTTTGTGGAACCCAAAAATATAGTTTTCTATTATTCATACTTTGTGGGGAGACCTCTACAACCGAGAGTTGCATGCTGTTGTGGAGTGAGTTTCTACAGAGTTTTATAACTGCGTGTCATTAGGGAGTGTTGCGGTGTTCCTAGGTTGAAGACTGGACGGTGGTTCATGAAGGTTCGCTGAGTGTGAACTTATTGCTGACGACATTGACTAACGCTTGCGGGTATTCGAGTGTGAAACTGTATTCTGTTGTAACCATGTAAGTTGCAATTTACAATTATAGTGAAATAAAAAGGTTTTGCTCTGAGGGGATTTTTCATGAACTTTGTGTCGCATATTTTACTTATGTTGGTTTGACACTACACGCACGTTGATATTTGAGTTTAAGGGCTGAATTGATTTGATTCATAAATTGACACTAATTAAATAAGTTTGTAATTGGAACTTGCGCATCTATTCGAATCTTTATCACACATAAGGCATTCTTAAAGAACATATTAAGCAAACACTCTTGAACTATATCAGGGTCAAAATAATCAGATATTTCATCTGATTCTTGCATTAATAGTATAGCTTGATAATGGTCAGAAAAAGTCTGAGTAAAGAAATTAAATATTGATATATTTATCGACATCAATCATGGGTTGAATTTCTCAAAAGTTAGAGGCACTCTTAATGAATTCATTTTTTTAAGAAGGTTTGTTGTGAAAAAAATATTTTCATAGAAGAATTATATTCATCGACAACTGGCTTTAATTTAATAACCTCAATATTTTTTTTAACTTTTCTAGGATTGGAAGTAACTTAGTGAGGGAAGCTTATATATTTTAGGCCTTGGGTCATTCGGGACATGCTTTGTTCCATGTTGGTCAATATTTGATCAAAATCCTCAAATGCATTACATATATCAAAACATTCCCTATTTTCTATAGTCTCACAAGAATGATGGGCAATCTATTTATTTATCTAATTTTGGATCTACTCACCAAAAGACATTGATTTTGGGACAAGTTCTTCATAACGAAGAATTATAGAACCATTATTGGGACCATTTTCAAAACTTTTATGATAACGGTATTCAGAGTTATTATTGTAATAGTTAAAAAAATTGTGACACATTATAATAATGCCCTGCACACCGCTTTAATTATAAAAAGAGTAGTAAAGGGGTTTCAAATACACAGGGAACGCATGTTACAACTTAATTGATTTATAACTTTAAATATAGTGTAAAATGTGATTTTTGGATTTTTGTTTTAACTTAATTTTATCTGTAAATATATTCTAGGGATGTTCTGGATAACTTTTTCGACCATTGAAATATGTGAATCCGAGCTGAAAAAGTTAAAGTTATTTAAATGGTTGGAACTAATTTAGGCATGAAATAAAAAATATAGGGTAGAAACCTTACATGAAATATAAAACTTTAATAATGGGAGTGTAACTTGTAATATATTGCATCTTCTACTAAGACTTTGGAAACACATCATTCTTGACATTATATTTGAAGCCTCTATAACATTAAATTCAATATATATTAATCCATGAATGTACTTTTATAATTTAATAATCGAAAAGGAAAATAAATTTTCAAATGGGTGAGATGATGATTCTCAACCTAATTAACTAGTGAGATATATTTATTAAAGAAATTAACTAATTATTCAAGTAAAAAATTAATTTAAGTAACTAATAATAAAATATAAAACTTTATTTAACCAAAGAATAGAAATAAAAGTTTATAGAGAGAGAATGAGAAGCGGTGAATTGATCAAATACGGAGAAGGGGGATCATTCTATTGTAAACACCCCGAGCCATAATGGTTTATCATTTTCATGACCCATGGGCCTCCTAAAATCATATAAGGAAATTTCCTCAAAATCTAGACTTCAGCGATTAGAAAATCCTGACCTCTCATGATTGTAAGGGCACTCCTGTAAATATGAAAAACTTGGACCACCATGGACATGACCAACTTTACAAATGTAACCTATATATATCCATATCAAATTTCCCTTACACATTTATGCCTCCCTTTAAAGGACAAATCCAAGGGTAGTCCCGATGGAGGTGGATTACACTAAGTATCCTTTTATGGACATTTCAGACCTATAAAACTTCATAATTTGGGAAAGTGGTAACACAAAAGTTGTAGATATTTTAAATATCTTTCCAAAGGTGAAGGTCATGTGCAATCAAGGCTTGCTATAAAAACCTTGTGTCCCTAAATAGAAGAAATACATACTATATACCACTTTAGAGGTATTTGGGATATAGCAAATATCATGATTTGGTATCCTGGAAATCATAAATAGGTAGATATTTGAATAATCTTTCCAACAGTGAAAATCGCACGTCAATCGAAGATACCAGTCAAACGTTATGGAGAAGATATGAAATTGCGACGGAACGTGAGATGAGGCCAGTTCCTTTAACCGAATGGTTAGAGACCTTTTAGACCATACGGTTAAATGTTTAACTATTTGGTTAAAGGATTTTTCCATTTTTTCCCTCAAAATGGTCAATTAATTATAAGGTTAAACCTTCTAACCTAACGATTAAAAATCTCAGTTAATCATTATCAAAACTTCACCTTAAACCAAACGGTTAAACAAGAAGGATAATTATTTCTAACAAAGAAAATCCAGTCTAACACATGTCCCTACCCCCTCGATCCAACATACATGTGTCACAACAACCCTTTAACTACTCAGTTAAATGGACAGGATCAGATACTATAAATAGAGGTCCCACCAATAATAAAAAGCACCCAAAACCCAACATTGATTTGATTTTCTAAGTTTCTTCTCTCCCGGGCGTCCGAGAAACTTTAGCTCAATCCGAAAAATCTTGAGTGAAGTTCGTACTTCTGAAAAGTCATTTCATTTTAGAACAGAGGAAAACCTCTGCATAATGATCCAATATTTATTAAGTGATCTAATTTTAACCTTTCATTGGGTAAATATCCACCTCATAGGGTACACTCCCCCTAAAAATATTTATTAAAATCCATCTCATAGGCAACGCTCCCCTAAAAAATATTCGACCTACGCTATAAGGGTAAAGAAACTCTATAAAAAATTTGGGTCAATACCGTATATATATTGTGATAAAATGTCCACATTTGTTTATCCCATTTAGCTCGAACCCCGTTTAGGGTACCGTGTATGGACTTTGCAATGCTTATATTTTAGAACCTGATTTTTAACCGAGTGCCACTATTTATTGAGCTGATATAACATACTCATATGTTAAATAAATGCCAATGAAATCCTACGATTAAATACAACATGGAAAAATACTTTTCAAAACTATTCTTAAGAAAGTGCTAGATATCCTAGTCAGTCCAAAACATTATTATACAAAAGTCTAAAATCGCACTACTCTTATTACTTGTTCATGTGAACAAAGCCCGTCATTACGATGACATCCCCAAATATAGGTTTTCTTGCAATAGTTGTCAAGCACCGGCCTTTGATTAACATATTATTAACATATGAATATATCATTCCAACTCATAAAAATGACATATTAAGGACTAGGCTCCATAAATACCATAATGTTGTATATTATATACATGGTGTCCCATTGCCTATACATGTAAATATGTACCGTTTGTTAAAACTACATTGGATTCATTCCTAAGACCTCTTAACTAAAGCTAAACTCGTGAAGTCCAAGACTCATAATACATCTCTTAGTATATTATTTCTTATATAAGCCTCCATTTCTAGTTCAAACCCCCCTTTATCCATCATCTCAAACTAACCTGAGGACATACGACATCCCCAGGATTTTATCCATATAAATAAGGGATACATAGATCTCTGTTGGTGGCTTTTGGTCCACTCCAATCCTAAATACGCCCTCATCTCTCCATACTCAAAGGTAGCAAAGGATGTTTATAACATTACATACTTAGAATTACACCTCCAAATTAGGCCGACAGACAATACCTTCACATTAGAGATCGTCTGAAAATTATAATATTATATGTCAATGTCAGTTATCTTTAGGTTCATCCCATTCTGAACCTCCACCAAAGGTACCCTCTATCCTACAGCTAGATTATCCCCTCCCCTCCCCCCCCCCCCTATCAAGACAAGTTTTCACACTTGCACACATATCACATTTGAAAATGTGTAAAATCGAACTATGTAGGCTTTGATCTCATGGATAAACTGGCACATATACGAAATACCGAGTCCTTCTCATGAACAAAAGTCTTGGAAATATTTCTCTCAATAATGCATTCATATTTAATATTACCTTTCTATCCATCCTTATACGGAAAACAAGACATCAAACTATCTCAAGTCACGATTTCTCATGCATACACATATACACCTTTAGTTATCCCCCATGATACAAGTCGAGATCCCTTTCACTCATTTACAAATATATTAATGACCATCCATTATCCGAATACACACTCGCACGCAAGACTCTTGTGAACTAACCTCGGTTTAAGTGACATTCATGCGCCTCTCACTAATACCTTTTTTATACCTAAGCACCTCTCTACGTTTTCAAGGATTCTCAAACTAAGGTCTCTAATCATCTTCCAAAATAAACTAAAAAGTAGTCAGATAATGTAAAGAGCACTAATAATTACATATTTAAGGAAACATAGAGAACAAGTGGAGGTTCCTAACACCTTCCCCACTCTTAACTAGGGTCCCGAACCCACAAAAATAATATTTGGATCAATCGCGGACCTAAACCTTCCTTAGGATTATCCCGCGAGATCATCGAACCAATGAACTGATAACAAGACCTCAGGGTGGTGGGGGACAGAGAGACAAGCACGTTTGCATACCCGTGCCATTCTCCCCCTGAGCGCATCAGTGCTTGGGGACATAACATCACAGTGGAAACTATACTAGGGATACATCAAGAGAGACTAACTATCATTAAACATCCTTTATATTGTGCCTAATATTGCTCCCCCACATGACAACGTTACATATATTTTTAGAAATGTGTGGAGACCTTAGTTTTATTGTCCCTTAAAATGAACATATGTTCTAAGGTCCCCATGTGCAGTAGTATACATCCATCCAAACATACAGGTACACGCGAAGGATATCTTCATAAAACAAACATCAAAGTATCTAAAAATAAAGATTACCTATTTGTATCACACACTTCATAGTCTTGATTTTAATATTTTTTAAACCTTATACTCTCGAGGCTAAAAGAAGATAGACGAAAGGCTAGGCACCGATGAATATTCTCACTCTTTTTGCCCACCCGTCTGGTATATTGGACAACTTCTCTCATGATCCAAAAGCCTCGATAATGAAGATCATTTGAAGTTTATCCAGTAGTGGGGTATATCGAATAGGTTTTCGCACCTATTCAATAGTTGGGTAAAGTGGTTTCACGCATACCTTAAAGGTTTTTTAATTTAACCAACTTGGTTTATCATGTTCTACGATAATGAAAAGTGTTCTATCAATCACCGAGTCACATCATTTTTTTTTCATAATATAGAGAAAAATCTCTAGGTACACACCCAATTAAATTAAAAAGAATAGGTACTTATGATCATATCCCTTAAAAAAAATTCAAAAGCGTCAGACGGCCAAAGGCTGGTCCAAATCTCTTAGATTCCAGGCTAAATGTCTTCCATTTCTACATGAGAGATAAAATAGTATGAATCCATAATTCATTGCCAAAGAAGATTTCCTTACATTCGATTCCTCTACCCATATCAATTTTGAGAAAATAATATACCACAGTCTATTAATTCATTTTTCCTTGCATGAAAAATGATATCTCATTGTTGTTCATCGGAATCCAATGAGACTCTCTTCAGTTCTTTCCCTTAGAAAATACTACCAAATAAAAATGAAAGAAACAAAATACCTCCTATATGTGGTCAAATACAAATATGTGTAAATACATAATGTATATATTTAGTATAGAGAAAACTGAAAAGATTTTCTATCTTTTTTCTCCTCACCCATAACATGTTCTTAACGGTTAAAACTTTCCAAACGAACTCATGAGCACATACCTAAGCCTCCCATGAGGATATGGAAAATAATATGTATTTTTAATAAAAGAAACTTACAAATCATTCCAACATGGTCAATAGAGACCACACTTGGACTCCAAATAATCCACCCACCTTACATCTCTATAGGGTTGGACATTTTATCTCGCATGCATCCTTCGAGTGAATTTTTGTTTTACTCAGACTAATTCCTTACGTTTCTTATCGAATGCCACCATTCATAAGAGACCGTATCTCCAAGGCCCACAGCTCCTCTTCGGGTACTTACTATATGCCTACGCCCATCCAGGCCCTGGTAATCCCAACCTAAACAAGGGAATTTCAAACCCACCATTCTAGTGGGTGAATTTAAATCCCCTTCCCTTATAAGATGTATTATGTTTGATTTTATCAGCAGCCTTCTAGCCCACCCCCATTTTAGGAGCCTTCTCCAAATCCTCATCCAGCACCTTGAGGCTTTCTTTAAGACCACACATATCTAAGGAATTTCATATAAACATCATCCATGTTAGGGCATACCATAAATCCACGTGTGTTCTCGAATTTTCATCAGTTATTTTTTCTTTAAAAAAATAATGAAAATGAAAAAAAGGGAGAGAACAATCACTTACAACATTTTGATTCAGAAAAAAATCTAATCATTGTCGGTTATCAACTCTAATGTGAACTAAAGATAATATTTTCGTATTATCACACCATAACTTTCATTTTTCCTAAGCAATTGTTTTCTCACAAGTCCATGGGTAAGGTCACATTTTTTTAAAATTGAATCATCAATTCAACCCCCTCAATTTTTTTTATCTTTCAACATTTATGCTCGGAGACTTCATGGATCTAAACCAATCCAACCCATATACTTCTCATGTCACTAAAAATCATCAAATTACCCATCGCATGTTCAAACAGTAAATCCTCCACTCAATGAATAAAGTCATCTATGTCTAAATTGAAAAAACGTATGCTTACATTATAATAAATGTTTTGAAAATTAACTTAAGCTCATTTAACTAGTTGGATGAAATGGGGACAAGTGAGTGGGGTGTTGTGCGATAAGAGAATAATTAATAAATTAAAGGGAAAATTTTATAGGATAATTGTTAGGCCAACGACCCTTTATGGAGCGGAGTGTTGGGTGTTAAATAAAAACATGAACAAAGTCTCCATGTTAGTGAGCACTTCACTTAAGCCTCCAAAATAGCCTAAGAAAACCCATACAAAGCCTCAGACTCCTCTAATCAATCCAATATAAAGACTCAGACTCCATTGAAAAAACATCTCTAAAGACTCAGACTCCACCCAAGCAAACAAAATCCTCACACTACCCTGATAACCTATTTTAATCCTTAAAAAATGCATGAGCAAACCCATATGAAGCTTCGGACTCCTTTGGGCATACTTTTTAAAGCTTCAAACTCCACTAAAAATGCCTCACACAACCATGAGCACCTAACTAATTCATCGAGCACTACCTGAGTAAAATTTTAAACCACGGTCTCAAAAACCTCTAAGCAAACCACACCAAAGCATTGAACTTCCTCGATCAAGAAAGCAAAAGAATCAAACTTCACATCACCAAACCTTTCACGAAAACCTAACACTCCTCCAAGAAACCTTAAGCATGTCCTTATACCCCCTTTAGGGCACGATCTACCCAAGATAGTCTAAGGAAAGCCTCATGCTCCCCTGAGAAACCAACAATAGTCTCAGTTTCAACCAAAAAATTAAAATTAAATCCTTGCTTGAGGAAAATAAAAATAGTCAACTTCGTCAAATAAAAATAGTCTTGTGCTTCAATTGAATTTAGTCCCCAACGCGACCTAAAATAGGATTCCATGTGCTTCATAACAATTTGGTCCCATATGCAACCTAAAATAGGAAGACATGTGCTTTAAACCATTGTGGTCCTTTATGTGGACTAAAATAGGAAAGGTTGGAATATTTTGAATCTTTGTTATGACCAAAGTCCAAAAGTAGGATTCCCCTCACCCCAATAGATTTTATCCAAATCTAGTGTTCCTACGTCTAGTCTTGTATGCTATGAAAAATAGGAAGGGGTTATACTATTCTAAACATTTACTAAGACCAAAGTCAAAATTCGCTTAACACTACACCCCAATTGATTCTATCAAAACCCCGTGATTTTATATTTTGTTCCCTATGCAAACTAAAATAGAAAGGTGTTGGAATATTCTAAATCTTTAATAAAACTAAAGTAAAAAATAAGGATACCTTGCACCCCAGAAGCTTTCTCCCTCTCAGTATTTTAATCACCATACGTGCACACTTATGCCACCTATCTTCGGTTTTGTCTAAGTAAGAAAGTTACCCAGTCATAAGGTGATTCTAACCCCCAGAGCTTTCTCTATCTTGATGTTTTAATCACAGTATATTCACACTCAATCCACTTATCTTTGGTTCTCGGTAATTATAAAGGTTAATCAATTATGATTTGATCCTAACCCCCGGAGTTTTCTCCCTCATGGAGTTTTAATTATAGTATTTTCACTCTTAATCTTCGCATCTTTGGTTCCCTCTAACTAAGAAGGTTCAATAGGCATGAGGTAATTATAAATCTCCGTAGACATTTTTCCCTATCTATGTCTTAATGACCTCACATTCACACTTAAACTACCTATGTTAGGTTCCCCCTAACCAAAAAGGTTAATTATTCATGAGGTAATCCTAAATAATTTTCTAAGTCTTGATGCAACATCGAGCACCGATCATTTGTCAAACGCTACACCTTCAGGTTCTCTCTTGTCATAGGTCTCCATGCGACCTCAATAGATACCTTTCGAGCCTTGGCACAATGTGAAAAACACATTGTCGGTCCTAAACTGCACATTTAGGGTCCCACGCAGCCGCAGTGAAGACCTTTTGGATCTTGATCATACATTTATCATCTTAGATAAATTACCTAAATCCTTCCACCATTAATCACCAAATTTTGAAGAAGAGTACCTGCAAGAGCCTACTCTTAATCAATCAATTTAGTAGACACCCCGATCCTTAATGGCTTATTATTTTCATGACCCACCGACCTCCTAAAATCACACAAGGAAATTTCCTTAAAATCATGACTTTAATGATAGGGAAACACTAAACCTCTCGTGATTGTAAGGGATCTCTTGTAAATATGCAAAGTTAACCAACCATGGGCTTAACCAATTTTATAAATTTACTCTAGATATCTAAACAACTTTTTATCAAATCACCCTTATGCCCATTTGTGCCTCACGTCAAAGGACGAAGCCAATGGTAGTCCTATAAGGGGCAATTTACACTAAATATCCCTTTATGGACATTTTGGACCTAGAAAACTTCATAATTTACGAAATTGATAAACACAAAATATGGAGAGATTTGAAATATATTTCCAATAGTGAAGTCCATACGACAATGAGAGCATGCATCAAAACCCTAGGGTCCTTAGATTGAAGTAATCCAAGCTATATATCACTTTAGGGGTATTTTGGACCTCCCAAATTTCATGCTTGGATAAGTTTAAAACCAAAAATAGGTATATCTTTAAATTATCTATCTAGCAGTAAAAATCACACATTAATTGGAGTTATGAGTAAAATTTTATGACAAATTTATGAAATTGCGACGGAATGCGAGATTAGGCTAATTCCTTTAACTGAATAGTTAAAGGCCTTTTTGATTGTATCGTTAAACATTGAACCGTATGGTTAACGGATTTTTTCCACTTTTCCCTCCAAAATCACTCAAAATGGACAGTTAGCCATATGGTTAAACCTTTTAAGTGAACAGGTAAAGACCTTTAACCAAATGATTAAAAATCTTGGTTAATCACTAGAATATCATCATCATTAACCAAACGATTAAACAAGAAGGACAATTGTCCCTACAAAATCAAATCTAGCCGTACACATGTACCCACCCTTTAATCCATCCTATACGTATCAAAACATTCCTTTAATAGTTCGGTTAAAGGGGCCGAATTAGACGCTCTGAATAGAGATCCCCACCAATATTAAAAAAACATCCCCAAACCGAACATTAATTTCGCTTTTTAACTTCTTCTCCACCGAGAATTTGAGAAACATAATCTCAGTTAGAAAAATCCTAAGTAAAATTTATACTTGTTAAATTTGCTTCCTTACACTTCCAAACAAGCTATGCCCGATCACACGATACCACCTAATAGGGGACACTCCCTCGAGAAATATTCGGCTTACGTGACAAGGGTAAGGAAAATTTATAGAAATTTTGAGTTAATACCCCATATATATTGTGATAAACAATCCATGGATGTTTATCTCATTTAGCCCAACCCCCGTTTAGGGGATTGTGTATGCACTTTACAACGTTTATATTTTAAACACTGGTTTTTAACCCAACACCTCTATTTGCTGAGCTGAAAGGACATATCCATATGTTAAATCAATGCTAATAAAATACTATGAGTAATTACAATATGGAAACATACATTTTCTATCACCGTTCTCATGAAATTTTCAGTGAGACGAGTCAGTTTGAAACTTTGTTATACCAAAGTCTAAAATCAGACTACTCATACCGCTTGTAAGAGTGAATAAACCCCATCGCTTCAATGACATCCCCAAAAATATGTGTTCTTACAGTAAATGTCAAGCATCGACCTTTGATTAGCGTATTTTTAACGTGTGAATATATCATTCCATCTCACAACCAAATTACTATATACTATATTAAGGACTAGGATCCACGAATACCATAACGCTTTATGCTATATGCATGGTATCTCGTTGCCTACGTGTGTAAATATGTCGCATTTTTTGGAACTACATTGGCTTTGATCCCAAGACCTCTTGAGTACATAGGCATTATATCGAATTAAACTAGTGAATCCTAATCCTCGTAATACGTCTCTTGACGTATTATTTCTTAGGTATGCCTTAATATCTAGTCCACACTCCCTTTATCCATCAACTTAAACTAGCCTGAGGACTTACAATACCTCCAATATTCTAGTAGTGTCCATAAGGGATATATAGATCTCTGTCAATGGCTTCTGGTCCACTCCAATCCTAAATACACCCTCATATATCCTTACCCTTATGTATCAAAGGATGTATAGAACATTACATCCTTAGCGTTATACCTCCAAACAAGCTTGAAGGACAATACCTTCATGTCAATGATATCCTGACAATCATAGTATTATTTATCAATATCAGCGATCTTCGATCCATTCCCATTATGAACCGCCACCAAATCTACCTTTTATCCTATAGATAAATTCTCCCCCCTCATGTCAAGTCCTCAAACTTGCACACACATCACGTTTGAACACATTAAGAATCGAACTACGTAGGTTATGATCCCATGCATACACAGGTATATATATGCAATACCGAGTCCTTCCCCTGAACACAAGCATAAAAAAAATATATCTGAATATGTTGTCATAACAGGGATTCATCCATGTCTCATATTATTTTTCTAGCCCTCTTCATACCTCGATGAGAAGGTAAGATCTCTTGAGAATCTCTTATACCAATTGAGAATGTGGTGTGATATCGATTGTATGTGGATTCGCAAATTTCCAATTTTAAACTTATTTAACTAGATGTAAATTTTTAATCCAAATTAATTAAACCCTAACACATGCATCTAGGTGTATAAATCATGACGTCACAAATAAACATAAATTGCTGACACACAAATTTCAGAAAAAAAAACCTTCCGGGTAAAACCTTTTACTTCACTATGAAAAGTAAATCGCAACTTACATACACAATGAAATCTGCAATGATTACTTCGCATAACAATCACATATGCTTTGGCCTAGAATCAACAATGGATTAATCGCAGTAAACCCACAAGAACCTCAATATTTTCTTCAGCAAGGAACACCCTTAACCAGTCCCAAGTGACCATAGTCGTCATCCACAACCTCCCTGAAGAGCTACCAAGTCAGCCGTAGATATTTCGTCTTTACAAGAGAAAATTCACCAAAGTTGTATCTTGGGTTCCAAAATAATTCACTAAAGCTATTGGGATGATTTGTGAATTAAAAAATAAAGTTATAAACCCATAAATGAGAAGACTAAAATTCTTTAGTTCGCAGTTTTTGTAGATTGAAACACTGAGGTCTTCTGAAACGAAAAAGACTCAGAATAGGGATATTTATAAAACATTTGAGTTGCCGGATTTTCTTGAACGACATAGTCAGATCGCTCGAATAACTTTGAATGTCGCTCGTTCCTATATTGTGTGACTTATAAAATGAGGAAAGAATTCTATAACAGTAGCATGTCATTTGATAAAGCACTTAAAGAGAGATTCAAACGTGTTATC